>CM035153.1:77933039-78465539 GCA_020205615.1 Panax quinquefolius
ATACATCATATCTGACATTAATAATTAAGTTAAAATAATTAACTTAATAATGCACTAAAATTCATATAATAAAATAATTATTATAATAATAATTCTAAAATCATTTCCTATATTATTTTAAATAATATAATAATAATATTTTCATGAAAAATAAATATTAAAAACATTTTACTATTAAATTGATTATTATAAGAATATAATTGATAATGAGCAATAATTCTAAAATAAAATTATCTAAAATTATCCATGTAATAAATAAATTTTATATTCATTACATAAATACATACACATTATCTGGCACATATTTTCAACTTTTAAAAAAAAAAATTCATACGCAAAATTTCTAATCTAATTATATAGAAAATATCGGCTTATTAGAGCATGTATTGTCAGGGCTGCCTGAACTTCGTTGATGTGTGTATCACCGGATAGATCCTTGCTGGGCAAACTATCAAGGCTGCATGATGTTTATTGGTGTGTGTATCAATAGTTGCATTGCGTTGTGACCCCCGCCGGGGAAGGTTGTGGATGAATGCACTGATGGATGAGATCATCGAATGGCCTCCGATGCTTCGATGGCTTTACTTGACATCGGTTGAAATGACGTCAAGGCTGCTTGACCTTCATTGACACGTACACCAATGGTTGAATTGCGTTATAACCCCCGCTGAGGATTCGTTCATGGATGAAGAATGCGTTGTAACCCATGTCGGGGATACGTGGACGAGTTAAAATCTTTGTTGTAACCCCTGTCGGGGATTATGTCATGGATGCTTGACCTTCATTGATGCGCATATCAATGGTAGAATTGTGTTGTAACCTCCGCCGGGGAATGTGTCTTTTAAGGTTACGACCTTATGTTTGGCAGCATCGGACCTGTATGAGGCATTGCCAAGCATGATTTGCAAAAGCTGAGGTCACTGGTATAGTATACCTTGCATTCAGGCGAATACAAATGAGTGATGTGTGGAGCCAGAGTTTGGCCTGTGAAAACTAGGATTCCATGCTATTCCGCTCAATCGCGTAGCATTTTTATTCCTGATTTGACCTTTTCAGCTTGTGGGACCTCCTTTGCAAATCGACTTGGACCGAGCTGGAGGGGTGGGACGCATGTAGGGGTACCGCATGTACACCTGCAGTAGCCATAGGTGAACCTGCGGCCAACCGTGGCTATGTAAACCCTGCAGGTTGCTTTCATAAGTTACTTTCAAGTTGCGCCGCCAAGGAAATCCGAGAGCTCTTCTTCAGACTTGCTAAATTCGGGCGACTTTATGTAAATTTTGCTACCGTACAAGCATTCTACACTGTCCTAGTAATGCGTGCATGTATTTTTCTCCAGTTTCTATCTGTTGGAAAATGACTTATCACATGAAATGTAATTATACACATAGTAGTGAATATGCATGCTGATATAACTTGATAAAAAATATTCAAAATAGTAAATGTTAGTATTAAACCATGCTGAACATAATGATGTGAAAAAATTAAACTTCTAAAATAGTCAAACTGGCACCTTTTACTATAATTTCTTATCCTATTTGAGGACAAATGAGCGAAGGTAGAAAAGCAAAATAATCTTGGTAATTAGACGACACTTATGGATTTTTTACTTTGATGTATTAATGCATGTAGGATGTATATGACTGTGGGTAGGTTTTCTACTAAATGGCCACCTAGTCATGCCTATGTGCATGTGGATAGTCCTATTTACAAAGGGCAAATGTGATGTTTGGCGTGTTTTCCTTTTCAGGTACGTGAATCAAGGAGGCCAACGTTGCTAGTGCATCCGTAAAATCATTCTTATTACGAGGAATGTGTGAAAATGAGATTTCTTCGAACTCCAAAGCCATCTGTAGAACTTGCCGATGGTAAGGCAACATATGTAGTTCTTTAGTTTGATAGATTCATGTGGATTGTTTGATTACCAACTCTGAATCCCCAAAGACAGTTAACCGCCTGTTGCCAAATTAATGGGCAAGTTTTAACCCCATGATACAGCCTTCATACTCAGTTGTGTTGTTGGTGCTAACAAACTGTAATTTGATGGCGACGGGATACTGCTCCCCATTACCGGATACTAGAACTACTCCAGCTCCAGAACCTTCTCTGTTAACAGCTCCATCGAAATACATTTTTTCCATGTGTGGCATGCATCGTAATGATGGTGTTATTGAATTTTCATGACCCCTTCATCGGGGAAATATGTTTCCAAGGGTTTGTAATCCCATGCAGGTGCAGCAGCCAGTTGATCCGCAATTCCTTGACCTTTGATTGATTTTTGCGTCACGTAAACGATGTCAATTTTTTGAAGTATCAATTGCCATCTGGACAGCCGACAATTTAACATGGGTTTACTGAACACGTACTTGAGAGATTCCACGCGGGATTTTAGATGGGTTGTTTGACCGTGGAGGTATTGTTGTAACCTCATGGAAGCCCATCCTAAAGCATAACAAGTCTTCTCAATTAGAGTGTACTTGTGTTTACTATTGCTGAATCTTTTGCTGAGGTAATAGATAGCTCGTTCTTGGCCTCTATCGTCTTTCTGTCCCAACATGCAGCCCATGACATTGTCATTAATGGACAGGTACATGAATAGGGGAACATCATCCCTGGGAGGTACCAAAATAGGAACGTTAACCAACTGATCTTTGATTTTAAGGAAGGCTTTCTGAGACTCATCGTTCTATTTCATGGAGGAGTTCTTCCTTAATAATTTGAAAATGGGCTCACGGGTTGCTGTGAGTTGAGAAATAAACCTGCTAATAAAGTTGATTCTTCCCAAAAATCCCCGTATTTCCTTCTCTGTTTGAGGAATGGGAATTTCCTTGATGGACTGGATTTTTGTGGGATCCAGCTCAATCCCTTTGTGGTTGACTATGAAACCTAGCAACTTGCCTGATTTAATGCCAAAGGCGCATTTGGCTGGATTCAACTTCAAGTTGTACTTATGGAATCTGTTGAAGAGCATTTTGAGATGGTCTAAGTGGTCTTCTTCCCTTCGGGACTTGACAATGATGTCATCCACGTAGATCTCTATCTCTTTATGCATTAAATTGTGGAAAAGAGCCATCATAGCTCGTTGATAGATTCCCCAATGCGTGATGAAAGCAGTTTTCTCACGATCCTCCTTAGCGACATTAATCTGATGATACCCCGCAAAGCAATCATCAAAGGAGTACATGCCGGATTGAGCAGCATTGTCAATAAGAATGTGGATAAAGGGCACGGAAAAGCTATCTTTAAGGCAAGCTTTATTCAAATCCCGGTAATCCACACAAACTCGCACCTTTCCTCCTGGTTTAGGCACGGGAACAATGTTGGATATCCATTATGGATATCATGACACAATGATAATGCGAGCTTGAAATTATTTAACAATTTCTTCTTTTACCTTTAAACTCCACTCAGGTTTCAATCGCCTGAGCTTCTGCCTGACTAGCTTAAATCCTTCCTTAATGGGAAGGCGATGAAGGACAATATCGATTGGAAAACCCACCTGTCTTCGTGAGACCATGCAAACACATCCTGGAATTGGGTTAGTAGCGCAACCATGTCATTCCGTTGGTTTGGGGTTACGTCTGAACCAATCTGGATTAACTTAGCTCTTTCTAAGGTTCCAAGATAGAAAGAAGTGGTTTGGTCAAGGTTGGGTTTAGGCTTGTCTTCGACCCATTCCTTAATCTCCTGAGGTGTCTCAATGTCCTCTTGGATTTCCATCAAGTCTAAGCCTATCAAAGTTACAGTTCTTATGGGGAAAAGGCACCTCATCAGCAAGTACAGGCACATCTAAATTCAAAGTCTTGAAACAAAATATGCTTTCACTTAATATATGAAATTGTTTAATCATACAAAAGTGTTAGCATGTACTTTTCTTGTGTTTCTGTTTTTAAGCTTTATATTCTGCAGACTTTGGTTTTAGTTGGATAAATTTTATACTAATATGGACATGTATTAGCTGTCCGTTTATAACAGTCTAAGAACATAACTAATACGGATAGGGTTAGACCGTCCGATTATAGCCTGCTATAGTTAACTTTAAAAATTGGCCACTTTAGATCACTTCTGAGTATTTATACCTATTTACCCCCCCTCTAAGTGTGCTTAATTATAGAATTACATTTGGCATCAGAGAAAGGCTCTACTAATATTGATCTTTGTAGGTCATAGGGAAAGATCCTATGGCACACCTTAATTTTCAAGAAGGTCAATCCACAAGCCGACCACCTTTTTTGCTCGGAAGTGAAAACTTCAACTTTTGGAAGTTTAGAATGATGATTTATCTCAAACGAGACCCATGGGAGTGGTGGGTTGTTTAAAATGGCCCTGTCATTCCAAGACATGATGATGGAAAATCGAAGACACTCATGGAAATGGATTCAAATGAATCATACATGGTATCCTACAACTCAAAAGCCATGAACACGCTGCTAAGTGCGATGATTCAAGCTGAAATTGACAAAGTTTCTGCATGCACAATTGCTAAAGAAATATGGGATACAGTTATCATGAGCTATGAGGGAACTACAAAAGTAAAAGAAGTCAAATTAAGTATGCTAATGCAAGAATATGAACTTTTCAGGTTAGAGAAGAATGAATCCATCAAAGAAGCTCAAGCTAGATTCCTCACTCTTATGAACTCTCTAAGCATGCTTGGCCGAAAAATTGATCAAAGGGGGATAAATAGAAAGATACTTAGAGTCATGCCCAAACGATTCGCACCAAAAGTTACAACTCTTCAAGACTCAACTACAATCAGTATGATGGAAACGCTAACTTTGTTTGGAGAACATGAAGAATTCAAAAATCAACTAAAGAGGTATGACGAAGAAGATGAAGGACCTAAAAGGAAGACCATAGCTCTTCAAGTTGAAAGCTACATAGAAGGTGATGATGAAGACTCAGATGAAGAAATAGCTATGATGTCCGAAAATTGAGAGAGGCTGATTAGAAGAAGAATAAATCAAAGTTTCAAGGCAAGACATTCAACAACAAGAAAGACGCCAACAAAAGCCCACAAGAAGATACCTGTTTTGAATATGGATGGCCTGGACATTTCAAAAGAGATTACTTCCAATTAAAAAGGAAGAACAAAGCAAACAATTCAAAAGGAAAGGCGTTCATGACATGGAGCGATGATGAGTTCAATCATGACGAGGAAGAAGATGAAACTGCTCAACTTTGTTTCACTTGATTATGCAATCAAGAATCATCTGAGGTAAACTCTGAACTTGGTGATATTACTATTTCTGATTATCTAGTTTAAAAAAATGAAAATATTAGTATTAAAGAGAAAAATGCTCATTTAAAAAATTGGATAAATGATTTAATGAAAGAGGTAGAAACATTAATTAAAGAAAAACAAGAAATAGTTAAAGATTTCACATCAAGTGAAGTATCTAAGTTAAATGCTAAAATTGATTATCTTGATAACTATAATAAAATTCTATATAATCGATGCAAACAAAGTAAATGAAGAATTCAATGATCTTAAAAAGGAAAATGATGTTTTAAAAGAAAGTTTGAAAATGAGAGATACTTGTATTGATGCTTTTAATGATGGAAAAATATTAAACATGCAAAATAATAATGAGGAGCAAATAATTTCATTGAAAAAGGATCTTGCAAAATTTGTTCAAGGGAGAATTTTTATATAATGTTAGGTGCTCAAATGTCAAGTGTAGATAAACAAGGAATTGGATATAATCCTGTTAAGAACATTACAAGCACTACTAATAAAATTAGAGTAATAAATAATAAACCAAGGAACAAGCCTCTATATTGCTCACCTTTTATTACTAGCAAAAAATTGTGGTTTAAAAGGACATTTTGATACAAACTGTAATAAAATTAAAATAAAATAAGTTTGGGTAAAGAAAAGAGATTTAATTGCTACTAACAATACCGGACCCAAACAAATTTGGGTACAAAAATGATGAGATACTTCTTTGTTTTGTACGTGTGTTTTAAAGCTAAAGTACCATCACATAAATGGGTGCTAGACAGTGGTTGTTCTAGACACATGATGGGTGATAATACTAAATTCAACTCACTAACTACTTAGAAGGGAGGAACTGTTACCTTTGGAGATGACACCACATGCCAAATCATCGGTAAAGATAAAATTGGGAATGGTAAGGTCTTCATTGATAATGTTCATTATGTTGAAGGATTAAAATATAATTTAATTACTGTAAGTCAACTAATGGATAGTGGACATAAAGTAATTTTTGAAAAAGATAAATGTGCTACTATTCATGCTTCTCACAATGTTCCTTTAATTGTTCAAAGGGAATGTAATATTTATACAATTAATTTTGAAAATCAAACTGAAGATATTTGCCTAACTGCTATTCAAGATCAAACTATTTTTTGGCATAGAAGGTTAGAACATGTGCATATAGAATTGATTAACAAACTAGATATCAAGAACCTTGTCAAAGGTTTTCCAAAGCTAAAATATGAAAAGACAGGGATTTATAATGCATGTCAGTTAGGTAATCAAGCAAGAAATTCCTTTATCAGCAAAAATCAGGTATCAACTTCTTTTCCTCTTCAATTATTACATCTTGATTTGTTTGGACCCGAGAAATATGCTAGCTTATGAAATAATCATTATGCCTTTGTTATTGTTGATGATTTTTCAAGATTTACATGGGTTTTATTTTTAAAAACTAAAAATTTCTATCTGCGACCAAACATTTTAGTGACTGCTCAATTCGGTCACTGATGTCAATAATAGCGAGGGACATCTGCGACCGGAATTTCTTCTAGTCGCTAATATCTATCCGTGACCGCATGCGGTCGCTGGATTAATTTTCCCTCTAAAAATTTGGTGCCAAATGTTGGCGCGTTTATTTTGTGCGACCAATCTCTAGTAGCAACCGCTAGGCGATCGCTGATGTGTCCACGTCATTAAAATTAATGATCGCATGTCGTCATTGATTGCTTGATCGTTGATATTATTAATGTTTACTGAGTTCGATCATTCACTGACAAAGTGAAGAAAAAAAAAAAGAGGGAGGAGAATAGAGAGAAGAGGGAGAAAGGGGTAGAAGAGAAGGAAGAGAAGAAGGAGAAGAAGGAGAAGAAATAGAAGCCATCCACAGACGCACCACCGGTCCGCCGCCACCACCACCGGCCAGTCGCCGCCACCACCAAGTACTGGTAATCCATCTTTTTTTATTTCTTTACTATTTATATAACAGATTTATGCTGACGGAATTTACTGTGTCTATTGTTGTTTATTTAGTTACTCTTTCAAGCTGTGATTTGTACTCTATTAACTTATTTATAGATTCTAAATTTACATTTTTTTATTTGTTTGCAGATTAGGGATATTTCTTTGTTTTGTCGTTCGTTAACACAGATTAATGGGCTTGAGTGATTTTAGTTAGAATATATAAATTTCTTTAATTAGTTATAATTATGCTTTAATTATTCTAATCTCCCAAAATGCGAATCAACTTTAAAAATCTTTCTTTAGGAAAATGGTTAATATCAAACTTACTTGAAGATAATGAGATTTGGTCCGTTTATTTTATAAGTGGACGCTTGATTTGAGATGGAGATAGTATGAGATTATCTATAAGGGTTCTCATTGCTTTTAATTTTATGTATCCCTCTTTAAGAGCTTGGCAGTAAGTGTTTTGTGTCCTCTTACTTTTAGAAACCAACTAACTTGTGCAGTACTTCCACTGTCTAAAACTAAACTTCATAGCTTGGACAAAATTAGGAGCTAATATGAAACTGTTATGCAAGGCTTGAAGATTTTGTCCTATTTTATTTGATGAGGTTATGTATGTAAACTGTTATGCTTTCTTCTTATTTATGGCAAAGATTTCCCTATGCCAATTACTTTCAGAAACTCTACACCAGACGTCATGATAGATCACGATAAATCCTTTATTACATTTTCCTTGGGCTGGAATACTTGCTGCGAATTTGAAAGGCAAACAGTGTGTGAAGATGCATCCAGTTTTCTGGTCCAGTGTCTCCAAACCTTTTAAGAAGAAAATTAATTGTTTCTTATATGGGAAAACAAATAGTAATGGGAAGTTTGTAAATTGACCTTATCAATTGAAAAACTCATGTAACGATTCTAGGCTCATAAAATTGTGCTTTATGATAACATCTAAATTGAGCGGTAATCAGCATACAACCTCATATAATCTATCAATCAAATTTAATTATTCACTAGAGAAACTAAATTTCATAATTCACATATTTTTTAGAATTACAAAGTAGTCTACCCAATAATAAATTTCATTATTGTTCCAAATTTCATAATTCACATATTATTTAGAAGTTAGCTAACTGATACAAGCATGATAATGGATATAGGGTTATTTTATTATCATGATTTAAAAGTTTTTCGAATGCTTAAAGATTTCTTTTGCCTACATGTGGACTGTTTATGAAATTATAGTCAAATATATGCCTATATGAGAACTATTATATCAAAATTTTACAACTAAAGTTTTGAGACAGTATGGAGTCCCTATATTGTCTACACATATCAATTAAAAGGTGTTCCTTAACTTAGTTGTGGTCTATGTTGTGTACTGACCAAATTTCATGTTTAAAAGCCATGAAAAGTAATCTTTAAATGGCAACTAAGACCTAAGTATAGAATTGTCATACCTGGACCATGTGGGCAAGTTTCAATAGTCATAATATGACATAAGTAAGCTACACAAGCTAAAGAAACCCAACCTAAACTGTTTTGAGCATTAAACTTTTGAAAAATCACATTTTAAGCCCAAAAGTAGACTGTTTTGGGTGACCTTTAGTGCCTGATCTTATATGACTATAATGAACTCATATAAAATTGCTAACTCATGCTTGTGATGATTCCTAATCATTGCAATGACCAGAGCAAGTAAGAAAATCAATTTAGGATCTATTATCGAGCCTAAAGTGAGCTTTAATAGGTTAAAATTGGTTAGATGACCAAGTAAAGTGAGATGATGATAAAAGTAACCTTAGGAAACTAAAATACACATGTTTAGACTATCCAAGTAGCCAAAACTGGAGAAATGGAAAAGTGTCAAAAATAGTTTATTTTGTGAAAAAGTGTGAAAAAGTGAGATGAAAGTAACCATAGGAAACTAAAATACACATGCTTATAGGAATGTTCTTTATATCCTTAACATGTTTATGTACCTTTCATTTATAGTTGTCGTAGTTAACTATTTTGCAGTCATGTTTATGTACCTTTCATTTATAGTAATCGTAGTTAACTATTTCATAGAATTAATTGTCATTATTGTCCTTTTCATAGGGGTCATGGTTGTGGATAGGGTGTATATTACATATGTACATGTTCTCTATATCCTTGACATGTTTATGTACCTTTCATTTATAACTCATAGTAACATCCTAAATTATTTATTTATAGATGTCTTACGAACTTGCTGTGTGCCATTAAAAGCCTTGAGTTGGGTCGAGGCCCTAATCATGTCTTAGAAGGCCCGGCTAATCAAGATGATCACATTTTTATACAAATCCATCCTCATCCAGAAAACAGGTAAGTTAAACATCGTGTATATATAAGGGTTTAATATTTCCATTGTTATAAATATATTTTAATGCAAATTATTGTATATTGTAGTGATTTTGAAGATAGTAAAATTGTGAAGTGCATTCCACAATTATTCTTCAGGTAGCGGCCTACGCCGGTGATTACGTGGGCGACACACCTCTCGCCCATAAGGATGCTGATTTAAATTTGAATTTCGGGTATATTATTTTATCACTCGATAGATAATACATAGTTAATCAAATAATATTGTTTAGTAATGTTGGATTATGGTAATCTAACAGTTTTAATATTATTATTGTTGTTGTTTTATTTGTAGAAGCGGTATAGATGTGACGACTTATTATGCATCAATTATTCGAAACATCATTACGCGAAGTGTGCCATCCGAATTAAAAAAATAATCTGAACAAAGGAACGATGAAAGCCACGCACAATCTTTGAGATTGACCATCCAGGACAGGGTGAGCAGTATATTCATGAGCATAGCCCCTGGTTGTAAAAACCCAAAACCCTAATAAGACTCGTAAGTGTAAAATCCCATTATATAAATAAAATTTCTCTATTCTGAATGTGTTATGTGTTAATATATACTTGGTTTTACAAATTTGACCAAATAAATTTTTGTCCGAAAAACGTCGTGCTTGACACCTCGTGCTTAATTTTTTTTCCATATTCGGGCTTTTCGGTAAAATTATTTTGACAAGTTGCTTTGTCGTGCTTACACTGACAAAACGCTTTGTCGTGCTTGTTAGGATTAGTGAGAATTTATGTTAATAACCCTAGATTAACAAACCCTAACCCTAATTAACAAAACCCTAACCCTAATTTGTAAATTAAATCCTAATTAGCTAATTAAACCCTAATTAGATTATCTTAACACTTAATCATGGTTAGTAAAATTCAATTAGGTACTAATTAACATTACTTAACATTCATAATCATTAGAAACAAAACCCTAATAGAGATTAGTGAAGATTAAAGCCTAATTAAGTTACTAAACAAAGTTAACTAGCTCACAAGTAGGTTAGGTGTCACCATTGCAAGTTCCAAGGTAGCACATGACATGCTTGTAACTCCCAAGCATTACCATAATCATCAGATCAGATCTTTGTAGAGGCAAGTTGCTCAAAAATTACCAAAAAGCCAAGTTGAAGAATTCTATAAATATGAACCTTAGGGCTAAGCAAACTCACGAAATTCCAAAGCCTAGATACACTTATAAACCTACCGAATCAAGCCTGGGTGATAGCAGCAACAACATCAGAAGCTAGAATCAAAAATTGCTCAAGAAAAGGTACAAACCCTAGTTGATAATTAGCTTTTTGATCTTATGTTAGATTTATTGTTTAGATGTTTAGAATTATGTATTAGTATGTTAGAAAGTATGTTAGATTAGTAGAACACGTTTTCATAACATCTAGATGTCTTAATTAAGTGTTTTAAGAAATCTACAAATTTTGAAAATTAAGTCTGACAATTGAATGTCAGAGCCTGTAGATTCATATGTGTTTATGTTTTGGTCTGGTAATTGTTTGGTATTTGTAGCCTCGTTAGTAGGTCTTTAATCTGAAAGAAAAAGCAGTTCATTTGAACCATAGATTTGAAGTTATAAGCGATCAAAGTGGGTTGACTGTTCACGGATTACTGTTTTCGGGTTACCCGTAAAGCTCGAGAATAATTGAAGCAAAGCCCGTTGACCAATCTGTTTAATCGTCTTTTGTTTGTTATTTTTGTAAGTTTTTGTTATAGATCAATACTCTGTTATATGTACTACATATATATGATCTTTAATAGAACAAACAACGTATAGGTTTACTGAAATTAATGGTCAATATCCATTGACCGAGCATGACCAACTTTTCTGGGTTTTCCTGAAAACTGAAGAACATGAAGAACAGTGTCTGCCTATACTTTGACCAACAAAATTAGAGACCTTAGAGTTATGCTTGGTTCATATTAATGTTATATATATGTACCCTGACATATATACTACATGTTACAACAAACATTACACACATCAAATACACAGAATCAAAGATATAAAAGCCACAAAACCGATTGATTGAATTATGACTTACATTCGGGTTACCCAGAAACTCAAGAATAGCTCTGACAGTTACTTTGAACCTCTATAACTTCTTGTTATATGTAGGTTAAAGTCTAAAATTTGTTTCATATTATACTATTGTACGAGTACTACAAACATCAACTCTTAAACAAACCAAAACTCATTAATGGTAGCCTTATAATTAATGGTTAAACGGTCTACTCTACCACGACTCAAGCCGCGCTTGAAACTCAAGAACACCTACAACGACACTTTACATCCTTTGAAGAGCTTTAGACATGATGTAAATTATTTTTCTAAAATAAATTATAAAAATTAGAAATAATTAATAAATAACTATAAAAATAGTTTTAAAAATGATATTAAAATATTATAAATAAATTCTCATATTTATACATAAAGTTAATAATTATTTTATATTATTTTGATATTTTAATAATTAACTTATGAATAAAGAAATTAGAATAATTATTTTGAAAGCTAAATAATTATGGAAAAATATTATTAATGATATAAAAATTATAATAAATGAATATAAATTATTTAATAATTATAATCAATGTTTTATTAAAATTTTAAGTAAATATTAATTACTTATAAATAGAAATAAATGATTTAAAAATCAAAATAAATGTTTTAAATACTTTAAAATTTCTAAAAAAAGTATTATAAAGAATAATTAAAGTTTATAAATAAAAATTAGTCCATATATCAAAGGTATTAAACACCAAACCTAATGAATCTAACTTGGATATTATATAAGTGTTATAATTGAGTATTGTTATCAATACTAACGTATTAGATTATATATGTGAACATCGCAGTACTTATTAAATGTTGAATAACATAACTTGATTGATCTACGCTCAGCAAGTTCTCTACCCTTAAATCTCTTATAAAGCAAATTTCTTAAACCTGTTTATTGATCAAGATTTTTATATTGATAAGCTGTTGATATAATACACTACACCTACAATTGAATTACCTTTTTATTGTAAAGTTATTGCTATAGCTTCAGCATAACTAAGAAATGAATTGTTTATTCATATTATAATGTTTATTGAGCATAAACTATTGTGTCAAACCAAATTGTTTTGGTAAGACATCTTATACTGAAGTTGGGTATCCCGTAAGGGATTGAAATTTGGTCAATTCATATATTGACAATAATTTTAGTGTATGTTGAGCACTGTAGGATGATATGCATACTCCTAAGATGTTGAATAGGCTGATCCCCTATCTCATATCTGAACAAAATTTCTAAGTATATGTGACTGACAGAAATAGAGAAAATTCTAGAAATGGTTGAAATTAGAAATCCAGAAATGGTACAACTATCAGTCGAAATTTGAACTATTATATTTCTTCAAATCCTATATTGTTATAAATACAAAACTTGCTGAGCATGTCATAGCTCACCCTTGCAAAGTATTCCCTTTGCAGTTTTAGATGGTAATCTTGGAACTTCTGGAGTAAATAAAGGGAAGCATCCCTACGTAGATTAGATTATATTCTTGTTTGATAAAATACCTTGTAATAAGAACTCGTTATGAGAATCATGTAATCAATTTTAATATTTTGATATATATATATATATATATATATATATATATATATATATATAACATCTTTATTTCATAACCAGAGTTTTCTTACATACATAGATGTAAAATTAGACTTCTTCAAATTTAGTTGAGATCCTTGGGAACTATTTATCTAAGTGAGGGTATTAATAGCATGAATTCATGTCATGTTGTTATTGATACTCTGGATTTGGATAAATAGTTACTATCGATCTGATAGTATAAATTGTTTGGCTTAGACTATACATCTAGGTGAGGTATTAGTAATATGGAATTTATTCATGTTATTGCTAATACTCTAAATTTCATATAGATAGACTCTAGTCACAGATACAGTTCATATATACAAGTGAAGGTATCCAAAAACAGAAAAAGTTCTCTTGAGAATTGACATCTGTTATGGGATACTGTGAATTTTGCATCTATGGGAATTATACCTGCTAGTCCCTCTATTTAATATAATCTTATAATCAGATACCATTGGTGTATAGATTTAAAAGCATTATGTTGATTTTTCTGTAAACACCATATTAGATACCGTGGGAGTATAGATATGGGGGCGTTACAATTTTGGTATCAAAGCTATTAAGGCTATAGATATATGGAAGAGAAATCTTAGTATATAGTCTTCGAGTCCGTAAAAATTTTAAAAGTACACATAAAATATAACATTAAAATTATTATGTTGTGTAATTTCTATACGGTATTTAAGGAGTTTTCTTTTATAGATGGCTTACTCCAATGCTGAGGAAATGATATTAGCCAATAATCCACCACAAATAGAGTCATACATAGCCAGTGATGCAGAGGATGAGGAATTACTTCATGATCAACAACTGTTAGATGCTGAGGAAGAAGAGGATCTATTGGCAGGACAGTTAATGAGAATTGATGAGCATGATGAGGCAATGGCATCACTGTTGAAAACAATAGAACATGAGGGTAATAAAATGAGGTTTAGGGCTGATATAGCTGAGGGAATTCTACATCATGAGAGGGAACATAATCAACGACTAACAGTACAACTGCACCATGCACAGAGGGGTAGAAAGGAAATTCAGTCAAGGCTTCTTAAAACATCTCTGGCTGTTCGAGATACTTTTAATGATTTAAAGCGCCATGTAGTTCGATATCCGGTAGAGGAGAAGAAGACGACTTATCTCATCAATCGATCTGTGGTTTGTCACATGATCCAGGATTCCTTTGATGATATCAATGAATTCTAGAGAGTAGCATAGGTGGTTGAATGCTTTATATTAGTATAATAAAGAAGCATTCAAAGTTTGTAATCAGTACTTTGTAGTGTGTTTAATTATGAAGTTGTTGTGTAATACTATTATGGTATATGAAATAAACAATATGTTGTGTTACTCAAATTCTTATGTGAATTTTTATTGATTTATATAGAATAATGCCACCAACCAGAAGACCCCAAAGAGAAATGAATGATGATAATTCTACCCAGCAGTTAGTAGACCTTATGTTAGGTGTTGTAAATAGACCTGTAAACCAGAACACAACTTTTAAAGACTTTAAATTAGTTGGACCACCAAAGTTTAAGGGTACATCAGAACCTGTAGATGCACAAATTTGGATTTCTGAAATAGAGAAATTTTTCCTAGTAACCAATTTTAATAATAACCAAAAGATAACTTTTGCAACCTTTTTCTTAAAAGGTGAGGCTAATTATTGGTAGGAATCAACCAAAGGTCGGGTAGAAACTGAAATTATTCCTTGGGATAGATTCAAAGAGTTGTTCTTTGAAAACTATTTTTCCCAATCCACGAAAGATAGAATGGAAATAAAATTTACGGATTTAAAACAAGGAGATCTTCTGTAACCCGAAGTATACAACTAAGTTTAATGAACTATCCAGGTTTGCTCCACATCAAGTAACTACTGAACTTAGAAAGACTCGAAGGTTTCAGGAGGGTTTAAAACCTCAAATTCGGAGTAGATTGTCAGTACTTCAAATAAAAACTTTCTTTGAGATACTAGAAGGAACTATAAAAGAAAGTGAGAATGACAGTCTTGCTAAATTTCATTAAGACAAGAGAAGTCAGAATGAAAAAGGAAAAATTAGAATAGAACCCAGTTCAGGTGGGTTTAATAACAAACGTAAGTGGGATAATTCTTTTTGTAACAACCCGGGGAAAAAGATAAGAAATACTAACAATAACTTTAGTAATAATAATATTAAACCTTGTCTTAATTGTGGTAAGAAACATAGAGGAGAATGCCTTCATAACAAATGTTTTAATTGTGGACGGTCGGGACATTATTTTCCATGATGTCCTCTTCAAGGAAAAATAAATGTTTTAATTGTGGTTCCTTAGACCATTTTTCAAGGAACTACCCCAAACCTAAGAATCAAGGGAGAAAAAGGGTTAGAATACGGAGAATAATCAATCAACGAAGCAGTGAGTTGGAGTTCGAGAATCGACCTCTGGCGAGAACATTTAGTATGTCGGTGAGGGATTACATTTGCTTCACGAGGACGTGGTGGCAGGTATCATCCCTATCAACACTTTAAATGCATATGTGTTATTTGATTCTGGTGCTACATGTTCTTTTGTGTCTAGTAATTTCTCTACAAACTTGAATACACCTTGTGAAAATCTAGACAAACCATTCTGCGTGGAAAATGCTAATAATGAAAGAATTTCGGTTAAAATTATTTACAGGAACTGTAGTGTGGTAATAAAAGGACATAATTTTAAGTTAGATTTGATACCAATTAGGTTGGGAGAATTTGATGTAATTTTAGGAATGGATTGGTTAGTTAATCATAACGCGACGATGATTGTCATCAAAAGCGTATAAACCTTTTGGCGCTTCAAGTCAAAGGTAGTGTTCAATGATGATTGTTCACCTAAGCAATTTCGATGTTTGACTATAGTTCAGGCACAAAGATTACTTAGAAAGGGTTGTTTAGGATATTTGGCCTTTATAGTTGATACTCGACAGGAAGGAGTAAAACTAGATCGAATACCTATAGTTAAGGAATTTCCTAATGTATTTCTGAATGACTTACCATGTTTATCTCCAGATAGGGAAATTGAGTTCGTCAATTATCTTGCACCAGGAACGACACAGGTTTCTAAGGCACCGTACAGAATGGCACCTATAGAACTGAAAGAGTTAATTATTCAATTACAGGAAATCTTAGTTAAGAAGTACATACAACCTAGTGTTTCACCTTGGGGAGCACCTGTTCTATTTGTAAAGAAGAAGGATGGAACTATGAGATTATATATAGACTATAGGGAGCTAAATAAGTTAACTATTAAAAATAAATATCCTTTACCAAGGATTAATTATTTGTTTGACCAATTAAAAGGGGATGAACATTTTTCAAAAATTGACCTTAGAACATGTTATCACTAATTAAAGGTAAGAAAGGAGGATGTGCTGAAAACAGCGTTTAGGACACGCTATGGACATTATGAGTTTCTTGTAATGTCTTTTGGATTAACAAATGCACCGGTAGCATTTATGGATTTAATTAATCGAGTGTTTAAACCATGCTTGGACAAATTTGTTGTAGTGTTTATCGACGATATTCTGGTATACTCGAAAATAAGGGAAGAGCATACTGAACACTCGAGAGTCGTATTGGAAATATTACGAAAGGAACAACTTTATGCAAAGTTTTCCAAGTCCGAATTCTGGTTGAAGAGAGTTCAATTTTTAGGTCACGTAATTGATAAAAATGGAATATCTGTAGATCCAGCTAAGATCGAAACGGTTGTGAATTGGAAATAGCAACAACTCCAACAGAAGTACGAAGTTTTCTCGATTTAGCGGGTTATTATCGACGGTTTATAAAAGATTTTTCAAAAATAGCAACCCCATTAACCAATTTAACTCGAAAGATGGTGAAATACATCTGGACAGATAAATGCGAGGAAAGCTTCTAAGAGTTGAAGAAGCAACTGAGCATGGCTCCAGTGTTATCCTTACTAGATGATATAGGAGGCCTTGTAGTATATAGTGACGCATCACACAGAGGTTTAGGGTGTGTGTTGATGCAACATGGGAAAGTGATAGCGTATGCATCACGACAACTCAAAGATTATGAGAAGAGGTATCCTACTTATGACCTAGAGTTAGCCGCGGTGGTTTTTGCTCTAAAAATTTGGAGATATTACTTGTTTGGGGGGAAGTGCGAGATATATACAGATCATAAAAGTCCGAAATATATTTTTACACAAAAGGAATTAAATTTAAGACATAGGTGATAGTTAGAACTAATAAAAGATTATATTTGTGAAATCTTATATCATCCGGTAAAAAAGCCAATATTGTAGCTGATGCGTTAAGTAGGAAGAATCAGGAAAAATTTAATGTATTAACCACCAATGATAGGTTAATAAAAGACTTTAAAAATTTAGAAATTGAGGTGGAATGTCCAACTACCTCCAGCCAAAAGTTGTATATTTTAGAAGGAGTTTCATCTCTGCGTAATAAAGTTAAAGAGATACATGAAAAGGATGAAGCATGTCAAAAGTTTAAATATAATTCAACATATGATAAGTATAATAAATTTAGAATAGATACGGATGGAATAATAAAATATGAAAATAGAATTTGGGTTTCGTTAGATCAAGATTTAAAAGATGAAATTTTAAATGAAGCTCATAACTCTAAATTTGCCATACATCTTTGCAGTACAAAAATGTATAAGGATTTAAGTCGACACTTTTGGTGGTCAAACATGAAAAGAGAAATAGCTAAATGGGTAAGTAAATGTCTCACGTGTCAAAGGGTTAAGGCTGATCATCAAAAGTCGAGTGGTTTACTTCAACCCTTACCAATTCCCGAGTGGAAGTGGGAACATATAACTATGGATTTTGTTGTTGGTTTTCCTGCTACACAAAAGGGCCATAATGCCATTTGGGTAATAGTTGGCCGTTTAACAAAATCAGCTCACTTTTTACCTATTAAGATTACTCATAACCTAGATCACCTTGCCAAACTTTATATCAATGAAATTATCTCTAGGCATAGAGTACCTCTGTCCATAGTATTAGATCGAGATCCAAGATTTACTTCTAATTTTTGGAAAAGCCTTCAGAAACACTTAAGAACACAACTAAGATTAAGTACAACTTATCATCCTCAGACTGATGGTCAGAGTGAGAGAACCATATAAACATTAGAAGATATGTTGAGAACTTGTATTATAGACTTCAAAGGAAGTTGGGAAGATCACTTACCCTTAGTTGAATTTGCTTATAACAATAGTTATCATGCTAGCATAGGTATGCCACCCTATGAAGCTTTATATGGGTGTAAATGCAGAACACCTTTATGTTGGGATGAAGTCGGGGAAAGACAAATGTTAGGACACGAGATAATTCAACAAACAAGCTGAAACTATCTCGAGAATTATTAAATCAGCGATTACAAGCATCTCAAGATCGACAAAGGAAATACGCAGATCCACATCATCAACAACAAAACTTTAACGTAGGAAGTCATGTATTCTTGAAAGTATCTCCTTGGAAAGGCAAGATATGTTTTGGCAAGAAAAAGAAAATTAAGTCCAGAGATTCATTGGACCTTTTGAAATTTTGAGAAGGGTTGGTGAAGTTGCTTATGAAATAAAGACTACCTCCACGAGTTAAATAATATTCATAATATGTTTCATGTGTCCATATTACGACCATATAAACCTGATTATAAACACGTTATACAATATGAGCCAATCCAAATAGAGAAAGATCTTTCTTATGTAGAAGAACCTATGCAGATCGTCGACCGTAAAGAGCAAGTCCTGAGAAATAAAGTGATAGTATTGGTCAAAGTAATCTGGAGAAATTAGAACGTTAAAGAAGCTACATGGGAGCTTCAAGATAAAATGTGCGAGAATTATCCTCAATTATTTACTTAACTTGTACTGTAATTTCGAGGACGAAATTCTTATTAGTAGGGGTGAATGTAAAAACCTAAAACCCTAATAAGACTCGTAAATGAAAAATCCCATTATATAAATAAAATTTCTCTTTTCTGAATGTGTTATGCGTTAATATATACTTGGTTTTACAAATTTGACAAAATAAATTTTTGTCCAAAAAATATCGTGTTTGACACCTTGTGCTTAAATTTTTTTTTTCCATATTCAGGCTTTTCGGTAAAATTATTTCGACAAGTTGCTTTGTCGTGCTTACACTAACAAAACGCTTTGTCGTGCTTGTTAGGATTAGTGAGAATTTATGTTAATAAACCTTGATTAACAAACCCTAACCCTAATTAGCAAAACTCTAACCCTAATTTGTAAATTAAACCCTAATTAGCTAATTAAACCACAATTAGATTATCTTAACACCTAATCATGGTTAGTAAACTTCAATTAGGTACTAATTAACATTACTTAACATTCATAATCATTACAAACAAAACCCTAGTCAAGATTGGTGAAGATTAAAGCATAATTAAGCTACTAAACAAACCTAACTAGCTCACAAGTAGGTTAGGAGTCACCATTGCAAGTTCCAAGGTAGCACATGACATGCTTGTAACTCCCAAGCATCACCATAGTCATCAGATCAGATCTTTGTAGAGGCAAGTTGCTCAAAAATGACTAAAAAACTAAGTTAAAGAATTCTATAAATAGGAACGTTAGGGCTAAGCAAACTCACGAAATTCCTAAGCGTAGATACACTTATAAACCTACTAAATCAAGCCAGGGTGATAGCAGAAACAACATCAGAAGCTAGAATCAAAAATTACTCAAGAAAAGGTTCAAACCCTAGTTGATAATTAGCTCTTTGATCTTATGTTAGATTTGTTGTTTAGATGTTTAGAGTTATGTATTAGTATGTTAGAAAGTATGTTAGATTGGTAAAACACGTTTTCATAACATCTAGATGCCTTAATTAAGTGTTTTAAGAAATCTGGAAATTTTAAAATTTAAGTCTGACTGTCGAATGTCAGAGCCTGTAGATTCATATGTGTTTATGTTTTGGTCTGGTAATTGTTTGGTATTTGTAGCACGTGAGTAGGTCTTTAGTGCGAAAAAAAGCAGTTCATTTGAACCATATATTTCATGTTATAAGCGATCAAAGTGGGTTGTGAGTTCACGGATTATAGTTTTCAGGTTACCCGAGAAAGCTCAAAACGATTGAAGCAAGCTACTTTGACCAATCTGTTTAATCGTCTTACATTTGTTATTTTGTAAGTTTTTGTTATAGATCAATACTACTACGTTATATGTACTACATATCTATGATCTTTAATAGAACAAACAACGTATAGGTTCTTGAAATTAATGGTCAAAATCCATTGATTAAGCTTGAACTAACTTTTACGGGTTTTCCGAAAAGCGAAGAACATGAAGAACATCATCTGGTACGTATTTTGACCAACAAAATTAGAGACCTTAGAGTTAGGCTTGGTTCATATTAATGTTATATATATGTACGACATACATACACTTAGAATCGAAGATATATAAGCCCAAAAGCCGTTGATTCCACCACGACTTCTATTTTGGGTTACCTAGAAACTCAAAAACACTCGGCAGATTACTTTGAGCCTCTATAACTTATTGTTTTATGTAGGTTAAAGTCTAAAATTTGTTTCATATTATACTCTTGTATTTGAGTACTACAAACATCAACTCTTAAACAAACCGAAACTCATTAACTTGATAGCCTTATAATTAATGGTCAAACCAATTAAACACGACCATTTGACCAACCTCGCTACCCGAAACTCAAGAACACTTACAATGACACTTTCTATCCTTTGAAGAAGGGTACATGGCGAAAAATGTAAATTATTTTCTAAAAATAAATTATAAAAATTAGAAATAATTAATAAATAAATATAAAAAGAGTTTTAAAAATGATATTAAAATATTATAAATAAATTTTGATATTTATACATAAAGTTAATAATTATTTTATATTATTTTGATATTTTTAATAATTAACTTATCAATAAATAAATTAGATTAATTATTTTTGAATGCTAAATAATTATGGAAAAATATTATTAATGATATAAAAATTATAATAAATGAATATAAATTATTTAATAATTATAATCAATGTTTTAGTAAAATTTTAAGTAAATATTAATTACTTATAAATAGAAATAAATGATTTAAAATCGAAATAAAAGTTTTAAATACTTTAAAATTTTTAAAAGAGTATTATAAAGAATAATTAAAGTTTATAAATAAAACTTAGTCCATATATCAAAGGTATTAAACACCAAACCTAATTAATCTAACCCGATATTATATAAGTGTTATAACTAAGTATTGTTATCAATACTAACGTGTTAGATTATATATATGAACATCGTAGGTACTTATTAAACGTTTGAATAGCATAACTTGATTGATCTACGCTCAGGCAAGTTCTCTACCCTTAAATCTCTTATAAAGAAAATTTCTTAAACCTGTTTATTGATCAAGATTTTTATCTTGATAAGCTGTTGATATAATACACTACACCTACAATTGAATTACCTTCTTATTGTAAAGTTATTGCTATAGCTTCAGCATAACTAAGAAATGAATCGTTTATTCTTATGATAATGTTTATTGAGCATAAACTGTTGTGTCAAACCATATTGTTTTGGTAAGACATCTTATCTTTGAAGTTGGGTATCCGTAAGGGGATTGAAATTTAGTTAATTCTTATATTGTGATAATTTTAGTGTATGTTGAGCCTTTGTAGGATGATATGTATACTCCTAAGATGTTGAATAAGCTGATCCCTTATCTCATATCTCATATCTATCGACCGATTTAGAATTCCTAATCTATTCTATACTTTGGGAATTGATGTTATGAACTGTTAAAGTATTATTGATTCATAATACTTCATACTTATTGTTCAGTTATGTCGAAATTGTTATATGATTCACGAATGTGGTATTCCTGTTATACTTTCTTAAAACTTCTTTGTTTGTCATCATACTCACTTCTTGTATGAATCATATAAGCTGCGATTAAGGATGAACGTACTGTGAATGCCAAACGAGATAAGGGCAAAGCTAAGATAGATGCTTAGGCATTGTGTAATAGTTTAGTAAATTTGGAATTATGATACATTATGAACACTGAACGATGTAACCGGATATGAACCTGGGAAGGATTTATACTTTGATTGTAATAAAAAGATAGTAATTACCTTCATTTTATTGTATTTCAACGGAATGATTGTATGGATGTTAGTACAGTGGAGTACCATTTGTCAAGTTACAAGATACCCAAATTTAGGGGTGTCACAGGTTGGTATCAAAGCCTTAGAGGTTATAAAACTTAAGGGGGGGAAGAACCTTAGGCTAATAACCTCGTAAGGAAGGTAAAGTTCGAGGGATAAAATTCAAGTCCATTGAATTAATAAGGTATTGAGATAACTCAGTATCAAAAGGATTAAAAGATGAAAATTAATCTTAAAGATATTAAATGTGATTTGTGCTTCATTTTGTTGAATGTAGTAATTACCTTCATTTTGTTGTATTTCAACGGAATGATTGTATGGATGTTAGTACAGTGGAGCACCATTTGTCAACATACCCAAATTTGGGGGCGTCACAGTAAGGGTATTAATAGCATGGACTGTTCATGTTGTTATTAATACTCTGGATTTCGGATAGATAGTTACTATCGATACGATAGTATAAATTCGTTTGGCTTAGACTATAAATCTGTGTGAGGGTATTAGTAATATGGACTGTTCATGTTATTGTTGATACTCTGAATTTTGGATAGATAGACTCTAGTCACAGATACAGTTCATATATCTAAGTGAGGTTATCCAAACATAGAAAAAGTTCTCTTAAGAATTGACATCTGTTATGGATACTGTGAATTTTGGATCTATGGGAATTATATCGCTAGTCCCATTATTTAATGTAATCTTATAATCGGATACCATGGGTGTATAGATTTAAAAGCATTATGTTGATTTTACGTAATCACCATATCGAGAATCTGGTGGGAGTATAAATATGGGGGCGTTACCTGCGGTGGTGCGCTGACCCGTATAGGTGCGAGATGTGTGACCGGTGGAGGAAGTGGGAGCTAGGTTAAGAGGCCAAGGCTATTGCCTTGAGCAGATCATTAGGTGTATCCCGAAGGAGAAAAGGCAAAAAAAACGCGTCATGGGCGGCGGTATGTGTAAGACCCCAATTTTTTATAAAGATAATTTTTCATAAATATCATTTTTGAATATTATGGAATGAATTTGATATAATGTTATAGTTGTGGGTAATATTTATAAATTTTGCTAAGTATGCAAGTTGTTATAAAAAATTCGATTGGTCGGGGAATATTCTTTTATCGTCAATATTCGTACAACGGCGTAATCATTGGTGGACCCCGCAACGAAATTATTGTTGGATTGAGCACACGACAAAAATATTTTTATGAAAATAACGGCGGAAGTTTTACCGTTAATACTATTGAACTATTCGGTAGTAAAAATACGATAATATCGCATTGGTTTCGTAGTAGCACGTGGTATTGATTATTGATTCTTATGTGAGAAGTCACTCGGTTATACTCGATTATTGCTCTGATAATTGTTGCATCATATCACTCGTATTATTGATTCGATTATTGTCACGATTATCATCTACATTATATGTTATATTATTAAATCAATAATTGAGATGACAAAGTTATTCATATTATTAAATTGCAATATTTACAATGTCTAGAAGTTACATCGAGGAGAGGTTTGGTCACCTAATTGCGGCATGATAGGGAGAAATCCTTATTGGAAAGCCCTCTCTTTCACAGGAACAACTTTGGTTGCTAAATATTGTGAGTTATAATATTAATGATGAATAAGTTCGTGTTGATTAAGGATGAATTTGATAGTTTCATTATGTTGGGATTATTTGTGTAAGTAGAAATCGACATCTATTACGATGATAATTGATGTGCGGAGGTTATATTGTTGATGGTATTATTGGGGATCTTTTAGGTGTCGGAGTACTATTCACGAGTTACTATTCATGAGTTATTATTCACGAGTTACTATTCATGAGTTACTATTCATGAGTTCTTATTCACGAGTTACTATTCATGAGTTCTTATTCGGGAGTTACTATTCACGAGTTAATATTCACCCGATTACTATTCACTCTAGTATTGTGCATTGGTATTTGGGTACAATATTATTCCATGACGAGATGTGCTAATTTTTAGACCATTGGTTGAAGTTATATTAGTGAATCAATATGGACATTTGGTGGAAAGTTATAATAGTGAATCAATATGGATCATTTGGTTTAAAGTTTTAATAGTAAATCGGTATGGAATGTTGCTTTAAGTTTTAATAGTAAATCAATCTGGATGATGCATTTAAAAAGTAAATCAATCTGGACCATTCGAGAATTAGTTCTTATTCAATCCATTCTTCTATAAATAGAAGCTCATTCCTTCATTATTTCTTACGAATTCACTAAAACTCTAGAGAGAAAAATTATAGAGAGAAAGAAGAAGAGTATTCTGCTACTTCACTACTTCGATATCTAGTGTCTTTTACGATAAGGGGTGTTATTCTTTCTTATTCATGAAGAGAACTTCTTTTATTACATTCTTTATTATTACATTGGAATAACTTTTGTATCTGTGACATACCCTATACTTGGTGAAATCCTTTTGTTATTCCATTCTTTATTATTCTGTTGGAATAACCTTTATACTGACATACCCTATACATAACTTGTATCTGTGGCATACCCTATACTTGGTGAAATCCTCTGTTATTCCATTCTATATTATTATGTTGGAATAACTTTGTTTATCAATCTGCATCGTGGTGAAATTCTTCTATTATTACATTCTTTATTATTACATTGGAATATCACTGTCGGTGCAATTTCTCTTGACTTGGTTCCATTATTTATTATTTCGCATTTAATATTACATCGTAGAATATCACATCGATTAATTTAATTTCACGACTGATTCCATTATTTATTATTTAGTATTTATTATTACATTGGAATAACATACATCTGAAGTCTGCATGCATGGTTATTTCATTGTTATTCCATTCTTTATTATTACATTTGGAACATCCAGCCGATTGTGAATTTCACGACTGGTTAGATTACTTATTATTACATTGGAATAACTTTAATACATCTGCAATCCGCATGCGTGGTGATTTTGTTGTTATTCCATTCTTTATTATACTCGGTTGGTTAAAGTTTTGATTTCTATACACCATGAAATTAGTGGAATATCCTTGATATTTGCGCTTTATCGATACCTTTTCATGGAAATATTCTTACGAGCATTCTTGAATTTTACTTTATAAAGAAGTATCATGTTGACAATTGGGATGCTATTAGTTCTGGATAAATTAATTATTGAACTTTGTTTCTTTGAATTCTTATATCATTGTCATCATCCTCATGTTTATATTTTTGAAAGTCAAATGCGTGGCGTGTAGTGCGTAGATGGACTTGGTATGATTATGACCGAGGGATTATTCGGTATAATCATGGCGTAATGTTACAAATGATGTGACAAAAGTCCTCATTAGCAGTAGTGCATTGATGGGCGGTTGTTGGCATGATCATGACCATTGATGAATAATACGAATATCCTTGGCGTAGTGCATGGATAATTTGTGGTCGTGACCACGATGAATATCCTCGGTAGTAGTCTGGGGATGATGTGGATTATTTATTAAAAAGGTGAGTCTCGATGATAAAAGTGATGAAAAACTTTTAAATCATAAAAGATAGTAGATTTTATTCTCTACTTGACTCTTTTAATGGATTGCTTATTCCTCTGCAATTAAACTTGTTGTCTATTGTATTTTATCAGTTTAACATTGTTGAAGGCTAATGATAATTTATCTGCATTATCTTTGTCATAATATTTCTTCTTTGGGCTAGTTGAGCTCACCCTTTCTTTCCTTTGTTCTCTTGAGGAAATAAGAGCGTAGCGAGGGACTAGTCGGGGGGACGGAGTGATGGTCGGATGATAGCATTAGTAGTCCTCACTATTCTATGAAATAGTGTGATAATAATTGTAATGAGGACTTATTCTGAGAGTGGATATTGTCTAGAAGACAATATTTGTATTAAAACTCACAGCTCTTGTTGTATATTTAAGATTGTATTTGTATTATGTACCATGTATTTGGCGACTCAAGATGGGTGAAGGTAACATCTATACAAGACGTTCAAGTGTATAAGTTTCTCGTATCGGTAAGAAATGAGCAGACTTGGTCAATCTATCAACAATGACCCAAATCGCATCTATGCCTTGAGAAACCTCGGGAAGACCGATGAATTGAAATCCATGGTAATATGCTCCTACTTCCATTACGGAATTTCAAGTGGTTGCAATGGACCTTTTGGCACTTGATGCTCCGCCTTGACTCGTTGACAAGTTAGACACCTTGAGATAAATAGCGCTATCTCTCTCTTCATATTGCTCCACCAAAATGTATGACAAAGATCACGATACATTTTGGTACTCCCAGGATGGATTGCAAACGGTGTGTTGTGCACCTACATCATGATTCTATGCTTTAAAACAGGGTCGTTAGGAACACAAAGTCTGGAGTTGACGCCCCCAAAATAGGTATACATCACCCATCTTGAGTCACCAAATACATGGTATATAATACAAATACAATCTTAAATATACAACAAGAGCTGTGAGTTTTAATACAAATATTATCTTCTTGACAATATCCACTCTCAGAATAATTCCTCATTATAATTATTATCACACTATTTCATAGAATATTGAGGACTACTAATGCTATCATCTGGACCATCACTCCGTCCCCCGACTAGTCCCTGCTACGTTCTCATTTCCTGAAGAGAACAGTGAAAGAAAGGGTGAGCTCAACTTGCCCAAGAAGAAATATTATGACTAAGATAATGCGGGATAAATTATTATTAGCCTTCAACAATGTTAAAGCGATAAAATACAATAGACAACAAGTTTAAGCTGCGAATGAATAAGCAATCCATTAAAAGAGTCAAGTAGAGAATAAAATCTACTATCTTTTATGATTTAAAAAGTTTTCATCACTTTTATCGCCGAGACTCGACTTTTAATAAATAATCCACATCATCCCACGCACTACTGCCGAGGATATTCATTAGGGTCACGACCACAAATTATCCATGCACTACGGGCTAAGGATATTCAGCAGATTCAAAGAATGGTCATGATCATGCCAACAACTCGTCCATCAATGCACTACTAGCCAATGAGGACTTTTGTCATATCATTTGTATTATTACGGCCATGATTATACCGAATAATCTCGGTCATAATCATACCAAGTCCATCTATGCACCACAGTGCCACAGATGATTTTCAAAATATAAACATGAGGATGATGACAATGATATAAGAATTCAATAAAACAAGTTCAAGAATTAATTTATCAGGAACTAATAACATCCAAATTGTCAACATGATACTTCTTTGTAATGTAAAATTCAAGAATGCTCGAAGAATATTTCCATGAAAAGATCTTTGGATGAAGTATAAATTTCAAGGATATTCCACTAATTTCATGGAGTATAGAAATCAAAACATTAACCAACTGAGTATAATAAAGAATGGAATAACAATAGAAATCACCATGCATGCGGTACTTCGCATAGACATGTTATTCCAACAGAATAATAAGTAACGGAACCAGGTCAGGTGAAATTCAAACCGACAGGATGTTCCAACAGAATAATAAAGAATGGAATAATAACAGAAATCACCATGCATGCGGTACTTCGTATAGACAGGTTATTCCAACAGAGTAATAAATACAGAATAATAAATAATGGAACCAGTTCCGGTGAAATTCACACCGATAGGATATTCTGACAGAATATTAAATGCGGAATAATAAATAATGGAACCGTGTCGTGAAATTATGCCCAAACCGGATATTTCGGCGTAATAATAATGAATGGAATAATAGAAGAATTTTACCACGTATGCGGTACTTCGCATAAATAGGTTATTCCAACATAATAATAAACAATGGAATAACAGAGGATTTCACCAAGTATAGGGTATCTGCATTATCACGAAGTTATGTATAGGTATGTGGCATGTACAGAGTTATTCTAATGTAAGAATAATAAAGAATGGAATAATGTATGATTTCACCAAGTATAGGGTATGTCGCGTATATTGTTTATTCCAATAGAATAATAAAGAATGGAATAATAGAAATTCTCTTCATGAATAAGAAAGAATAACATTTCACCTAGTAAAAGACACTGGATATCAAAGTAGTGAAGTAGAGAATTTCTTCTTCTTTTCTCTATAATTTCTTTCTCTAGAGTTTCAAATTGAATTCGTAAGAAATAATAAAGGAATGAGCTTCTATTTATAGAAGAATGGATTGAATAGTAACTAATTCTGAGCAGTCCAGATTGATTTACTTTTAAAGCAGACTGGTTTGATTGATTTACTATTAAAACTTAAAGCAACGGTCCATACTGATTTACTATTAAAACTTTAAACCAGCGATCCATATTGATTCACTATTATAACTTTCCACCAGCGGTCCATATTGATTCACTAATATAACTTCAACCAACGATTTGAAAAATTAGCACATCTCCTCATGGAATAATATTTTACCCAAATACCCGAATGCACAATACTAGAGTGAATAGTAACTGGGTGAATAGTAACTCGTGAATAGTAACTCGTGAATAGTAACTCGTGAATAGTAACTCGTGAATAGTAACTCCTGAATAGTAACTCGTGAATTGTAACTCCTAAATAGTAACTCGTGAATAGTAACTCCTGAATAGTAATTCGTGAATAGTACTCTGACACGAAAAGTTCCCAAAATACCCGATTGAACAATATAACCTCCAGACATCAATTATCATCAGAATAGATGTCGATTTCTACTAACACAAATAATCCCAACACAATGAAACTATCAAATTCATCTTTAATCAACACGAACTTATTCATCATTAATATTATAACTCACAATATTTAGCACTGACAAAGTTGTTCCTGTGAAAGAGGGGCTTTCAATAAGAATTTCACCCTATTGGGCGCATGATTAGGTGACCAAACCTCTCCTTGACAGAATTCTAGACATTGTAAATATTGCAATTTAATAATATGAATAACTTTGTCATCTCAATTATTGATTAAATAATATAACATATAATGCAAATGATATTGTGACAATAATCGAATCAATAATATGAGAGATATGATGCAGCAATTACTGTAGCAATAATTGAGTATAACTAAGTGACTTCTCACGTAAGCATCAATAATCAATACCGTGTGCTACTATGCAACCACGTGTATTACTGTACTTTTACTACCGAGTAGTTCAATAGTATTAACGGTAAAACTTCCGCCGTTATTTTCATAAAAATATTTTTGTCGTTTTTCAATCCGATAATAATTTAGATTCATGGGTTCCACCAATGATTAAATAGTTGTACTTTAATATTCTAGATAAAAGAATATTCCCGACCAATCGAATATTTTATAACAACTTGCATACTTAGTAAAATTTATAAATATTACCCACAACTATAACATTATATCAAATTCATTCCATAATATTCAAAAATGATATTTATAGAAAAATCATCTTTATAAAAAAAAATTGGGGTCTTATATATATATCGATATTGTTACTGTCACTCTTACTTATATGTTTCACTACATTGTCTATTGTTTAGCTTTCCCCAAGTCATTGCAGTATCAACACATGTAACATATATGTTTTATTCCTTTGTTAATTACATGGTACTAATTTGGATGATCCATGAAGAGCTAGACCAGTCATATATGTTAGATTTTTAAAGCCTTGCTAGACTTGTTTTTTAGATTTTTAAAACCTTGTACTCTTTTAGATTCGTTATTTGGACACCTGCATTGGTTTACGATTTTATTATCATGAATGTTTACGATTGTATTATGTTGTGTTGGTTTACGATGGATGTTTATCATATAGTAGTTATCATGGATGGATGCTTATTTAAACTGCTGTGTGTAGGGATAGAAAGCAGGTACAAAGCAGGTTATTTTTGGGAAATCAATAAAATAGGAAAAATATTATAAAAAAAACATCAGTTACCGCATGCGGTCGCTAATATCTAAACGCGGTTGCTGATAACTACTTGGAAACTAACGACCGATTCGGTCGCTATTACTAGTCGCGGACACATGTGCCACATCACAGCTGACAAATTACTCAACATGAGTTAGAATAACGACGGATTCAGTCGCTGACTGCGGTCGCTGCGAATTCCATCGCTATGGTTGGTCCATAATGTCCATCCAGCGACCAGATTAGCTGCGACTAAGATCAGCGACCGTATTCGGTCGCGAATACTCATCTGCGACCATATGTGGTCGCTATTAGGCGGTCGCTGATAAGCCTTTTTGTTGTAGTGAAAATGGTGTAGTGGAATGCAAAAATTGTACTCTCTAAGAAACTACAAGAACGTTACTTCAAGAAAGTAAACTGCCTAAAAGATTTTGGGCAGAGGCTGTAAGTATTGCATGTTACATTCTAAATAGAGTATTGATTAGACCCATTTTATTAGAAACACCATATGAGTTACTAAACAAAAGGATTCCTAATATTAATTATTTTAAAATGTTTGGTGCTAAATGTTTTGTGTTAAATACTAATAGTAATCTTGGAAAATTTGATGCAAAATCAACCGAAGCTATTTTTCTTGGTTATTCAGCACATAGTAAGGCATATAGGGTTTATAATCTTGACAAGCCAAAGGTTAAAGAATCAGTACATGTATTATTTAATGAAGTTAACCATGATCTGTCGAAAGATGAGGATTCTATAAGAAATAACAATTTGAGTCGTGGAAGCCAAACTGCTAAATCCAGAAAGCCTAAGTCGTCCGAATCAGAAGGAAATATAGTTAAAATCAGACAGCCTAAGTCATCCAAATCCGAAGGAAATACACCTAAAATCAGACAGCCTGACTCGTTCATTTTAGTAGCAAACTCAAACATGCAGACACCAAAAAATAGACAGTCAGACTTGTCCAATTTAGAAGAAATATCAGATGAACACATTGATGCAGAATGTTGCATACCATAGTTTGAATCCAACGAACAAATGACCACTGCCAAGCTTTCTAAATGATCTCGAACTATGAGAAATCATCCTCCAAACTTGATCATAGGAGATCCCGACACTTGGATGAACACAAGAAGGAAATCAAGGAATTATTATGCATTTTCAGCCTTTCTTTCTCAAGTTGAACCAAAAAATGCCAAGGAAGCAATTCAAGATGAAAATTATACAATCTGCATGCAGGAAGAGTTAAACCAATTTGAACGATGTCAGGTATGGGATCTTGTTAAGCCTCCTAAAAATGCATCTATTATTGGTACAAAATGGATTTTCAAAAATAAATTAGATGAAAATGGTGTTCTAACAAGAAATAAAGCCAGATTGGTAGCTCAAGGCTATAATCAACAGGAAGGTATAGACTATGAAGAAACCTTTGCCCCTGTTGCAAGGTCAGAAGCTATAAGAATTTTATTAGCCTTGCATGCTTTAGACAATTTAAATTATATCAAATGGATGTGAAAAGTGCTTTTTTAAATGGTTACTTAAATGAAAAAGTATATGTTAAGCAACCACCCAGTTTTGAACATGAAAAATATCCACATCATGTTTTAAAATTGAAAAAGGCTGTGTATGGATTAAAACAAGCTCCAAGAGCTTGGTATGAAAGACTAAGCAAGTTTTTATTAGGAAATGGTTTTAATCGCTGTAAGATTGACTCTACTCTTTTTATTAAAACCAAAAATAAAGATTTATTAATTGTTCAAATTTATGTGGATGACATAATTTTTGGAGCTACTACTAACTCTTTGTGTGAGTGGTTTTCCCAATGTATGCATAATGAGTTTGACATGAACCTTATGGGCGAATTAAACTATTTCTTGGGGCTTCAAATCAAACCATCCAATGAAGGGATTCATATTCACCAATCCAAATATGTAAAGGAGTTATTAAAGAGATTTGGTTTTGAAAATACCAAACCAAAGTCAACACCAATGAGTACTACCATCAAGCTTATTGTGGATGCTACAGGTAAAGATGTTGAAGTGACAATGTATCGAGGTATGATTGGTTGTTTATTTTATTTAACTGCATCAAGACCGGATATTATGTATAATGTGTGCCTTTGTGCTAGATTTCAAGCTCAACCGAAAGAATCTCATCTTAAAGCAGTAAAAGAATATTTAAATATTTATCTGGTGCAATTAATTTTGGCTTATACTATCATGTATCTCCTAGCTTTGAACTAATTGGATATTCAGTTGCAGATTATGTAGGGTGCCAAGTTGATAGAAAAGGCACAAGCGGTGCTTGTGAATTTTTAGGACAAAGCCTTGTGGCTTGGCACAGCAAAAATCAAACATCAGTTGCCTTGTATACTACGGAAGGTTAATATTTGGCGGCAGGTAGTTGTTGTTCACAAATCTTGTGGATGATTCAAACTCTTCATGATTTTAATGTGATATGTGAAAATGTGCCTATTATGTGTGATAATACTAGTTCAATTGATATTTCAAAAAATCTTGTGCTTCATTCTCGTAGTAAGCATATTGAAGTGAGACATTATTTTTTAAGAGATAATGTTGCTAAAGGGTTAATTAAATTAGTATTTGTCCCTACTGAACATCAATTGGCATATATTTTTACAAAACCTTTAAGTGAAGAGCATTTTTGCACTTTGAGAAGAAAACTTGGAATGTCTGTATGTGGTTGGAATGTGAAATTCAAGGATCTCACTAAAAAAATTGAAGATGAGTTGTTTAAGACTGATTCAGAAGACGACTAATGCCAAAGGGGGAGAGATATTTGGATAATGATGATTATGTTATCACCAACTTGTGCTTCATGATTTCTTGTTGATAATGACAAAGGGAGAGAGATATTTGTATTTGAAATTTGAATTGAATTGGTATTCATGTTGGTAGTGAGATACTATATGCAATGATGGTTATTTGGATCAAGTCAATTTTTTTGCTCCTTAATATGCATAAATTTAGGGGGAGCCTTATAAATAGTGGGAGATATAAATTTAAAAGATAATATATTGTCATCATCAAAAAGGGTGAGAATGTTGGTTTATATACTTTGTGGTTTTAATGATGACAATGTTTACCATCACCTTGATTACATCTCTTGACGTGATCATCAAAGTCAGCCTTGAGAGAGAGCTAGTAATACCCTGTTCTTAAGATCTTCATAACAAGTAGAGGGCCGCTCGTGTGTGGGCCGCATACGCCACCTAGATTTCATCCATAAGTCTCTGAGCTTGGTTATTGTCTAGGCGTCTTAGAAGGTCTAGTCCCGCATCTCATTTGTAGAGTGCGTCTCCTCTCAGATAAAGTTTCATAGCCATTCTATGGATCCACTTTCTTTCAGCATGACTTGCTGTTGGGTAAAATCTAATTACGCACAAAATAAAAGTATACGTGGTCAACAAGTAATACAGTGAAAGTAGAGTATCGTTCACATGAAGAAGTATTAATACAAATTACCAAATACTAACTCTTAATCAAACTAATTTTATTTTAACAAATAATTTAGGATTATAAATTAAATTATCTAATTACACTCATTCTAATTACCACCAATTAAAAATCAGATTCCGGAGATTTAAGATCACAACTTCACTTATTGCTTTATTTAAGTTAACACACTTTTCATTAATTATTCTCTATCCTAAATTGTTAATTAAGAACACTAAAGCAGATAAAATCACCTCTCGATGCATAATACCCATACTCACTTAAATTCATAGATGATAGAATTAAGCAAGACATCCTAATTAACTAATCCACTATATCTCTATGTGAATTACAATTAAAAAGGAGATAAAGCACAAGTTCTCTATAAGATTACATATGGTGTAAAGGTATATCTCTATCCTAAACACGAATCATTAATTCCATCTATGTAGAAATCACAAACACATGCTATCATGATCAGATCTAATTCTAAACTTCATCTCTCGAGTTCATATAGATTATCACGGTAATTGATGGCCAATCAATTAAACAATTAAGTCCAAATCACAATAGAAAATCCTCACAATAGAACATAATAATTGATAGTTAATCATATTTAAATAAAATACACAATAAGATCCATTATAATCTCAAATAAAGAATTAGTTCATTGAATTAAAACTAAGAATCCACACTTGAATACACATTAAAAGGTAAGAATAAGATTCAGGAAAAGAATTGAATCCGTTGTCGGCAAATTCGTCCTCCGTCTCACTCTTGATCTTGATCTCCAATGGCTCTCAAATGCTTCAATCTCCAAATCTCATAAGAACTAGTGTTTTCTCCTATTCTACTCTAATCTAATCTAATGGAATCCTCTCTCTCTCTCCTCTAATCTATGTGATTCTCCCCCTTTTATAAGTATCTTTATCTGTCTTTAAGTCCTCTTGTAAGTCATTGAGTTAATCGGATCGAACCAATCCTTCTTGGACTCAAATTTGGACAAAAACTGAATTTTTAAGACGTATTACCCCTTGCCGTGGGTCTATCTATAAAGGGCCCGCCCATTTGGGGTCACTTTTCTGCTCTGACATCCTTTGGTAAAACAGCCATAAAGTTTGATCCGAGAGGAGTTACGGAGCCTACCACCTATCAAATCGAAGCTATCGACGAGCTCTAAAACTTTCATTCTTTGAGAATTGAGAAATTATGGCCGGAACAAGATAAAAATCGAGATTGAAGTAGATGCTGTATAAATTGCAAGCATGAGAACTCTTAGCTTTGATCTTCGTTGATAAAAAGGCCATAACTCTCGCATCCGAACTCCGATTGAGATTATTCAAGATGTTTCGGAAAGCTAAGAAGAAGCTCTAAGGTATAATCCAAGTTCCAAGTGAAGAACATGCATCCAACTTTGTGTTAAAAGCCCTGTAATCTCCCCTTCTTGTATTTGCTTGCATATTTTAGTCTAAAAGATGTCCGAATTGCTTTTCCTTGCTTCTTCATGCCAATTTTATAGCATAGCCTAAAAACTAACATAAAATATATGAAAAGTAACTAAGAAACATAGTTTTAAGCAACTAATTCAAGTAATAGATACTGGATAAGTAGGTATAAAACCTACTTATCAAATACCCCCAAACTTAAACCGTTGCTTGTCCTCAAGCAAAAACACAAAACAATAATGCTATGCAATGCAACTAATCTACATGCCTACGAACCCAGCAGTAATAACAAAAACAAGTCTAATCAATCGGCCTTAGAGAAATCAAGTAAACATGATAATACATCATATCAAAACAAATCAATAATTTCCCAATCAATCATTAAATCTTAGACTGTTATCACTAATATAGTGTGTGTGTGTGTGTGTGTGCTCCACAACAATGTTAACTAATATAAAATTAAATTTAACACATAATAAGTCTCTTCGAAGGCATCATGCAATGTAAACTCAATAAATCCAAAAACAAGCTAGATCCAATTAAAATCAAACAATTATTGAGGGTCAACATGAAATACTTATGCTTTATTTTTCATCTACGGGGGATTTTTGCTCTTATTTCCCATTTTATTCATTTTTTTATTTCTTTTTATTTTATATACACATAGCTATGCAATGTCTCATTCCCTTAAGCTTTTCAATGTTACCTTAACGAGCTTTCGACCAACGACTCCAAGACCATTAAGACCTTAGGGCGCTAGGTGTAAAGTCAATCCCCTCGGGCTTACTTACTCAAGTAACAAAGGCCACAAAACTAGACAAGCACGCCACGGTGTTTATTCATACTTTTTTTTTATTTTTGTTTTCTTTTTATAGCTTATATACCCCAAATATTCCCCCAAACTAAGGTTCTTGTCTAACTTTAGTTATCACTATTTATTCTTGTCATTATTTCATTCAAACTAGCATTATCCTTTAGAGTCCCATTATGTATCAATTTAAACTCAATTAATCAACAAGTTATTTTTACTGTGTTATCCGTATTATACAAGTTTCAAACAGAAACAGACTAAATTCCTGACAAGAAATCACATCAAAGCTCTAATAGTCGAGATCTTATACTTGTCTACCCAATTCCAATCTCATCATTGGCCAAAACTAAGCGTAAATATCAAGCAATTTGGACTCATGCAAAATGTACTAAATGCTATATAAACATAGTAAACTAACTACTATTTTTGAAAATTTTCATTTTTTTCAAATTTTTTTTAAAGAAACTGAATGTAAAAACTAAATGTAACTATACGAACTACAATGTAAATAACTAACTATATGAAATACGACACTAAAATGCCCCCAAATTTAAACTAGACATTGTCCTCAATGGCTGAAATAGAAAAAAGTAAAGTAGAGGACTTCCCTAAAAATATAGCAATCCTCCTCCTTATCCGCTAAGTTTGGAGAATAGATTAGGCACATAGAACAAATTGGCAGCACACTTGAATTGGACTTGAATAACTTTTTCATAATCTTCTTCCTGTCCATTGAACCTCCAATACCTGCAATTAAGAGAGACAATATGGATTAGAATAGCACTTAGATTGGTAAGAGAACTTATTAAGCAAATTAATTCTTATCAACTAAATAAACTAGTAAAGCATATAAATATAAAAATTTCTGGGTTGCCTCCTAGTTAGCGCTTGATTTATAGTCCTTCAGCCAGACTTTGCCTGATCAACGCTATCCAATTCCTCTTCGGAAGTTGAGGAACCCTCCATCCATCAATAACAAATTGTCATTTTGGAGGTTCCCACAAGCGATGGCCAATGCATCAAAGCCACCTAGCATGCTCTGATTTGGTATTATCTCAATCAAGAACGTCCCACAGCTAGGTGTTTTCTCCATTGTGTATGTGATCACTTTGGGGCATGAAAGCTTGTCACACACAATGGGCTCTTCGTCTATCTTCTCTTTCTCATCCCACTATGGATTCAAAATTGTACTCGCTCTTATTTCATAAAGAGCTTCGCCAACGACATGACTACCAAGCAGGCACGGTTTTGCAAATCTAACTGGACCCTTGATCTTTGGCGGAGAAAGAACTTGGGGCACTAATAACATCGGCTCATCCTCGTTCGTACTCATAGTTAGTATTTCACGGACTTTTTTGTCATTATCCCCACTTGTCTCCTCTTTTTCAACATCTCGTGGCTCATCCAGTTGTAGATTTGGCTCGGGCACTTCATCAATTTCGGAATCCTCTTTATAACACCAATTTTTTTTAGGACAGTTGTTCAAGGCTTTAAGCATTTGATCCATCTTGTTCTGCAGATTTTGAATTGCTATCTCTGATTCTGAATTGACCGCTCTTGATTAATAATCCTCTCCTCATTTGATGCTATGAACTTGGACAATAATTCCTCCAACCTTGAATTATCTATCTCAGTTTTAGAATCCATATATTGAGGACCATCGGTTGAAGTGGTGATGAGTTGTTCCATTTGGTTCTGAAAATTGTTGCTCAATATTTCTTAAATCATCATCCTCTCTTCTTGGTTTGCTATGAGCTTTGACAGTAATTCCTCTAAATTTGACTTTTCTTCTTGTGGCAATGGAGGTTTACATGAAAATTTTGGTGTGTATGTTGGATTTGGAGCGTAGTATTGGTCTTCATAAGTATTTCTCCATGACGAATCCAGGTGATACCCCAAAACTTGATGATAATTATCATATGCATACTAGTTGAGGTAGTTACCACTATACTGTACCGGCCCAAGACTAATGGTGCATTGATTACTCGGGTGATTGCCAGCACAATAATTACACGTAACTACTATCCTTTGATTATGTTGGGCTGCAACTACATCCAACCTCCTCGAAAGTGTCTCAAGCTGCGCTGATAATGCAGAAAATGCATTGAGTCCATCGATTCCTGTGTCCCTTGGTGGAGTCATATTCGAATATGGCCTTTGATAAATGCATCCAGCCATGGTACCTGAAACAAGAGAAAAATAAAAAGATAATAAAATAAAATAAAAATAAAGAAAGAAAAAAATGTTTAAATTAAGACTAATTTGATTGAAGCTAATATTGGTAAAGATATATTAAACTAATTCCCAGGCAACGCCGCCAAAAACTTGTTGGGTAAAATCTAATTACGCACAACACGCAAATATACGTGGTCAACAAGTAATACAGTGAAAGTAGAGTATCATTCCAACAAGGAATTATTAATACAAATTACCAAATACTAACTCTTAATCAAACTAATTTTATTTAAACAAACAATTTAGGATTATAAATTAAATTATCTAAGTACACTTATTCTAATTACCACTAATTAAAAAGCAGATTACGGATATTTAAGATCACAACTTAACTTATTGTTTCATTTAAGTTAACACACTTCTCATCAATTATTTTATATCCTGAGTTGTTAATTAAGAACACTAAAGTAGATAAAACCACCTCTCGATGCATAATACCCATACTAACTTAAATTCACAGATGATAGAATTAAGCAAGACACCCTAATTAACTAATCCACTATATCTCTAAGTGAATTACAATTAAAAAGGATTTAAAGCATAAGTTCTCTATAAGATTACATATGGCGTAAAAGTATATCTCTATCCTAAACACGAATCATGAATTCCATCTATGTAGAAATCACAAACGCATGCTATCATGATCATATCTAAATCTAAACTTCATCTCCCGAGTTCATATAGATTATCACGGTATTTAATGACTAATCAATTAAACAATTAAGTCCAAATCACAATAGACAATCCTCACAATAGAACATATTAATTGATAGCGAATCATATTATAATAAACTACACAATAAGATCCATTATAATCTAAAATAAAGAATTAGTTCATTAAATTAAAACTAAGAATCCACACTTGGATACACATTAAAAGATAAGAATAATATTAAGGAAAAGAATTGAATCTGTTGTCGGCAAATTCGTCTTCCGTCTCGCTCTTGATCTTGATCTCCAATGGCTTCCAAGTGCTTCACTCTCCAAATCTCATAAGAACTAGTGTTTTCTCCTATTCTACTCTAATCTCATCTAATGGAATCCTCTCTCTCTCTCTCCTCTAATCTATGAGATTCTTCCCCTTTTATAGGTCTCTTTATCTGTCTTTAATTCTTCTTGGAAGTCCTTGAATCAATCGGATCGAACCAATCCTTCTTGGACTCAAATTTGGACAAAAACTGAGTTTTCTGCGGGTACCCCTGCCCCGACGGGGGTCTAGCCTTGTAAAGGGCCCGCCCCGGCAGGCTATGGTTCTATTTTCCAGCTGGTATGCCCGCCCCGGCGTGCATTTTGTGAAGGGAAAGCCTACCCCGGTGGGGTCATTTTTCTACTCTGACGTCCTTTGGTAAAACGGCCATAACTTTTGATCTGGGAGAAGTTTCAGGGCCTGCCACCTATCAAATCAAAGCTATCGACGAGTTTTACAACTTTCAGTCTTTGAGAATTGAGAAATTATGGCCGGAACAAGATCGAAATCGAGCTTAAAGTATATGCTATGTAAATTGCAAGCATGAGAACTCTTAGCTTTGATCTTCGTTCATAAAAAGGCCATAACTCTCGCATCCGAACTCCGATTGGGATGATTCAAGATGTTCCGGAAAGATAAGAAGATGATATACAGTATAATCAAAGTTTCAAGCCAAGAACATGCATCCAACTTGGTGTTAAAAGCCCTGCAATCTACCCTAATTGTATTTGCTTGCATATTTTAGTCCAAAAGATGTTCGAATTGCTTTTCCTTGCTTCTTCATGCCAATTTTATGTCATAGCCTACAAAATAACATAAAATATATGAAAAGTAACTAAGAAACATAATTTAAGTAACTAATTCAAGTAATAGATACCAAATAAGTAGGTATAAAACCTACTTATCACTTGCCCAGTGGGCGTAGATCCGTCTCGCAGATACTCCTTAATGGACTGGCACCAAGGGTGTTGGATGGGAGGTAGCTCATCCGATACTTCTGTAATGTAATTGCCATAGGATGGTGCGTTTTGGCTGGAAAATTTGATACTTAAAATGTCTCCCTTTTCAGGTATGTTGATCAAGGATGCCAAAGTTGCGAATGCATCCGAAAAGTCATTCTTGTTATGAGGAATGTGGAGGAAGGATATTTCTTCAAACTTTGAAGCCATCTAGATAACTAACCGATGGTAAGGCATCAAATTTAATTCTTTGGTGTGATAGACCCCGGTGGTTTGTTTAATTTCCAGCTCGAAATCTCCAAAGACAGTTAACCGATTGATGCCCATGGATTGGACTAGTTTCAACCCCATTATACATCCTTCATACTCGGCTGTGTTGTTGGTACTGACAAACTGTAATTTAATGGCAATGGGATACTGCTCTAATGAAACAGACACCAGAACTACCTTAGCTCTGGCACCTTCCATATTTACAGTTCCATCAAAATACATCCTCTATAACTGGACTGCATCCTCCTGATGGTGTTGCTGAATTGTCATTACCCCTTCATCGGGAAAATATGTTTCCAAGAGTTTGAAGTCCCTTGATGGTGCTACAGTTAGTTGATCCGCAATTCCGTAACCTTTGATAGACTTTTGGGTTACGTAGATTATGTCAAATTGCTGGAGGATAAACTGCCATTTGGACAGTCGACAATTCAGCATGGGTTTGCTGAATACGTATTTGAGAGGATCCATACGGGATATGAGATGGGTTGTGTGACCATCTAGATAATGTTGTAATCTCATGAAAGCCCATGCTAATGCACAACATTACTTTTCAATCAAGGTATATTTATACTCATTGATGCTTAATATTTTGCTGAGATAATAGATACCTCTTTCTTTACCTCTATCGTCTTCTTTTCCCAGAATGCAGCCCATGGCATTGTCATTGATTGACAAGTACATAAACAGGGGAACGTCATCCTTGGGAGGTACCAAGACAGGAGCCTTCACTAATTGTTCTTTAATGGAAAGGAAGGCTTTTTGACACTCTTTGTTCCATTTCTTGGTGGAATTCTTCCTTAACAACTTGAAGATGGGCTCACAGGTTGTTGTGAGTTGGGAGATAAATCGACTAATGAAGTTGATTCTTCCCAAAAATCCCCATATTTCCCTCTCTGTCTAGGGCACTTGCATCTTAGTAATGGCTTGAATTTTGGCAGGATCCAACTCAATGCCTTAGTGGCTCACTAGAAATCCTAGCAATTTACCTGACTTGATGCCAAAGGAGCACTTGGTTAGATTTAGTTTCAAGTTATACATGCGCAACTGGCTGAAGAGCTTTTTGAGATGATCTAGGTGGTCTTCCTCCCTTCGGGATTTGACAATGATGTCATCCACATAGACTTCTATCTCTTTGTGCATTAAATCATGGAAAAGAGCCATCATGGCTCGCTGATAGGTAGCTCCAGCGTTGGTGAGACTGAATGATAACCGTCTATAGGAAAAGGTTCCCCAGGGATTGATGAATGTTTTCTTCTCCCAGTCCTCTTCAGCAGCCATGATTTGGTGTTACCCATCAAAGTAGTCAACAAAGGAGTACATGCCATACTAAGCTGTATTATCAATGAGTATGTGGATAAATGGTACCGGGAAGTTGTCTTTAAGACAGGCTTTGTTCAAATCCCTGTAATCCACGCATACTCGCACCTTCCCTCCGGGTTTTGGTACGGGAACTATGTTTGATAGACACTCAGGGTATGTTGATAGCATGATGATGTCGGCTTGAAATTATTTCACAATTTCTTCCTTGACTTTCAAACTCCACTCAGGTTTTAATCGCCTAAGCTTCTGATTGACTAGGTTGAATCCCTCTTTATTGGGCAAGTGATGAATGACAATATCAGTTGACAAACCAATATTGTCTTCATGAGACCATACAAACTCATCCTGGAATTGGGTCAATAAAGCAACCATGTCATTCCTCTGGCTTGGGGTAAGGTCCATGACAATCTGGATTTGTTTGGGGTTTTCTGAGGTTCTATGGTTGAAAAAGGTGGTTTGATCAAGGTTTGGCTTGGGTTTGTCTTTGACCCATTCTTTGATCTCCTCAGGCACCTCATAGTCCTCTTGCTCAATTTCCATCAAGTTGGAGTCCAACTTTACATCAAAGTTGTAGTCCTTGTGAAGGATTGGCATTCCATCAGCAAGTTTAGACAAATCTAACTTTTGAGTCCTGAAACAAAATGCTTTCACTTAATATATGAAACTATTTGATCATACAAAGTGATAGCATGACATGACAAAAGTAACTACTAATACTATGCAATAAAAGTAAGCAGTTAATACTATCTACAGGGCAAAGGGATTTTCTGCCCTTTTTACCCTTTTCGGCAAATGCAAGGAGTGCTGCTCCAATTGTCGAGGGTCAAGTCCTAATGGACATCTGTGATGAAGGGGTGGTTATCATCCTCCTCCTCTTGAATAATGATCATGACATCTGACCAGTCATTATCTGAGATATCCTTGTTCATACCCTCGGTATGCACCAGGAAGTATATCTTTGATAGTTGTCTCTTTATGTCTTATTTGTGCCTTTGATTCCTTTCCTCAATATTTGGGTCTGGAATTAGGACTTCTTTCCCATTAGCCGATCTGGGCTTAAGAAACAAAATACACACCACAAAGACAAGAATTTTCCTTAGAGGCCGTACACAATTTACATCTATAGGTTTAGGAAATAGCATTGTAGTTGAAGGAACTGGTGTATAATTGTGCAGGTTCCTATGATTGGACCCAGAGGAGTAGCCTAATCCAGCCATCCCTGTCTGATTGGGAATTTGAATTGGACATTTGATTCCTTGTTGATTCTTTCCTAACCCTTGTCCTGGTTGGAAACCCAAGGATATCATCTCTTGACTGGCCGACATTACCTCGGCGGAAACTCTGGGTTTCAAAGCTGGAGCCCCGATGGGTTGATAGTTAGTATTGCTCACCTCAAGGGCTTGGAAGCTGACAGGCTCAACCTCTTAATTAAAACTTATCAGAGCCATATCACCTTGGACAAGATACGTTGGTTCATCATTGGTAGTGAATAAATAACTGTTGTTAATATAATTGAGATGTTGATGAAGAGTGGATGGGACAGCTCCCACCATATGGATCCAAGGTCTTCCCAATAGTAAATTATATCATGTAGTGATTTTGTGCAATTGAAAGGATATGTAGAAGGTATGTGGACCGATTTCCACTGGTAATTTAACCTCTCCCACAACATTTTTCTGAGATCCATCAAAAGCTTTGAAGACTGTGTGGCTGCTTCAGATCCGGTTGAGATTGACCTTCATCATTTCTAATGTGGCATAGGGGCAGATGTTTAGGGATGATCCTCCATCTATTAGTACACCTTCGACCACATATCCGGAAGACATCACTTGTGACGCCCCAAAAATAGGTTCACACAACCCCTTATGAGTCGCCAAATACATGGTATAGAAAACAACTACAAACTTCATGATTACAAATATCGTGCAAAATACGACAACACATATACGGTGAGTTTTAATACAAATATATGTAACTCTCATGGTGCCTTGACCACAACATATTACAATGGTACTTAACATAAAGGTACGGTCAATAACTGTTTTAGAAATTAAAATCTTTAGAAAATGCTCAGAAAACCTTCGTACATGGGAGGCCATGCATCTAAGTTATAATAGATATCATATGACTTGAGAATCATCCTTGGTTGACCCAATAGACCCCAAAGAAAAACAAGAAGATTACTATCATGTTTTTTCCAACGGTGAGTCTACTCTTGCCATATAATTATCTCCATTGTCTCCAATTGAGAATTATATTTCAATCAAACTCCAAGATTATATAGGTAGTGCTCATAGATACAATCAGCAAGTGGATGCGCACAACCCTGTCTTATGATAACATGAAGTCGTATATCATTAAACATCTTGTATGATATTTGTAAAACACTCTTCCAAAGTTAGGTTCACCTCACCCAAATCGGTTCACCAAAATCAACGGTTAAATGACGTATCAAATACGACACACTTATTTAAAATTCTTGAAAAAATTATTTTTATACTCTTTTAGGGGAAACCTCAACAACTATAGACCACTGTTCTATTCCCCTGTTTCCCCCGCTCGACCTAGCTACACTCTTATTACCTGAAAGGAATTGTGAAGCAAAAGGGTGAGCACAACTATCCCACTAAAGAATATCATGACTAAAGATAATTAAATTATCAATATCCTTCTTCAGTAATAAATCAAGGATTTAGAACATGTGGTGGATGATAAAACTATTCAAACATAGTTACAGCGGAACGAGCAATCCATTAGAAGAGTCAAATAGACCATAAAGTCTATTCTTCTCCATGTTAAAAGTCAACCAACAATGTTTTATCCCTGCAACATCAATCAACAGTTTCTGTCCACAATCATTTGAATAACTCATAATCATAATTGTGGTTCTAAATTCCTATTCCCACCCAGAATGAAGATAATTTTCATCTTTTACCTGAAAAATCAAAGATCATGGTTATACCAAATCACAATTCATGTTCATAATCATACTAATAAATTCATCTTTGCACAACGGGCCAAAGATATTCAACAACATGTCATCTTTGCACTACAAGCCAAAGATATTCAACAACATTTCATCTTTGCACTACAGGCCAAAGATATTAAAATCTCAAAGAAATATATAATCATTTCAGAATTAATACAAACAATAATTATAACCATGTTAATCAATTCACCTTTGCACTTTAAGATAAAGATAGTCAATTGTAAATTCAATGGTATTGATCATACAAGTCAACAATTCATCTTTACACTAAAGTCATAGAGAAATTTCATCACCAGGATTATAAAAATATTATATATGTTAATAAAAACAATATGATCAAAACATGAATTTAATTTCAAGTGTAAGATTCGTAAATCAATGATAATTTGGTCAGAGAAAGAAACTAATTTTGTTATGAATAGTAACTCAAGTACAAGACCTCAGATTCATAAATAGTATAGTAAATAAATAGTGTCGTATACCTAAATAGTACCATATACATGAATAGTGTTGTATACGTGAATAGTGCCGCATACGTGAATAGTAACCCCAACATGAAAAAGATAAAGTTTCACAATAAAATTCATATCAATATTTCGGTATAATGATATTAAAAGAAATAACATCATTTACTTAAAAAAATAAGATCACTTACCATCCCTTACCTTAAATGACAAGTACTTCTAACTAAAATATAGGATATAATGCTGAAGAAAACTTGGACTGTTTATCAACTCTTAAAGTATCTAAATACCTAGAAAAATATGCTCGATATTATCGAGATAGAAAACTTCTAATTCTGGTGTGATTTTCAATTCTAACCTAAGCAGCCTATTTATAGGAAAATGCTTAGAACGCCAAAGTAAAAAATTTAATAAAATATTATTATTATTTTTTTCTTACGTACACCACATCACAATCTTAGCACTCCACAAGTGGGGCCCACCAAATTCAGCAAAATTAAGAGGTAAAAAGGACAAGTGGGTCCCACCTCTTGTTTTTAATTTAAATAATATTCATAAACTTTAATAATTTAAAATAAATAGCCATTTTATCAGAAAAATACGAACCTTATGTCCATTCCATATGAAATTTAATTTTCTATACCTTTGTAGAAGAAAGTTTTTCCAAATTCTGAACGAAAAATGACCCAAATTTACATACTGATAAAATCTCATGGCATTCCATCCTTGGAAATTTACTTATGGATCAAATCCACTGCACACCCACTTTGGCCAACAAAAATAACATATTTCACACACAAGTGCGGCCCACTAAATTAGAAAAATTCTCCACCAAATATTTTACACGTTTTAATCCTCAAAAAACTATTTAGACCCAATTTGAACTTGTTCTCCCCATTTTATTCATATACCGCGAATTTAGTTTAAAAATATCACCATTATTATATTATTATAGTATCACATAATACATTTATAATGTAATATAATAAAATATTTGAATGAATTATTTTATCAGAAAAGATAAAATATCAATTTTCATCAATTGTCACTTTTCTAAAAATTCCTCCATTTATATCCCAATTGAATAAATATTTCCTCATCATTTTTATCAATAATTAATTATTCACAGATAATATTACAGAGTCACAATATTGACAACTAGGTCGTTCCCAGGAAAGAGGGGGCTTACCGATAACGATTTCTCCCTACTACCGCGCAATTAGGTGACCAAACCCCTTTCCAAGACAGAACATCCTTAGACATTGCCAACAATGTTATCTAATAATATTATTCAAATAATATGAATTATTGATCTGATAATGGAAAATATTGTGTAGTGACAATTATTAAATTAACAATAATATAAAAATATTGTGTGCTACTGTGCAACAACGCGTATTACTTTACTTTACCCATCGGGTATTCCAATAGTTTTAATGGTAACCGTTACGCCGTTATTATTAAAAAAAATCATTCGTGTCATTTTCTTCATCCGATAATTTTTCATTATGGAGCACACAAATGGCTACGTCGCCGTATGAATATTCTCCGACATCAAGAATATTCCATGACTAAACGAATATTCCACGACAATAATGAATATTTTATAACCACTTGCTTATTTTGAAAAATTTAAATATATCACCCTTAACTTTAAACTTTTATTAACTATTTACTAAATAGAAAAATTGAATACTTTTATTTCATAAAATTCAGGGTCTTTCAATCTGCACTCCTTATGAAATTTCAGCCCCGAAATTTATGTACTTGGTATTTCGAAGAGTTGAGAATACCTTGCTTTTATTTCAGATTACATCTTCCATGTCATCATGATTTCTCCATTGCTCATTCTAGAATACAACTCAAAACAAAGGTTATCAAGTAAAAAATTTGTCAACTTATCAAGTAAAAAATTCAGCTTAGGTTAGTCACACACTAGCGAAGTATATTACTCGTCTCTCCCCTCTTAGTTCTAGACTCAGATCTCCGCCAGCGACCATATCCCTAAGCTTTGATACCAACTGTGACTCTCATCCCTTTACTTGGAATATCACCTCACATTGATATCTATCATCTTGTTACCGTTATTCACGACGTCCCCTGTGGAGAGTTTGGCTTCGGTGCATCCCCACAAGGAAGTCACCAGCGAGAGGCTCGCGGCTTTTTACTTATAGCTCTAATACCAACTGTGGCACCCCCAAAATAGGTCCACACAACCCATTCTAAGTCTCCAAATATATGATACAGAAAATAACTACAAACTTCATTATTACAAATATCGTACAAAATACGACAACACATATATTGTGAGTTTTAATACAAATATATGTAACTCTCATGGTGCCTTGACCATAACACATTACAATGGTACCTAACATAAAGGTATAATCAATAATTGTTTTAGAAATTAAAATCGTTGGAAAATGCTCAAGGAAACCTTCGTACATGGGAGGCCATACATCTAAGTTATAATAGATATCATATGACTTGAGAATCATCCTTGGTTGACCCAATAGACCCCAAAGAAAAATGAGAAGATTACTATCATGTTGTTTCCAATGGTGAGTCTTCCATTGCCATATAATTATCTCCATTGTCTCCAATTGAGAATTATATTTCAACCAAACTCCAAGATTATATAGGTAGTGCTCATAGATATAATCAGCAAGTGGATGTGTACAACCCTGTCTTATGATAACACAAAGTCGTATGTCATTAGACATCTTGTATGATAGTGGCAAAACACCATTCCAAAGTTGGGTTCACCTCACCCTAATCGGTTCACCAAAATAAATGATTAAATGACATATAAAATACGACATTTAAAATTGTCAATAAGATTATTTCCATACTGTTTTAGGGGAAACCTCAACACCTATAGACCACCATTCTATTCACCTGTTACCCCGGCTTGACACAGCTACACTCTTATTACCTGAAAAGAATTGTGAAGCAAAAGGGTGAGCACAACTAGCCCATTAAAGAATATCATGAGTAAAGATAATTAAATTATGAATAGCCTTCGTCAGCAATAAATTAGAGATTTAGAACATGTGGTAGATGATAAAACTTTTCAACCATAGTTGCAGTGGAATAAGCAATCCATTAGAAGAATCAAATAGACCATAAAGTATATTCTCTTATCCATGTTAAAAGTCCACCAACAATGTTTTATCCCTGTAAAATCAATCAACAGTTCCTGTCCACAATTATTTGAATAACTCATAATCATAATTGTGGTTCTAAATTCCTCTTCGCACCTGTTTTTACCTGAAACATCAAAGATCATGGTTATACAAAGTCACAGTTCATATTCATAATCATACTAATAAATTCATCTTTGCACAACTGGCCAAAGATATTCAACAATAGTTCGTCTTTGCACTACAAGCCAAAGATATTCAACAACAGGTCATCTTTGCACTACCGGCTAAAGATATTCAACAACAGGTCATCTTTGCACTACATGCCAAAGATATTAATATCTCAACGAAATATATAATCATTTCAGAATTTATATAAACAATAATTATAACCATGTTAATCAATTCACCTTTGCACTTAAGCTAAAGATAGTCAATTGTAAATTCAATGGTCATGATCATACCAGTCAACAATTCATCTTTACACTCAAGTCAAAGAGAAATTTCATCTCTAGGATTATAAAAATGTTATATATGATAATAAAAATAATATGATCAAAACATGGATTTAATTTTCAAGAGTAAGATTCATACATCAATGATAATTTGGTCAGAAAAAGAAACTAATTTTGTCATAAATAGTACACCGTGAATAGTAACCCGTGCATAGTACCCCGTATTCATAAATAGTACTGTATATATAAATAGTATCGTATTCGTAAATAGTACCATATACCTAAATAGTGTCGTATACATGAATAGTGTTGTATACGTGAATAATATCGTATACGTGAATAGTAACCCCGACATGAAAAAGATAAAGTTTCACAATAAAATTCATATCAATATTTCGGTATAATGATATTAAAAGAAATAACATTATTTACTTAAAAAAATAACATCCCTTACCATCCCATACCTCAAAAGGAAAGTACTTCTGACTGAAATATCGGATATAATGTTGAAGAGAACTTGGACCGCTTATCAACTCTCAAAGTATCTAAATACTCACAAAAATACGCTCGATATTATAGAGAGAGAAAACTTCTAATTCTGGTGTGATTTTTAATTCTAACCTAAGCACCCTATTTTTCTTACACACGCCACATCACAATCTCATCACTCCACAAGTGGGGCCGACCAAATTCAGCAAAATCAAGAGGTAGAAAGGACAAGTGGGTCCCACCTTTTATTTTTAATTTAAACAATATTTAGAAATTTTAATAATTCAAAATAAATAACCATTTTATCAAAAAGAAAATACTAACCTTATGTCCATTCCATATGAAATTTAATTCTCTATAACTTTGTAGAAGAAAGTTTTTCCAAATTCTGAATGAAAAATGACCCGAATTTATATACGGATGAAATGTCATAGCATTCCATCCTTAGAAATTTACTTACGGATCAAATCCATCGCACACCCATTTTGGCCAACAAAAATCAACATATTTCACACACAAGTGGGGCCCACTAAATTAAAAAAATCTTCCACCAAATATTTTCCACATTTTAATCCTCAAAAACACTATTCAGACCCAATTTGCACTCTTCCTCCTCATTTTATTCATATACCATGAAATTAGTGTAAAAATATCACCATTATTATATTATTATATTATCATGTTATACATTAATAATGTAATATAATAATATATTTGAATGAATTATTTTATCAAAAAAGATAATATATTAATTTTTAACAATTGTCACTTTTCTAAAAATTCCTCCATTTATATCCCAATTGAATAAATATTTCCTTATTATTTTTATCAATAATTATTTATTCATAAATAATATTACAGAACCACAATATTGACAATCAGGTCGTTCCCAAGAAAGAGGCGGCTTTCCGATAAGGATTTCTCCTTATTGGCGCATAATTAGTTGACCAAACCCCTTTACTAGACATAACTTGCTTAGACATCGCCAATAATACTATCTAATAATATTATTCAAATAATATGAATTATTGATCTTTTAACGACCCCAAAATTCACACAACTCAATTCTCGACTTCGGTCGTTAATAATACAATCAACCTCTATTTTTACATCATTAAACGATAATATAACTATTGAAATTTCTGAAATAATTAAAATTTTCTTTTACAATTAAAATTTTCTATTACAAACTATTCTCGCTCCCAGAACTTTCAACCTTTACATCTAAATATCTCAGAATCATTTTTAACACTACAATAGTTTACATTGCAATATAATATTACAATTCAACATTAATACATTATTGGAACCTTAAACATGGTTGAAATAATAATAACTGACCAAAGTGTATAACTCTTCAAGTATCACATCGATTCATGTCTTTCAAGTAACACATAACTTTACCTTGAATCTTGAACTGCAAAAGTGGTTATTTGCAAGGTTGAGCTCGTGACCAACAAAATCTAACGACTTTCATGCATCACATGTACGTAGTAACATGATCAACATATAACATACATCTTCTGATTCATATAACATTTTATAAAGATTGAGTCATTACTCAATCAACATGCTAATCAATCAACATAGTCATAAGTTGACTTTATCATTTCATACTTTCAACATATATCTGACACCTCATGCTCTTTGCAATAAATATTTAAAACATTTAATCATCAAGTTCACATAGAAAATAGGAATTGAAAGACTTGCCTTGATACGTTGTTTTACGATAAGCGTTTAACAACTTACGATTATACGCAACGTGCCTTGGTAAAAAAACTTATTCTGAGTGTTGAACTTGATGATGATTTGAGATATTTAGATGTAAAGTTATATAATTGAAAGTTCGGGAACGAGAATAGTTTGTAATAGAAAATTTTAATCAGAATAGAAAATTTTAATTATTCCACAAATTTCAATGGTTATATTATCTTTAATGATGTAAAATTAGAGGTTGATTAGATATTAAACAAATCAATCGAGAATTGAGTCATGAATTTGGGGGTTATGATCTTATAATGGGAAATATTGTGCAGAGACAACTATTGAATTAACAATAATATAAAAATAATGTGTGCTACTGTGCAACAACGCATATTACTTTACTTTACCCACCAGTTATTCCAACTGTTTTAACGCATATCACTATAGGTTTTCTTGAGCTATTCTTGAGCCTTCATACACTGCTATCCGAGTGCCTACTTTGATCGTGTATAGATTCTTGATCTTCATGTTTTTGAGAAGCTTATGGTGTTAATATTATAGTACTGATGTAGTACTACAACCCTAAAGCAATTTCATGGCCATTCTACATCAGATCAATGAGATATAATCCTCACAAATCCTTGTCAGAAGTTGTTATTCATTTCTGGGTTTTCCAGAAATGAAGAACAGTTCAAGTGTGCTACTTTAGATCCTTGTAGCTTGCAGTCTAGGTCTTGTTTGTGTAATCTAGTGGTTCAATCTTGTAGAACACATGTCATGGAACAACTACATAACGTCAGATCCTAACAACAACATCACATATGACAGAACAAGGACAGTCAAACCATGTCAGAAAAATCGCACATGAAGTTTTTGGGTTTTCCAGAATTTTGACAAAACAGACGGTCAACGCTTGTTTGACCAAGATTAAGTTTCATTCTAGGTAAGATCTAGGTGATATAAAATCATTGAGGTGTAGTCCTCATTTCAGGCTACAAGATTAAAGCACTAACATGGACTAAAACATAAACAGTAGTGAGATCAAAGGCCGTAAATATCTTGTCAAAGTTACCAGGGAATTTCTAGGCTGCCTAAAAAGTATTTTCATGATCGGTCAACGTGTTTTGACCGCTCATATCTGGAGATCTAGACTTGTTATGGAGGTGATTCCACTTCCAGTCTACTCTCCTCATAGCAAAAAAAAAATTCTATAACATCTAACACAACTAAAACCTAACACAGAAAGATCTAGCGGCTCTGACATATGACTCTCAGGCAACTTTTCCAATTTTTCCAGATTTCTTAAAACTTAAAAATCATGCATCTAGATGATATGGATCTAAGTTATTACAACCCAGATCACTCAAAGACACCTTAATATATTACTTTAAACAACCAATTACAACATTAACATAAGATCACATGATTTTCTAAAATTTAGGGTTTTATACCTTTTCTAGCTTTGATCTAGATTTTGACTTTTGATCCTAATCTTGGAAAGCTGAGGGTTGATATAGTCTTAACTTAACACTCATATTCACTCTAAATCTCGAAATTCTAGAGACAGAAAAGTCTTACATAAAATGAAAATTAAAGCAAGTGGTTTTCTCTCTCCAAGTCTATATATATATGATATGATACAATGCACCTGGTTGCTATGAAATGGCTGATGGTTGTGTTTTAGAGCACATGCTAGGCTACGGTTGGTCAGCAACCAATTATCTTGGCAAGATTTGCACTCAATATAATAAATAAATACAAGAAGGGCATTAATGACATTTGGCATTTAATTTTAATGGCTAACTTGACATTTGCCCTAACCCTTAGCGTTTAGGGTTTAACCCTTAGGTTTTGTAAATTTAATTTCTAAGATTTCCAAATTTCGATTTTTAAAATAGAAAATTAATATCTCTAAATTATAATTAAGATTTTCTAATTATATTAAGATTTCTTAATCATAATTCAAGCTTGCTAATTAGGATTAATATATCCTAATTAAAAATTTGAAATAATAATTAGGGTTTTCCCCAAAATGGGCATTAGGGTTTATAACCCAAGAATTAGGATTTTCTAATTCAAAATTAGGGTTTTCTAATTAATAGAATTTCTAATTAATCAAATAGGCTTACCCCTAATTATATTTGTGATTAATACACAAAAACCATATACATTGTATTTAAATCCCCAAATTAGGGTTTCAAATTCCCGGAACTGAAATTAGGGTTTCTAGAACCGGTTTTAGGGTTTCTTATAAATCGTAAGAATTTTCTTACTGAACATTGACGTTCTTAATATAATATTAGGGTTTACCACTGATATAGCTTATCTGGTCAACCCTTGACCCGTAACCACATTCTGAACATATAAATGACCATACACACAGAACATATACACTTACATACTTAATCCTGAATAATTCACCACAAAAATTTTTAAATCCATAAAATTTATTTCCAGAAATGTCAATTCCATTCACTTATTTTCTGTCTAGGTTCTAATATTGAACCTTAAATCAATCAATTATGATTTTAAAAAATTTCTAAATTCTCGGGTTGTCACATTTCCAACTATGGGCAGCAACAAAATGCTAATCACCCCACTCATTACCACCCGGGCTTGAGAAATCATCCCAACTTCTCTTGGGGCAACAACAACAACACCAATGAAGCACAACCTTCATCCACCAGGCTGAATTTTACTAACCCTCTGGGTTTTCAATCTCAAAATCAGTACAATCCACAACCGCAGAGCTCTCAAAATCAATTCCACCATCCACCACCTCAACAGGATAGAAAGCCTAGTTTGGAAGATCTCTTGTCGCGGTATATTGCCCAGAATGAAACAAGGAGTAACACTCAAGAGGTGTCCATTCAGAATCTTGAAGTCCAAATGGGACAATTGGCCACTGCTTTAAACAGCCATCCACAAGGCACATTGCCTAGTGACACTGATGTTAACCCGAAACGGGAAGGCAAAGAACAATGCAAAGCAGAGACACTCAGAAGTGGGAGAACTACTAATGAACAAGGTGGAAAGTGTTCTCCAGTGGAAGAAGAAGTTACTGAAAAGGAACTTGTAGTGTAGAAGAATAGTGAGAAATCTCGGGGTGAGGAAAGTACTCAAGTTAGCCCTAAAACACCAACCCCTCCAATGAGTATAGTCAATCCTCCTCTCCCTCAGCTTCCTTTCCCCCAGCGTCTGCAGAAAAAAAAGCTGGATGTACAGTTTTCTAAATTCCTAGAGGTGTTCAAGAGACTTCACATAAACATCCCATTTACGGAGGCATTGGAGCTAATGCCAATTTATGTCAAGTTTATGAAAGACATATTATCTATTAAAGCGGAAAATGGGGGATTATGAAACAGTGGCGCTGACAGAGGAGTGCATTGCCATTCTATAAAATAAGCTTCCGCCTAAGCTAAAAGATCCAGGAAGCTTCAGAATTCCTTGCACTATCGAGGACCAATTCATTGGCTAGGCTTTGTGTGATCTAAGGGCTAGCATCAACTTGATGCCTGTATCTATATATAAGAAGCTGGGGCTAAATGAAGCCAAAACTACAAGTGTCACTTTATAATTGACTGATAGATCTCTTATTTACCCGAAGGGGATAGTAGAAGATGTGTTTGTCAAGGTTGACAAGTTAATTTTCCCAGCTGACTTTATTGTCCTAGATTTTGAAGAAGACATGGAGGTCCCTATAATATTGGACAGACCTTTCTTGGCGATGGGGAGGACTCAAATTGATGTACAGAAAGGGGAGTTGACAATGAGGGTTAAGGATCAAGAAGTAACTTTTAATGTCTTCAGATCGATGAAATATCCAAATACTCCTGAGGACTGCTTCCAGATTAATGCGATTGATAATTCAATTAGGGAAGTGTTCTCAGAGACCTGCATTACGGACCCTTTAGAAGCCACATTGACAGGGCCAGTACTACGGAAGAGCCCACACATGTGGAATGTGCCAAGTGGCTAGATGCACCCTAAAGATCCAAACATTTCCAACTACAGTTTGAGTATCTAAATGATGATGAGGTGTCAAATAGCAAGGCTTTGCCATCGATCATAGAACCTCCCATCCTAGAATTAAAGCCTTTGCCCAATCACCTGAGGTATGCTTACTTAGGGGACTCCTCCACTTTACCTGTGATAATTTCTGCTTCTTTAACCGAGAGCCAGGAAGAAAAGTTGCTGCTAGTGCTCAAGCAATATAAAACGGCCCTAGGGTGGTCAATTTCTGATATTAAAGGGATTAATTAAACACTATGCATGCTCAAAATCTTACTAGAAGAAGGGTCTAAGTCGTCCATTGCACATCAGCGGCGGTTGAATCCCGTCATGAAAGAGGTGGTTCGGAAAGAGATTATAAAATTGCTGGATGCGTGCATTATCTTTCCCATCTCAGATAGTCCTTGGGTTAGTCCTATCCAATGCGTGCCAATGAAGGGCGGAATAGTTGTAGTGCCCAACAAAAACAATGAGCTGATTCCAACCAGAACGGTGACTGGATGGAGGGTGTTTATGGATTACAGGAAATTGAACAAATCTACCTGTAAGGATAACTTTCCTCTTCCATTTATTGATCAGATGCTCGATAGACTTGCTGGGCATAAATTTTATTGTCTGGTGGATGGTTACTCTGGGTATAATCAGATATCAATTACTCCTGAAGATCAGGAAAAAACTACTTTCATGTGCCCATATGGGACGTTTGCATTTCAAAAAATGTCTTTCGGATTGTGCAACGCTTCTGCTACATTTCAGCTATGCATGATGTCTATTTTCTCTGATATGGTTGAAAAGACCCTTGAGGTCTTCATGGATGGTTTTTCGGTATTCGGGTGCTCATTTGATAATTGCCCAAGAAATTTGACTGTCGTTCTCCACAGATGTGTTGAGACTAACCTTGTATTGAGGGGGTTAAGGGCACTTATTATTAGCCGCCTATGATAGAAATCTCAGACAGAGCTTAGACTAGAATATAGTTATTACAGTATATTAAATTCTAGAAGAGAAAGAAGTTGTGCTTCAAGGAGGAAGATTTATTGCATCCAACAGAAGCTCAGGAGCTACGTAGAGAAGAGAAGATTTGGAGACAGAATACTTCCAAACAGGGGTTTTCTTATTCCAAATCTCCCATTTATTTGTGTATAACTGAAAATGTGGAATGTATTAAAAATGTGTTTTAGTACCATGGATATGAACTAATTCCATTTTTTGGATTGCAATGTAACCTTTTGTTTAGCTTAATTAACTTTCTCTCCTATTTTATAAAATGAATCTTTCTGGAATGGGTTGTTGTATTTCTTACTTAATGACTAATTGCTTGATAGAGAAATTAGTATTGATATTAACGGAGATTGAAAAATGGATGTTATTATCTAGTCTTTATGTTAGGTTTTATGAAAATCAAAGTAGCAATCAAATTGCAAAAATATTTAAGTTTAGATAAAATCGATTTTAAAATTTTCACAAACCAATTACGGATCATCCTTTATGCATATTATTAATTAAACGAAGAATAAGAAATTATGAAATCATACCTCAGAAACGAGCTTCCTCAGTACGAGTTCACCTCCTACTTCTCGCGATCTCCTTGAATCTCAGGGTAGATTCCTTCCTTTGATTAATGTAAGCCACCCAGTGTATGGCCTCTACTGGTGATCCACCAAGGAAGAGGAATTTTTCAAGAAGAAGGATTTGGCTCAAACCCTAGTTTTTCCTATCTGAATAAGAAAAGGTGTACTCTCCCAATCTAGGAATTACGATATTTAGGATATCTAATATAAGACTCCTCTTATAAAGATATTATATAACCCTATTTTAATTAAAATAAGGTATTATTTATTTAATTAAACTCTTTTTAATTAAATGGGCTCCCTAATCCTATTAGGGATAATTAGTTAAACTCCTTTAACTAATTTTCTTTCCTAATCCAATTAGGAATAAATGAGAGTACTAATATTAAATTAATTCCTAAACCTTTTAGAAATTAAAATAATAATAATTATAATAATATTAATAAGACTCCTCTTATTAATTTATATTTAATATTTCTAAATATTAAATAATAAATATTAAGCTATTTAATTTATTCTATCACCATAGATTAAATTAAATATACTTAACATATTATTACAATTATGCCATTAACTTCTTAAATAATTATTCTTCCTTTTATGGTGTGACCCTTTAGGTTCTCCATATTAAACCCACAGAATAAATCAATTAGAACAATTTAATATCATTTAAATAAATAAATTAAACAAATAATTTATTTAAATAAATAATATTTATTCTACAATGATAGGATAAGCCTCCCTAGCGATCAACGACTTTCAAGATAATATAGATTTCAACATTAATCATAAAAGAACCTTTGAGTAAAATAGTTACCGTACAATTCAATCCTTCCACCATACAATGTCCCAATTAAATATAAGACATGGAATTCTTTCACAAGTCTTATTTTATTTAATTATATGTATTTCGATTCCTAAATGAACAACTCCCTATGAATGCAAATTAGAAACTACTTTCTAATTTCATTCCACCTCGCCAAGGATTCTCGGGTTGTCATTTATCGAATCACATAGGACATCTCTCCTTTTACTAGAAGTGGTAGATTCTTTATTGATCATTCATTATCTTCATATATAACTTATTACACCCAAGCATACCCTTTGATATACTCTAAGAGTCTTAAGGAATAAGTCAAAGTGTAATTCATTATATATAAGATACTATGATGATCTCAAGTCTAAGGATCATTTGTACTACTATCACTATAGGAATTCTTATTAACGTGTAAGTAAAACTCCATTAGGTATTCCTTAGCGAGTCGTTCGGTGAACTTATTCTCTAATAAGCACCTACATACTTACTTGCTTTAGTGTCTCCACACAAATGATCATGAGACCAATCATCCTCATCCAATGAAAAGTTAACGATGTACCAATCTATCCGGATTCACTAATCCCCTATTTAGTAATCCAATGATTGGGAACTATTTTAGTTTTAAGCTTTCTAAGAATTTAGATCTCATTAGAATGATCATCATCATTATTCTAAAAGCGTTGCTTAAAACTCCGGGTTTATCACATATTATTAAAATGACACCATGTAGATAATAAATGCCTTTAATAAATAATTCTTTTATTAATAAATAAATAAGATTGATTACACAGTATATGCTTTATCATCATACATGATTGGCTTGTATGCATAATACTTTCACTTTAAATACAACAACACCTGTTATGACCATGCCAATGGAATGTGTGCATAAACTGCTAATAGGATAGACATATCTCTATTTTCCTTATGTGGCCTTGAGACTTAGCTTAATGACCTTGGCCTACTTTTTTTCACCAATAGACATATTATTATTTATCTAGCTAGGGATGAGCATTTGACCTTCGACAGAAGCTTATGCATATTTAGTGTTCTGGGTTGACCATTCCTTGATTCGTTTGTAATGTGGAGAGTTAGGAGATTAGGCGACGCATTAGGGGAATTTTAATCCTATCTTGACTTCTTAGCATAACTACTTCTCTTATTCTGATAGTTTTAATCACATAGCTTAACTAACCATCTTATTTCACTTATTTAGATAAGGTAGTAAAGAATTTACCTTATGATTTGTTTATCTCTTAAGACTTTGTCCTCGTGGGTTCGACACTCAACTTATAATATATTACTTGTGGACCGCATATGCTTGCGCGCTATTTAGCAATAACGAATTCGACCAACAACTATGGGTAGCAGTGCTGTAATATTTCCCTCATTGATTAGTATCTACAAGATTTCTTCCATCGGTTGGCCCAACTAGGTGAACTCCCTTTTGTTGGTAAAGTTCTGATGGGCTTGGGTTTGTACTTTTCTTGCAAGATTTTCCTCCAAGGTTTTATTCTCTTGGGTCTGTGGTGGATTCTTTGTGATAAGGGAGAGGAGATTTGCATGCTCCTGGATGAACAACTACCGTGTGACTTGGTGTTGATTTATCACCAGTTCTGCCAGTTGATTGACCTGTTGATCAATAGACTTTAACTCCCGTTCCAACATGAACTAGAATTCCAAATAATCCCACTTGTCAGAATTATCTTTGCTAGTTTGGGGAGAACCACCCACATATTTGAGTTATTTGGAGCTCTCTCCACTGCCTCTATTGATCATGTTAACATCTTCTTCATTGTGTTGAGGGAGAGGGTTATCTTGAACGTGTTGTTGTTCGGGCTTTGTCACCACGATCTCACCACTGTCTATTAAGTCCTAGATCTTATGCTTGAGGGCCAACAATCTTGAGTGTCGTGGCCTGGCTTAAAGATGTTTTCGAGTGATTCCCATTTCCATTTAGATTGGCTGTTGGAAGGAGGTGAGTGATTTTCTTCTAAGTTGTTAGAAGCTTAAAGTTGTTTTCGAGTGAGTCCCCTAAGGGTGTGAACACTCTTGAATGTCTGACCTCTCTAATCTTTGATAAGGGAGGATTGGAGGATTGTTCTTGAAAAGGGGAATGGTTTCTCATTTTATTAGGCAAGTTTTGATTTCCTTTCTGATTTTGTCCTTGTAGTATCAAGGAGACATCCTCTTCTTTCTACTTATAGACCCTCTGGGGGTTGTTCCCATAACTTCCAGATTGGATATGCTTAGCTATGGCTTTTAAAGTGGCGAGGTCTTGAATCTTCCCAGATTTCAACCATATCTCTGTCATTTCTCCGTGCTTAATCATTTTGGAGAATGATTTTCTATTCCAGCTAGGACCCTCTTATAAAATGGAGCTTCTTGAATATCTATGAAGGTCATCACCATCGCAGTCTCTGTCATGGATGGGATTACTTGAGCAGCTAGATGACTCCAATTTTGGGCATACTATCTGAATGACTCATTGACTTGCTTCTTGACTTTGGTAATTTGATACCTGTCTGGAGCTATCTAAGTTTTAAAGCTGTATTAACTGAGGAAAGAATGGGCTACTTCCTCCCAGCTGTGGATTTTGGAGTTATCAAATTTGGTGTACCATGCTCTGGCTTCTCCAATTATACTCTTTTAAAATAGCTGCATTCTCAACTTTTTATTCTCGGCGTAGGATTCGAGCTCTCCAATGAACACTTTTAAGTGGGTGTAGGGATCTTCCAATCAATCATACTTCTCGAAATTGGGAGTCTTGAATTTCTCTAGGTAATGAACCCCGGGGAAGATGCAAAGGTCTGAATAGGAAACACTTTCTTGCATTCCGATCCCTTTGATGGACTGAATGGTCTATTCCATTTGTAGAACCTTCTTCTGAATATCACCGGTGTCTTGATTTCCTTTAAGATGGGCGATCTCAGGGGTTTTGTTGGACTTCTCAATGTGAGACTCAGGTATTGGGACTTCTTTGTCTGGACCCTGGATTCCTCCTTGTGCATTTTATTCTGTTTGGATGGGTATTTGTTGACCCTGAGTTGATTTGCTTAGTTCTTTTTAGAGAATAACCAACTCTGTTATTTCATTCCTTAATCCTTCGAACTCCTCGCGAAAAATAGGAGAAAGATCATGCTGGGCAGTTGTAGCCATGTCTGACGGTGGGCGAAGTGCCTTTTTAGGCTTTGAACAGGTAACATGACCAATCGTTTCCCTATAAAAAGACTATATAGTTTAGTCTAGGAAATCGTGGAAATATTGTATGTTATGCAATGTTTCCGTTTCTTTAGGAGTGTTTTAATGTTTTCCTGCAAAATGGATGTCATTCATTTTGATGTCAGGATATCATGATAGGTCTTGATATGAAAAAGGAATGCCTATTTATATATCCCTTTATATTTTCCATTACAGTGAGATTGAAATGGAAATGTAATTACTAGTAATTAAAATTACAGGTAATTAAAAAGGGGAAGGTATGAAGAGACTTCCCTTCGCGTTTGATTTATCAAAGGCAGACCTATCTTAGGCTACTCTCGTGGGTTTTTGGCATGAAGGTCCCCAGATCACCGTAATTTACTAAATTGGAAGTTAATCCGATCTTTCAATTGGAGCGAATCTGGGTGGTGCCTTTCTTGAGCCTCTCAGAATTAGTCTCCCTTGAGTCCAGTAATCAAACATCGACAGGTCAGCCTCCTGATGGAGGAATCACACAACATACATTCACACACATCGAGTCTCACCGTATGGAAATGATGACATGTGTGAAGCACTAATATTGCAGGCAGATATGGTGCGAAGAACTAAAGTGCAGTAAATAAAGCATTAGTATACATCCATTCAATGTAAATGCAGTATTCACACATAAGCAGATAAAAGTTTTGAAAAGTTTGAATAGCGACTTAAGCCCTCTTTCTGGAGTGCCCAACAGAGTTGTCACATGTCGACATCGGGATTTCTATTTGTCCCTTCCTATGCTAGGTTTTTTGGTGTTCTCATTTTGAATGAGTTTTGTTTGAAAAGGATTGACATGTAAATGTTGACGATTTAACTTTTAGAGTCACTAGTTGGCAGATTTTAAATGGTTGTACATACTCAACCGAGAAAAGGATTTCACAAAGACCCAGTGATTGGACACGGTTTAACTGGTCTTGGAAATTAAAATTCGTTCGGGTCCGAGGGCTTGATTAAGCAGAGGGAAGGTGTTAGACACCCCTCGACTTCTGTGAAAACACGGTTACCGGCACTTTTTATTTAACTTTTGTATGTGTGTGTGTGAGTTGGGCCTATGTGCAATTTTGTGGAAGTGGTGATATGTCTTATTTGCACCTATATACAAAAGGTTTGACTTTTGGATAAAGTTCAATTTTAATAAGATATACCAGTACATTTTTGGAAAATAAGTTTTTCAAACCCTTATGCTCAATATTAATTGAGGCATTTGATACTTCTATTTTATTATGTTCGGCTTGATTACTTTTATTTTTGAGATGCGAGGCATCTTTGAGAAAGTAAGATACATAGTAGTGCCGAACTTCTTGTGGGCATGAGAGCCATCTAAGGATATCCAGACACCATAGATAATTTACAAGTTGGCTGCAGATGAGAAATGTCCATCGTGGGAACCGAATCTAGATTCAGAGGTTGAATCTGTGATCACATGATTCATAGGCTCACATGAAAGAGAAATATGTAGAAAAGCTAGAAAAAGAACTAGATTTGAGTAAATCTAAACCATTCTAGCTTCAACGGTTCTAGTTTAGTCACTTTTGAATCGGTTAAAGTTAGAAGTAACCAGATTTAAGCAAAATTAGCCCATAGGCTGCAAGATTAAATATCTACATTATGAACATAAGATTAAATATCTATATATATATATATATATATATATATATAAGAAGTAAAAGGCCACGTAAGTAAACTCGAGATGCATACAAAATGTAAATATATATATAAGCGGTAAATGACCACAAAGTAAACCCCAGAACTTTGGACAGGGAATGTAAAATATATATATATATATATATATATATATATATATATATATATATATATAGATATTGATATAGATATAAAAGTAGTAGAAAGCTTAAAAATCTAAAATATCTTATAGTGGTCGCCAAGAAAACTTGAGATAGCTTTAAGCGCTGAAAACTCAATTTACGATGAGTGGAATTTATACTCGCGAATCGGATAAAATAGAGTTTATTCTTATCCATTTATTTCCTTTGATTTTGTAATCCATAAATGTTGTTTTATTGCTACTTATATTCTGTTTAATAACTATGAACTACGTATTGACTCTAAGGTTATAATGGAACCTTTTGTTGAATTAAATTGAATGTCTTATCTTTTTGGTTGGCACCATATAGTTTTTTTTAATATATTCATCCTTAATGATTCTCGCTAAGATATTAGTGATGATTTTAGTAATCTATATGATATCGACAGAAGGGTTGTAGATTTACACCTAAATATATTAGCATGTGATTATGTGTTATCGATTTGTTTTGACTGCATAAGTTGTGTGTAGAATAGACATATCTTTGTGCGCCACATGTGGCCCGTTGAGAACTTAAGCTGTAAATCCTTGACATGATTAATTCGCATAGACATGTGTAGGATTATCACTTATCTTGGATGTTATTCTCTGCTCTATTCCCTAATGGGTGGATCTAGAGAGGATATGTTTGTCCATACCTAAACAGAGGTGTATGAACACTTATGTGTTCTCGATTGACAAATTGTCGTGACCATTAAGATCAAAGAGAGAAGGGTAGGAAGTTTGATGAAGCATAGCACACGTGTGTTCGGATGGAATGCGTGTGTGTGGGGTGAAGTGGTGACCTTAGCTTGTAGTGCCTTTGATACCATTCATTATCCATTCACTTGCTTTAATAGATAGATATAACTAGTTTAATCACACTCCAATTTGTTTGCTGTTCGAATAAGACTTCAGCGATAAAAAGTCGGTATTTGGTAAATATTAGTGATAGTTCCTCGTGGGTACAACACTTTCCTTATCACTATATTACTTGTTAGGCTGCGTATACTTGCGCGTGTTTAGTGATCAGTTTTTTGACCAACAGTTTCCACCAGTTAAACTTTAGTATGTTACAAAACACGAGCTTACATGAATTTAGAAAGAAGAATCACTCAGTTTAGATCACTCTAGCAGGGGTTACTGGCTGAAATGGATAGAGTTTTCTCTCGTTTCTCCTTTTTTTCTTTTCAAATGTGCTGCCAAGAGCTCATATTTAAAGACTAAAAATGGTCGCGGGTCAACCCGCAACAGCCGTGGGTCTACTTGTGGCAGCCGTGGGTCTACCTGCGGATGCCCGGGTTACCCCGGGCCATGCGGGTTCCATAGTCTCGAAGTACATGCACTTTGGCTACGCGTTGTACGCTCGATCCTTCATAACTTTCAATACGGGCTTCCAAAAAGGAGTTTTTTACCTTTTTAGAAAGCTGTTTCAAGAGATACACCATGACATAGGATTAGAGGTTGTACGAAGGCAAGAAGATGGGTCCATGAACATATCTCCAAGTCTTCAAAGTCTATCCGTTGTACTATCTTGTATAGTTGTAACTCGGGATTTGAGCTATGGTTCTTGTGGGAAACCTTAGTATGTAGTTTGAATTGAATTGCGTTGAGACGATGTTGGTGTGATGTTGAGGTGGAAAAATGATAATTTTGCCCCCACCGAGGTTATCTTTGTCTTTGTCGTAGATGTAGCAGTCGCTTCTCAGGATTATCTCTGAGATTTGGCTAATGTGGATGTTGCATGTCCTCAGGGTTATCTCTGAGGTTGGCTTGACCTCCCAGGGTTATCTCTGGGGTTGAATTGTGTATCCCAGGTTCATCTCTGGGTTGAAACAGACTTTTCTGGGGTTATCTCTAGAACTTGAACTGTATCCCTCGGGGTTATCTCTAAGGTTGAAACAATATCTCCTGGGGTTGTCTCCGAGATTGAAAATTGGACTTCTCGGGGTTATCTCTGGGGTTAAAAATTGACATAACTTCCAAGTTTATCTCTGGAAGAAGATTCTGCTCTCCTGCAGGGTTAGTAATAGGAACACAAAATTTTGAGTGTCTAAATGTTTAATTTGTCAAAGAGTCAAAGAAGAGCATCAACGACCCAATGGCTTATTACAGCCGTTAGAGATTCCAAAATGGAAATGGGAGCATGTCATGATGGATTTTGTGGTAGGCCTTCCAGCAACGTAGAAAGGTTACGACTCCATTGGGTGATAGTCGATCATCTTACAAAATTTGTACCCTTTTTGCCGATCAAAATCATGTATAATCTGGATCAGTTAGGCAAATTGTATATTAAGGAAATTATTTCGAGACAAGGAGTGTCGATATCAATTGTGTTGAATAGAGATCCGCACTTCACATCAAACTTTGGGAGATGTCTTCAAGAAAGAATGGGGACACAACTAAGGTTGAGTATCGCTTATCATCCATAGACCGATGGAAAAGTGAGAGGACAATTTAAACACTAGAAGACATACTCAAAGCTTGTGTGATGGACTTCAAGGGAAGTTGGGAAGATCATCTTCCGTTGGTAAAGTTTGCATATAACAATAGTTATCATGGAAGCATTGGAATGCCACCGTACGAAGCCCTCTATGGAAGGAAATGCAAAACGCTCTTATGTTGGGATGAAGTTGGTGAGCGAAGACTATTGGGGCCAGAATTGGTGCAGCAGACAGTGGAGATCATTAAAGTGATAAGAGCTCGACTGGTAGCAGCTCAGGATCGACAAAAGAAGTATGTAAACTTGCATCGCAAGAAAGGAGACTTTGAAGTGGGAAGCTATGCATTTTTATAGGTATCTCCCTGGAAAGAGAAAATAAAATTTAGGAAAAAAGGTAAACTGAGTCCAAGATTTATTGGACCATTTGAGATATTGAAGAAGATATTTGAAGTTGCGTATGAGGTAGCTTTATCTCATGAACTGGAACATATTCATAATGTGTTTCATGTGTCAGTGTTACGTCCGTACAAGCCATATTACAAGCATGTGATATCATATGAGCCAATTCAAGTCGAAAAGGACTTATCATATGAAGAAATCCCTATAGAAATTTTGGATAGGAAAGACCAAAAATTAAGGAATAAGGTTATACATTCTGTCAATGTTCCGTGGAGAAACCACAACATTGAAGAAACTACGTGGGAACTCGAGGAAAATAAATGGAAGAATTATTCGAATCTTTTTGAGTAGCCTTATGTGAAATTCCGAGGACGGAATTCTTATAATGACGGGAGAATGTAATAACCAAGAACTCCAAGTCATTTTGTAAATATATATATATTAATTAAATGTTAATGATATTGAAAATTTTGTGACAAGAATGGAATGATTAGGTGTTTAAATAAATATGTGTACAATCACTACATATATATGTTTATTTATTTTATAAGTAAATTAATAAGAGAGGTTACATAACCTAATTATACATTAGGTATGAGAATTGAATAACCTAAGGGTTATGGTATGGGAGACTAATAGTATTTAAAATTATACTACTTTGAGATATTTATTTTATACATCTCAATTAATCAATTTTATAACCTAATTAAAGCAAAACTAATTGGGTTAATAAATTAAAAGTACATAAGTAATGATGTGAATTACAAATGAGGGAATAGAAACCCTAATTAAATGATTAGGATAAGATAAATTAAAGAGTATTGGACTATGTTAATTTACATGGTCCAAGTAATTAATTTAAAAGCCCAAAAGAATTTAATTAAAACCCAATTGAAGAGAGATATTTTGGACATTTAATAAACTAAATAAAGCATTAAAAAGAAAATAAAATGGGGGAGAAAAGGGGCCTTATGGTCGGCCACCTAAGGAGGGAGAAAGAAAGGTTAATGAATGTGATTATTAAAAATTACCAACTCTTAACAACTCCTTACCAACCCACTTTAGGTGTCATCTTCTCATTTTATCAACACTATTAACCAAGCTTACAAGAAACATCCAAATGATTAAGGGGGGAAGTGTTGGAAAAAACTATTACTTACATCTTATATCTATACATTACTTATCAACAAAAATCTAATTTCTTTCTCTTTCTTCTCATTTCCTCAAGCTAACTAATAAAGAAAAACTAGAGAGAGACAATAGAGAGAGAGAGAGAGATAGAGAGAATTTGGTGGGGAGAGGAGAAGAGGAAGAAGAAGTTTCACCCTTGATGCACCATAAGTTTATATCATATTTTGGAAGATTAAGAAACTATGCTCCTAAATCAAGGTAAAAACCTAAACTAGATATCTCATTTTGTTTTGTTTGATTTTGATGATATAAAATTTATGATCTTAGGATCTAAATCCCTCTATCTATATGTTTTATATGGGTTCATGTTGATTCTTACTCATTTGAGTGTTAGAAAGTTGAACAAATGTAAGGAAAGGGAAATTATATTTAAGAAATTGAGAAAACCTTAACTTTTTCTTCCTTTGATCAACTACCGTTTTAGATCCACACCTTCTTTTTGTGATCCATCAAAAGGGGTTGCTAGATATGTAAGTTAGCTACTAAACCGAAGTGGTAGCACTCAAATATGTTAACTACACATCAAATGGTAGCTATTTTGGCCAGAACAGTCCTGTCAGAAAAGAATAAAAAAATGGACACGAATAAACCCCCTAGCCAGTTTTGTCAAGGGGCATTTTCATCTAATTTTGGTACTTTAAAAATTTTGAGAAAATTTGGGGTGTTAATATGATGATTTATCTGAGTCCTGTAAAAAGATGAGAATGTTTGGATGTATAGGATGGAAGTTAAGGATTTTACAAGAAAGTACTATTTTAAATGTAAACTTGAATAACTCTTTGTGGTGAACTTTAAAAATTGTGAAATTTGTACAGGGACTACATGTGTATGAAAGGAATATACCTTCATAATTTCAGAATTGTTGGACAAGAACTCAACTTATGAAAAATACTGCAATATTTGGTTGTTTTAGATAATTTAAATATAGTAAAGGAATTTCAAAAATTATAGGAAAATATATTTTCATAAAGGAATCATATTTTATTTATTTCCGTAAAAGAAATAGTTTTAGAGATGTGTTGTTATTTTTCATATGAATGGTGATGTTATGGATAAATGGGTAAAATTAATTATGTGATGTTAAATATTTGGAAAATAGGATTTTATGGCTTTAAAACTATAAATATGGTATATCTTGATTTTTAATGGGGTTTTGGTGATTGTTAATAAAATATAATGTTTATGACTATTTAGGATCATTAAATGAATTAATTAGTAAATGATAAATAATTAAAATAAATTGTTTATTGATTTAAAAATGATTAAAATGTTATTAATGACTAATAATGTTGGATTACAATATTATTAATATAATTAATAATATTAGACTAAAATATTATTAAAAGATTAATAAAATTAGCTTAAGATATTATTACATAATTAATAATATTAAAAATGAAGATTAAAATGAAAAAAATATATAGGAGTAAAGTTATTTTAAATATAGTATGTTGAATTGGATATTCAATAAACTATATTAAGTATATAGTATTTGGAAAAGGGAATGCAGGTTCTTTGGATTTGGTAATCCGATTTATCGATTTGGCAATCCAGTTTGTTAGATTTAAGAATTTGGTTTGTTGTATTGGGCAATATAGTTTACTGGATTAAGCATTTGACTTGACGTATTAGTATTCAGTTTACCGGATTATAAAAAGGAACTTATAAGATAAAAGATTAAGCGATGAAGCGATTGAAATATTGTCAAAGGATGATAAAAATACTAAGACTTTAATGTAATGTCTAATACTTAACTATGTGACTGAATGTTAGAAAATTCAATATAGAATGATGATATTATAATAGAGTATATGCTATGACTAATTGAAAGATCAATTATAGGTCTTTTTTCTAAGAAGATTAAACTAAATTAAATAGTAGTAGACCGCAATCAAAGCAATTTCTCCAATTCAAACTTGAGTTATTATTTTCAAAGCATGTTTGTGAATAATCATTGATTATTATTCATAGCTATATTGATTATTGATATTCCCACTTTGTGCAATTGAATTCCTGTTCTATTATTATTGAACTGTGAATTAGTTAAAGTTTTTTCATTCACGAACTGTTTATGAGATAGATATATAGTAGTTGTATCAGCTAAATCAAGCATGTTTAAATTTGTTCAATCAAATATGTTTTGAAAGCTGTTCCTAACCAATTGACGTGGTAAGGACTCTAGACTAAGAAAAAGAACAATTTAACTAAAGCATTATTGGAAAACAATTGGTGCTCGTATATTTAGTGGTTATGCATAATTCACCGGGTATGGAAGGCTGATCCCCTTACCTACCAAAACATACTGAAAGGACTAGTTTAAATACTGACAAGCTTCGCATATGTTCATGGTTATTTTGACCACTCAGCATCTTTTAGTCAATTATTTAAATATTCTGTTATCGAAATTTATTTCACGTTCTTTCGTAATTAGGTTCTACTGTTGAACATTGAAAGCTAAATTCTTTTCTAATCATGATATATCTCTTTTATATTTAAACTTGTTAAGCAAATTAGTTGCATACCCTTGCTATATCATGACATTTATTTCAGCTAAGTCAGACACGTCCAAGAAGGACAAATGCAAAGGAGAAGTGCAAGAATAGTTAATGTTAATGTTTATGTATTATATTACATTATATACATTAATATTGTAAACCTTTTGTGTTACTAAATGTAATTTAAGTAAGGTATGTTTAAGTTAAAGTTAATAGGCCTTGGGATATTGTTGTAAGACTTTATTATAATGAACAATATATGTTAATTATTCCGTAATAGTTTATAGAATGCTTATGATGATGATGATGAATCGTGAGCACCGAACCCGAGGTTACAGAACCCAGATTTGGGGGCATCACATCGATCTTTATACAAAAGCTAGGATTACAGTCATATATATATATATACTACTTTCTAAATATTTTCTCTCCCTTTCTTTTCTTATATATCTTTCTTACTTCGAAAGGTCCTATCCTTCAAACTTAATCTTTCTTATGTCCACTTCCTTCACTTGTATTCTTCTTCAATAATTTCGGATCTGATGACCTACCTCTCTACATGAATAACATCTTCTTTTCTTAAGTTTGGAGCAATTGGGAGCAATATGCCCTTCTTGTTCGCAATTATAGAACACATTCTTATCATTCATACATTCCCCATAATGTTTCTTTCCACAGTTAATACATGCCTTTTTATTTGGCCGTGAATTCCCTTAATGGTTCTATGAATTATTGTCAACGTTCTCGTTCCACTTCCTTTTATTATTATTATTATTATTATTCCCTTTTTTTCTTCATACTTGAAGCTTCAGACGATACATTGCACTCAACCCCCATTCTATTGACCTGTGCTTTCAGCTCAATACGTTCTTTTGTTAATTCGCTCAATGCCCTTTCTAACTGATTATTTAATACTCTTTCCACCTTCCATATTTCATCCAGGAAAAAAAACCTTATTCTTTTCATCTTAAACTTCCACTGATGCTTGACCATCTACAGGTACTACACTGCATTTTAGTCCATCTTCTGCATCTATTTCTGGCTCTACCTTAGTCTCTTTGGAATCTACTTCTTCCACTTTATTTAGTTCTATCTCAGGATACTTTTCATGATCACTTTCTAGATTTACCATAGGTTTGTCTTTTAAGGCTTTCTCAAATGAATTTTCTTCTTCAAACTTGTTCTCTGATTCACCCACCAAATCACTTTAAGCTGCCACCTCGGCTAATGGCACTGGTGAAGCTGCTAACATCTTAATAACCACATAGTTTTCCCTAATCTCATCATCTCTTAACATCCTTCAATTCATTTTGAACAACTTAATTAGTACAACACTAGTAAACTCAATTCATAAACACTAAATATCACCATATCTTCTTATTGATAAATTTCCTCAATTCATCACTTAAAACTATAAATGAGATTCTCTATCTTTCTTACGCTCATATTCCTAAGGATTTTTCCCCCACCTAAGGTTTATAACCTATCCTCTTTGACACCAACATGTGATTCCCCCAAATCCGATTCTCTTGAATTTCAAATTTAGTGTTCAAGATACAACATACACATCACATCTATATACTTATTCCTTATGAATTACATCATTCTTTATATTATCTTAATACAAAATATATCATTTTCCCAGGTCTAACTACCCTTTACAATTCACGTCTAATAATACAAAAGATCTATATCCATATATAACATAATAAACATTACACATAAGATATTAATCGGTCACTTTCTCTTTGCCTTTGTCATTCCTAGAACCTTCGACTAATTCGGCTTGAGCTGAAAAGTTTTATTTTAAGCAAGGGTGATCAACTAATTTTCTCAACAAGTTTAAAGCATACAAAAAATAATATATCATGAATTAAAAGAGTTTAACTTTCTAGAACTTCAACAATATTCAAAAGATCATGAAGTAGCTGAAACAATGAATCATTTCCAATAACAATGGTTTTCTTAAATATCATGCTGAATAACATATCAAGAATAAAAGAGTTAACTTCTTTCAAAGTTTCAACAATATATAATTGATTGTGAAGAATTATCAATACTACAACAACATTCAATAAAGAGGGTTATTCACATATTTCATGCTAAGTGATCACTGTGGATCGTGAACTCTTAGAGGAATTATTAATTAATAAAGTTAAATGCCTCAAGAGTATAAGCTAATCACAAGGACTAATTATACTCTCTACGAGTACGTAAGGTGATCAGCCTCATTGTATCCTATATTATGCATAATAATCAAACATAACGCGTAGGGTCGGGTTGTTCATCTAAGTCTTACATCATGAGTCTGTACCACAACAATATGGTTTGGATTGATTTCAAAGAAATGTTATTATTTCAACATATTATATCAATATTGATCTAATCAAAATAAGTGCCATAAATCTTCAATAACAGATTAGTTCACAAATAATAGAACGTTTCATGCTTTGACAATTTAATATTAGTCTTGCTGAATTAAGTGGCATCGACGTAGTACTTAAACAATTCAAGCATAATTGAATTTTAAAGATAGCTTGAACACTTGTACAAATATAAAATATTTGTATAAATTTTTTTATTTACTCAACGTAAAAACATTGAGCAATTTAAAATTTTAAAAATCGTGAAACAATCATAAGAACACAGCCAAATGAATGTAAGAACTTGTTGTCAACGTCGGGATTTTTATTTTTCCCTTTTCTTGTTCTTGTTCTTTGGTGTTCTCATGTTATGTGAGATTTGTTTGAAAAAACAAGTAAAAAAGGTCCAACATGTATTTGTCGAGATTTGACTGTAACAGTCGCCAGTTGGTGTTTTTAACTGGTTGAACCAACGCAATCGAGAAAAGGTTTACATATTGACCTAGTGATGTGACACTGCTAAACACGTCTGTGAAACAAAGATTCATTTGGGTTTGGGGGCTTGATTATGCAGAGGGCAGATGTTAGTCACCCCCCGACATCCGTGTTACCACAGTGACCGCCACTTTTCAAGAAACTATTATATGAATGTATATGTGTGTGTGGGTCAATGTGCTGTTATTTGGAAGTAGTGTGAGGCCTAGTTCACACCTATATACAAAGGGTTTGAATTTGTATAAGAAATTCAGTATTAAACAAGATATAGCAGTGAGGTTTTGTAAAAGAGGTTTTTTCAAACCCTGTGCTCAATAGTAATTGAGACCTTTAATACTTCCATTTTTATTATTAAATGTTCGGCTTGGAAACTTTTATTTTCGAGATGCGAAACATCTTCAAGAAAATAATATATAGCAGTGCCTAATTCCTTATGGGCATGAAAGCCATCTAAGGACATTCAAACAGCGTGAATAATTTATAAGCTGCTTACAACTGAAAATGTCCATCATGGGAACCGAATCTAGATTCAGTAGACTGAATCTGTGATCACGAGATTCCTAGGCTCACATGATGCCGCAGTTTATATGAAAAGTAATAAGCAGTTATATATATAAACATTGTAAATATATATATATATATATATGGGAACCCTTCCATAGCAATCGGTTGCTATGAGTACTGTGCAACACCCCCTTTTTGGACCGTTGATAAATTGAATAGATGGCTGCGATTAACTTTTCTATTTGATAAGTCGGCACAGGTTGTTGTGCCTAATTATCTACCTGTACCAGCTTCTATTTTATTAAGTGAATATTAACTTTTCAGTATAGTTATAAAAAGTAAATATTTATTATTAAAATAATTGGCCAAGTTAGAGCTCATCTTTATTTCATACTTTTTTTTTTTTTTATTTTTTAGTAATACGACATATTATCTTATCTTTTTTTTTTTTTCTTCTTTTCTCCATTATATGTTATGACTCAGCAAATTAAAATAAAATAAAATAATAAAAAAAGACCCGTCCAAGACAAACTGACTTTCTTAAACTTATCTTTTTTATTTATTTTTTCTTCTTTTCTCCATTATATGTTATGACTCAGCAAATTAAAATAAAATAAAATAATAAAAAAAGACCCTACATTAGATAGCTTTGACTTACTTATCTTTTTTATTTATTTTTTTTCTTCTTTTCTCCATTATATGTTATGACTCAGCAAATTAAAATAAAATAAAATAATAAAAAAGAGACTTTACTTAAGTATAATTTTATCTGGTGAGGAAAAAAAATCGATATCCCAACTAGTCACTGCTGAATGATTCGAACTCGCGACCTCATGCACCAATACCTCGTCATATGACCACCCGAGCACCACGGGCCTAGCTGCTAAGTTCAACCAAGGATATATCCTTATAGAAAAACTTCACCATCCCCCAAAATCTATATTCTTGCATTACTATTATATTACGATTTATTATTATTAATAAATTTATATTATTAATTGGATTTTTCTAAATAGAAATAAGTTAATATCTATATTTATTATTATCCCCTTTAATATTTTTTCTTATCTTTGTAATAATATCAATAAAAAGATTATTAATATATTAAAAATAAATATCATTCTTTAATAAAATATAAATAATGATTTTATATTCATGTATTACTATTATTATTATATTCATGTATTACTATTATTAAAAATAATATTAATAATGATTTTTAATATTAATATAAATAATGTGATTATTAATATTAGTCCGAATAAAAATATCCATACAGTTCAACAAAATAGATAAATTTTTTCGTATTAATAATATGAAGTGGTTTTATGTGATTCAATAATATTCATATTACTAAGTTATGAATTTGAAAATCCCATAAAGTTCAACCAAAAAGACATTCTTATTAATTAATATGTACATTAGATAACGTTGGATAAGTTCTATATTTCAGAGGTCGGGAGTAATCTTGCGGATTTCTTGTAGAGCTCCCATGCGACGCGGTAACGAAAGACCGTGACATCTTCCAAGGACCACTTCTCTTCAGAAATATTACCATTGGCCCTAACAAAGCAAATTCAACATACTTGCATACAAAATGTCACGATCACGAGTTGTTGTGTTGTTTCGATCAAATCTTTAAGGTCCTTGACAAGAGGATTACCACTGGCCACTCACTTGATTCGGATTACCATTTCAGTAAACAAAATGGTATCAAACATACTGCATGTACAAAGTTGTTGGTTAAAAATTTTTTAATATTAAAGGACATTATAAAATTAAAATATTTTAAAACTAAACATACCGCATAACTTGAGCTAATTTCGAGTACATTTCATGTGACTTAATATACTTAGTGTCATTGTTAAAGGGTCAATTATGGTAACCATTCAATCTTCAACTGTGAATAGGAACAAGACAAAATGGTGTTGATTGGTACTACACACGGCAGCATGAATATGTATTTGCATTCGTGTAAAGGTGGACCATCATCTTAGTTAACATACGGATCGCAAAAACACCTTGCAAGATTCACGTTAGTGCAGGCACATAGCCCCGCTTAAGATGCATGAAGAATGAATTCATGAAACCAAATTGGGACCACCTTTGTATTCCCGCGACCTGTAGTATTCCTCTCCGTCTCGTAGCAACAACATATAAGCATCGATGACATGCTCGAATATCCAACTCCCGTGCCCTAAGGATCAGACCGCATTGTGTTCTAATTCATATAATGGCGGCGGATGTGATAAAGGATATAAATCCTCTCGGTGCCACCACGCTTCCAAACATATGTTTATTTACAAATGTCTCCTTCCAATCTTTAAGTCTTTTGGATAAGGACCCTTTTGGTCCATAAGAGATGTGGTCTCCGATCTTGTACACGATTGAGACCCAAATGTACATTATTATTATATAGCAATAATAATTAAAACCATCACTTTTAACATAACTATATATACCTTTTGTGAACTAGATCCCTTGGCGCCGAAAGTCCCCATGAATGAAGAGTTGGTCTGAATGTAACACTCCTCATAGGTTTGGAAAGTTGGAATGTAACATTCCTCCAGTTTGGGTGGTGGGAATGGAGCTCTCCTCGATTACTTGTGGGGTGGGTATGTAGCTCTCTTGTACAACATAATCAGTTTGTTTCCCAAGCCCTTCATTGAGTTGTGTGTGTATTTTGTGGTCCAAAATTTGTGGGACCCCCGTCGAGGTATTTGTTTACCTCTTGCTTCAAGTCGATATAGGCGATTGAAATCCCAATTATTTTTTTGCAAAACTAACTCAGGGAGGTAAATTGAGTAAATCTTGAAAATTTATCAAGTAATGACTTTGCACTCTCAACTGTCATGTAAGATAAACACAAACAAATATTATTAACAATAAATATGAATAAATGTAATATTAAGTATTTACTCCAATACATAATTTATTAAAGAAGAATATAATTTTATACCATTTGAATAAGGTGTTGTTGGTTGTAAATGGCCCGAGGCTCATAAACAACCGTCGGTCGTCGCTTCTGTCGAAATTGGGTGAATTTTCCAACGTGTAATTTTCCTATACCGCACCATGTAATCATCTATTGGGACATAATCGAAATTTCGGCTTTGTTGTTGTCCTTGAAATGATCCATGTATGCCTCCCACATCGAAATATATTCCCCTCTCAATAAATTTAAATTTTTTCTCCTGCCTAAGGTCACCGTAGTTTTTGGCTGTTGATGGTATGCCTTGCATGAACCCGAACTGTCTCATCACACGATCCCAAAGATCTCGAAATTCCATAATATCAAAGTGGATCAAGGGGACCCCACTAGATCCCAACAACCTGCCTTCAAAATTAAATCCACTGATATCATCATCCCACATTATGTAAGGCCGCCAAACCACATCCCACATGACTTAATATCTAACCCCCGGTAGAAATGACAAATGGTAATGGGGATTCTCACGTCTACCGGTGGTAATTGTGGGCTCCAAAATAGGACCATGCTAAAGCCCTAGGTAACCATAAGGATGATTGTGGCCAAGGGTTTGGCTTTCCAATACTTACACGCTCATAAGCCCAAATTTGTAACAATGTAACACAACCATTAATGTATTTAACTCCTTTCCTAGTAGCAGATATAAAGATCTCGTACAAATATGCTAACACCGCCCGCGCCCCAAGAGTAAGTTACACAATCTTCAAACGTTGGCAATAAAAGACATATATATCGTGGGTGCACACTATTTATATTCCTATTAGGGAATAATATTGCCCCCACACAACCACAACATGTATGCCTTTGTGTGTCGCCTACAACATCTTTACTTGCATTTTCGGGACATTTATTAAAATGTTCGTGCAACCACACTAATGAAATTGCAGACCGCTTTTTTTGAACTAAAATATTCACCAAACTAATTTATCTCCAAAACAATCCCTAAAATAATTCAAATCGGTGGATGTTAAGGGGATCCGTTAAAGGCTTTCCCCCACCACCCAGAACTCCAAAAATAAAGTGAACATCCTCTAACGTGATTGTTATTTCTCCACGCTTTAAATGAAAAGTATTGGTCTTGAGCGCCATCTCTCGACTAAGGCGAGATATCGAAGTTAAGATCGGTTTGGTGTACAACACCTTGATAACTAAATACTCCAAATCCACATTTATCTAAAAGGATTTTTTGTTCTTTTGTCAAAGCCCAACCGATTATATTTCCGATCAAGATATTGACTGGAGTTTAGTTTTCCCCTATCTCTCCCATGATATATGTCATCTGATACATTATCTTATTGATCATGCAGAACACTTGGATCAATTGGCCCATATTCCCAACTATCCATCTTTTACCTAAAAAAAATACATCAATTCCATATTAGTATTAAGATGCATGACAAAATGAAGTTGAAAGTAACATGTTGCAAAATGACAGTAATAACAATACACACTAACATGCATTAAAAAGCTGAACAACATGCATATAATAATAAATTGCATGTATATAATGTAATAATATTAACATGCATTAAAAACTAGTAAAAAAGCAAAACTATTAAAAACAAAAACAATAAGAAAAAAATAAATTAAAACAATAAGTGAACAATTGAGTACTTTGGAATAAAATAAAAACAATAAATGAAAATAATAATAAAATAAATACTTATCAATGCATTTTATCTTTGCAAAAGTTTTTTTTTTTTTTTTTTTTTTTTTTAAGTAGACTTAAACCGGCTCAAATTTTTTTTTATTTTTTTTATCTTCTTTTTTTCCATTGTATAATGATGACTCAAAGAAATTAAAATAAAAAATAAATAAAAAGCATCGACCTAAGACAACTTCATCCGACCAGAAGTTAAGATAAATTGTCTCAAATTGACAATTTGGAATAAAAAAAATATTTCGTTATCCCAAACTATTCGCTGCTAAACATATTCGAAATCGTGACCTCAAGCACCAATCCCTCGTCATATGATCACCCGAGCAGCACGGGCCTAGCTGCTAATTTCTACCAAGGATATATCTTTAAATAAGTTCGGTATTGGTCCTAGTAAGATGATGAATGTTTTGAGCACAATGGGAGGTGGGTTGCAAAATGTTCCTTTCTCTACTGCTAATGTTGAAAATGTGGTGCGAGATTTAAGGCGTGATTCTGCAGATGAAAATGATGCACAAGCTGCTGTCAATCATTTGAACAAACTTGTATCCAGAAGTGCCAGCAATTTTTTTTTCCGAGTGAAACCCGGTGAAAACAATCGCATAGCTTGTATTTTGTGGGTTGACGCCCGATCAAGGTTTATATATCAATGGTTCGAAGATGTTGTGACATTTGATAGTACATACCGGACAAATAAGTATGGCATGCCGTTTGTTCCATTTACCGGGGTCAACCACCATTATCGGCCTATATTGTTTGGATTTGCAGACCTTTATTTAGAGATGAGACAGAGGACACTTTCATTTGGGTATTGTATATGGCTTGAAGCCATGGACTACAAGGCACCTACAACCATCATCACCGATCAAGACAGAGCCATGAGTAATGCTATTGCTACGGTATTTCCAACTAGTTATCATTTATTGTGTTCTTCGCATATTAGCAATAAATTTCTTGAAAAATTGCATCATGTTTATTATGAGCACCCATCGCTCAAAAATGATTTTAACAATCGTGTGTATAACTCATTGTCCATCGAGGAATTTGAAGAGCGTTGGCATATATTCGATAAGTTCCTATGAATTGTATACTAATGAATGGCTTGGAAGTTTGTATGATGTATGATGAAATGGATTCCAAAGATATACAAAGAGATATTTTTTCATGGGAATGACTACCACTGGAAGAAGCGAGAGCATGAATGCCTTTTTTGATGAGTATGTTAATGCATCAATAGGTATGCTATGTTTTGTACTGCAGAGTCAAAAGGTTGTAGAAAGACAGTTTATCAGGGAGAGGAAGGCCGACTACATAACAAAACATCGTAAAAGGATTATGGTACTCAGTTCATCTTTAGAAGTTCATGCTACACAAGTGTACACAAAAGAGATGTTTAGACATTTCCAACGTCAATTAGTCGATTCCATGAAATACAATGTTCATAAACTTAGTGAGTTGTGTGTCACCGATACTAAGGTTTTGCAAAGGTATAATGCGATGCAATCGAAAGTGGTGGAAGATATAAAGAAGTTGTCAACAATCGATAACTGGGATCCAGAATATGTAAGCGCCAAATGTTTTCTCACTACGGTGAATTATGCAGCACATCTTGAGATATTTCATAGCAAAGAGTTTTTCACAAATACCGATCGGCATGATCCTTCATCGGTGGACAAGAGACGCGAACAAAAGCAATGGTGAAGACATACTCTTTAACTCCACATCTGCTGACTTCGAACAAAATCAAGCAATGCGCTTATAATCATTTGATGGGTGATTACCAGGAGTTAGCGAAAGAAAGCGGCTTGCTTCATCCGACGTTACAAAACTGTTCTTAAACTGAATGCACGAGGAAAAGAGTTGGTTGACCAGTATGATCCGGATGAGAATATTACTGAACTGGCAGATGACGACATTGATTGCACAGTTAGAGATCCAAATCATGATATGGGATACGATAATGACGATGAAGATGCAAAGGTGGAAGAAGAAGAAGAGTTTTTGCCGCCTAATATTTCTCAAATAAAGGGCCGCAAAAAGCAATCTAGATTCAAGAGTGCACTCGAGAAAATCATTCCTTCTAAGACTCATCGAAAATGTGCAATTTGTGGCTTTGAAACCGATCACGATAAGCGAAATCACTATCGAGTGTTAGGGATTTCAGAGCCAAAAAAAATAGGCGTCGGTTGTATTAATCATTCTATGTTTTTTTTATTTTATGAAAATGAACATGTAATATGTACTATTCCTCTTAATGTTACGCAAGACTAGTATTGGTATAATGTACTTCTAATATTGATAATCACATTATTATTATTATAATAATACTTCACTACTTTTATAAATTCGATAAGTAAATTAATTTCTGAAATGACTTGAAAAATTATCATCATTACTTATTAGACTAATTGAACTAGTTTTATTAATAATAAAATCATTTCTTAATAATAAAATCATTGCTTAATATATAAAAGCATTACTAATAATCATTGCTTAATAATAAAATTATTAATACTAATAATACAAGATTTATAATGATCATTATTTATATTTTATTAAAGAATGATATTTATTTTTATTATATTAATAATCTTTTATTGATATTATTACAAAGATAAGAAAAATATTAAAGGGATAATAATAAATATAGATATTAACTTCCATTTAGAAAATCCAATTAATAATATAAATTTATTAATAATAATAAATCGTAATATAATAGTAATGCAAGAATATAGATTTTGGGGATGGTGAAGTTTTTCTATAAGGATATATCCTTGGTTGAACTTTAGCAACTAGGCGTGGTGGTAAGGGTGGGGTGGTCATATGACGAGGTATTGGTGCATGAGGTCATGAGTTCGAATCTGCTCAAAGAATGACTAGTTGGGATATCGATTTTTTTTCCTCACCATGATAAGTTATACCTACCGGGTCTTTTTTTATTATTTTATTTTATTTTAATTTCTTTGAGTCATAACATATAATGAGAAAAAAGAAAAAAAATAAATAAAAAGATAAGCCAAGACAAAGCTATCTTAAGTAGGGTCTTTTTTTATTATTTTATTTTATTTTAATTTCTTCGAGTCATAACATATAATGGAGAAAAGAAGAAAAAATAAATAAAAAGATAGTTTCGATATAAAAGTCGCATTAAGTACGGGTTTTTTTATTATTTTATTTTATTTTAATTTCTTTGAGTCATAATATATAATGGAGAAAAGAAGAAAAAAAAGAAAAGATAAGCATAAGTGTCGTACTTCTACGGAAAAATAAAAAAAAGTATGAAGTTTAAGACAAGCTCTACAAGTAAAGAATTATTTTAATAATAAATATTTACTTTTTATAACTATATTGACAAGTTAATATTCACTTAATAAAATAGAAGTTTAAGACACGTAGATAATTAGCACAACAACCTGCGTGCAAGCTTATCAAATAGAAAAGTTAATCGCAACACCATCTATTCAATTTATCAACGGTCCAAAAAGGGGGTGTTGCACAGTACTTATAGCAACCGGTTGCTATGGAAGGGCTCCCTATATATATAGCAAGGATCAAGTGCATACCCTTATCTTACTCACCCGTGCTCACCCCCCTTTTTAGCGACGGACTCGGCGACGGTTTTGATCATACAACCTTCGAATATAATTTTAGCGACGGACAACATATAGCGTCGCTAAAAGTATAGACGACATTGTATGACCGAACCATCACCGAGTCCGTCGCAAAAAGTGGGGTGAGCACGGGTGAGTAAGATAAGGGTATGCACTTGATCCGGATCGTATATATATATATGTATATATATATATATACAAACATGATCAACCACCACGAAACACCTCCATGGGGGATCGGAAATGTAAATATATAAAAGCGATAAATATATATATAGAGACATGATCAACCACCACAAAGCACCTCCACGGGGGATCAGAAAATGTAAATATATAAAAGCGGTAAATATATATATAGTGACATGATCAACCACCATGAAAGTACCTCCATGGGGGGATCAGAAATGTAAATAAAGCTATAAATACGATCAACCGCCACGAAGTAAACTCCAGGCGGGACTAAATATAAATAAAGTAGTAAAAACAATTAACCGCCACGAATTAAACTCCAGGCAGGATATAAAAGCGATAAACGCACAGGATATATCGATCCCGACTCAGTTTATCATTTCAGCAATTTTTTGCTATATATATATATATATATATGTATATATATACATATATATATATATATACAAACAGAAATGAAAACCACGGACCGAAGTTCGGGCATACGCACACAACAAGACTCTCAATGTGAAGAAGAGTGTGTGTAAAGATTAAGAGAAAGGCTTTATAGTGTGTAAGAAGGCTTACAATGGACTGCCAAAGAAGACTTCTATAACATTAAGTGGATGAACACTCGGCTCCTGCCGGTAAAAATATAGTTATATGTGAGCTCACAAGTGTTTAAAATGAGAAAGCACTCAATATAGGGTGTGTACAGAGCAAATTTGACAGGGCTTCGTCGCCTTTTTCTTCTTGAATATGGCTACCCCAAGCCTTATATTTATAGAGCTGGGAGCCGCAGGTGTACCTGCGGCAGCCACAGATGCATATCTAAAATTATAACGTAAATAATAATATAGATATTAATTATACAATATAAATATATCTATAACTGACATCAGTTATTTTTATTTTTGGAAAATCAAAAGCCATAAGGCTTGTTTGGCTAACTACCTTAAAATTAACCAATTAATCCTTATGTCGTGTTTGGTAAAACATATTTAAATTAAAGACTTAACATTCATTAAGCCTTGTTTGGCAAAACTTAATTAACCTCCCTTAACTTATTCTAATAACTCCTTTATAATATAGTTTTTGGTCACACTTAATTTAATTAATTCTAATAAAAATTTATTAAATAACTTTACCACATAGATCAATACAACAAAAATTATAATTTCTTTATAATTATAATTTTATTTAATAAATTAACACATCATTTATATTATAAATTCAAACTAAAATATCATTAAAATAATTTATTTAATCATTATAAGCTCTCTAACTTAAATATTAATTTAAATTAGAATATTATCTCGTGATAATTAATTTCTTAACTCATTAATTATTTATTTAACAAATAATTAACCAAATCAAATCAAATCAAAATAAACAAATATTTATTCAACAATAAACACACCCATTAAATATTTATATAATTCAATAAATATTTAAAATTACAATTTAATGTTCTGGATTGTTACATCCTTCCCTCCTTACAAGGATTCTACCCCCAGAATCACAACTCAAACAAATTATTAGTTAAATTCTTTCCTCCTTACAAAAATATTGTCCCCAGAATCGAAGACATAGATTAAACAAATAACTCAAGGGTATTCTTTCATCATTTTATCTTCGAGTTCTCACGTAGCTCCTTCAGCATTGTGGTTCCTCCATATCACCTTCAAAGAAGGTATTACCTTATTCATGAGCACTTGTTCTTTCCTGTCAACTATCTGGATAGAAACTTCTTTATAAGACAAGTCTTTATCAAACTGCAATGGTTCGTACTTTCGATCACGTGCTTGTAATCGTTTTTATCAGAATAATCAAAACATGAAAAACATTACAAACGTGTTCCAACTCTGGAGGTAGAGCTACCTCATAAGCCACTTCTCCTACTCTTCGCAGCACTTCGAAGGGTCCAATAAACCCTGGGCTTAGCTTTCCCATTTTTACTAAAACGAATTTTCCCCTTCCAAGGAGAAACCTTTAAGAACACAAAATTTTCTACATTGAATTTACGATCTTATCAATGTTGATCAGCATACTTCTTCTGTCTGTCTTGAGCAGCTACCAATCTTATCCTGATGAGTTTAACAACCTCAGCAGTTTGCTATACTAGTTCTGATCATAATAGTTGATGTTCACCGACTTCATCCCAGCACAGTGGAGTTCTGCACTTCTTTCAGTATAATGCTTCGTAAGGCAACATGTCGATCACTGTTGTTGTAGGCAAATTCCACTAATGGTAAATGTTCATCCCAGCTCAAATTCATGATGCATACTCTAAGCATATCTTCCAACGTCTGGATTGTTCGTTCGCTTTTGCCATCTGTTTGCGGATGATATGTCGTACTCATTCTCAACTATGTTCCCATGCATTCTTTTAGTTTCTTCCAGAAGTTTGATGTGAACCTCGTATCTTTGTCTGATACAATTGATATTGGAACTCCATGTCTTTAGACAATCTCCTTAACATACATTTTTGCCAGCTGATCAAGATTAAATCTAATCTTTATTGGCAAAAAGTGTGCTGATTTCATTAATCTATCCATTATCACCCAAATCGCATTGTATCCTTTCTGAGTAGTTGGAAGACTCACCACAAAATCCATTGTGATGTGTTCCCACTTCCATTTTGGTATTTCCAACGGTTGAAGTAATCCGCATGGTCTTTGATGCTTGGCCTTGACTCTTTGACATGTCAAGCATTTCGTAACACATTCTGCGACATCTCTTTTCATGTTTGGCCACCAAAAGTGTCGTTGTAAATCTTGATACATCTTCGTATTTCCCGGGTGTATCGAATATCTTGAGATATGAGCTTCGGTCAAGATTTCTTCTTTAATATCTCGTACTGCTAGAAGCCAAATTCTTCCCTCGAATCTTAGCATTCCTTCAGTATCAACCTTATACTTCACCTCTTTACCCTCGACCAAACTTTCCTTTATTTTTTTGCATTCTTTGTCCTATAATTGAGCATTCTTCACCTTATCCACCAAAGTTGAACTAGCTTCTATCTGAAATAGTCGTTCATCGGATTCCTTTGGAAATTTCCAACTCTAGCTATGTCATTACAGAAATAACCTCCTCCTGAGTGGTTATCAACATCAACTTTTCTTGACCTTTCCTGCTTAAAGCATCTGCAACCACATTCGCTTTGCCTGTGTAACGACCCCAAAATTCATACAATTTAATTCTCAACTTCGGTCGTTAATAATACATTCAACCTCTAATTTTACATCATTAAACGATATTACAACCATTAAAATTTGCAGAATATTTAAAATTTTCCATTACAATTAAAATTCTCTATCACAAACTATTCTCGTTCCCAGAACTTTCAACCTTTACATCTGAATATCTCATAATCATATTAATACTACAAGAGTTTACATCGCAAAATGATATTACAATTTAACATTAATACATTGTTCGGAACCTTAAACATGGTTCAATTAATAACAACTCCACCAAAGTATATAATTCTTCAAGTATCACATCTGATTCATATCTTTCAAGTAGCACATACTTTACCTTAAATTTTTAACCTGCAAAAGTGGTTATTATTCTCAAATTTCAACAAAATCTAAATAGCTTTTCATGAATCACATAACACATAATAACATGCTCGATATACATCGCATAAACATTGGACTAACATAACATACATGTTGTAGTTCATATAACAAACATAAAGATTGAGTTCCTTACTCAATCAACATTCATTACTCAATCACGTAGTCATAAATTGACTTTAACATTTCATACTTTAAACACTAATATAACACACCATGCTATTTACAATAAATATTTCAAACAGTTCATCATCAAATTCACGCAGCAAATAGGAACTGAAAGACTTGCCTTGATCGTTGTTTACCAATAATAGTTTAACAACTTATAGTTATCTGTACTTCACGCGCCCTACACAATTATATAATCATTCACATCAACTATTAGTCACATAGCAACGCATAGTAGTTGTAACGTAAACTTTAATCTACATCCTATAACCCTTCCTATTAATTAATACACAATGTTCAATTTGATTGTGTTAACTTTAGACTTATAACTCAATATATTTCTTCTTAGTCAAACTCGAAGTTTAATCAAGTGCTTAAGTCTTGCTAGGACTACTTATTGGTTTTATATTAAATCCATTCCATATCTTATAATATTCATTTCAATTGAATTGAAACACTTTTTAAGTTCATTAACACTTGGCATGGCGTTTCGACGTTCATTCATCACACGCCTTGGAATTAAATCTCATCATGTGTGTGCTTAGTATGCTTATACAACTTATCTAATACATCATTTATTAATGTTAAGCACCATTATATTTACTAATATTCATGTTTTATAACTTAGGACAACATCTTTTATCGTCAGGAGCACTACATTTGCATATATACATTCGCAACGCCCTTCGATTGCCTCGTAATACATATCAGTCCCACAAATGACGATTTTGACCCCTGTTACCGACCTCAAATTGAAAATCTTAAAGACCAAAAGTTGTAGGACTATTTGTCCTCGTTTCGGATCATCTTAAATCACCTCAATCGGAGTTCATATGAAAATGTTATTGCCATTTTACTACAGGAGGTTAAAACTGTCCAACCCAGATTCATCGTTAAAAGTAGCATGCGACAAGAGAACTAAGTCGAATACATGGGCATAATTCTGACGTGAAATTAGCTCTGTGGCGCTTAATTTGGTCTTTTATGCGTGAAGTTCTCGAATCTGCATGCTCGATTTTTGGCACTAAGGTGTGAAATTTGAGAGTGAAATGAATTTAAATTTAGAGTAGCGAAAATTTGGCGTTGAGGCTTATAATTATGTAACACCAAGCATACATATACTAATTTAGCCCAACTTAAACCACAATTTTAGAAAATTAAATACTGGAATAACATATTTAAAAACCAAAACTCCATTTTTGATATTTCTGACACAGTAAACAATGAAATACCAATTTGATTCCATTCAACTACGTTCTCTGTAATTCTTAACAAACTAATTAACATAGCCATAGTTTAATTTCACATATTAGCTCAAAATCCAATACTAAATTTGTTATCCTACAAAACATGTAAATGCATATATTAACTGAAAAACCAAAATTTTTTCTTGCAGACTTAATTTAGCATACAATCTTATATATATGATAAGCATAAAATCACAATATATATGTGTGTGTGTGTGTGTGCTAGTATAACCATTACAATTACAAATACACATAATTTCCTAACCAATTATAAAAAACATGGTTTACAGAAAATTTTGTAACAGCTTCATACATAGTGAAATTCCAGAACATAAAGACTTAGAAATTACGGCGTAAATCATATATGTTAAGCTTATGTAACATACCTTTTGCCGCTTAAGAATACAACGTGCTTGCTTAAACTTCACAAAACCTTTCTCCTCTCAATTCTCTCTGGTCTCTCTCAATTCTCTTTGATAACTTCTTCTCTTTTCTCTTCTTAGGCTTATGCCAAATAACCCAAATACTCTTTATGTAAAAAAATCAAAACCAACGCATGATTTACAAACGTCAAAAAACCGATGCTACTAATGACCTTATTAAATGTTGATGTTACCAAAAAATTATTATATATTATTTATACTTTGTTTATTTAATTTATATTATTAAAATTCAAAAATTAAAAAATCCAAAAGCCATAAGGCTCTCATTTGGCAAAACTCTTTAAAAATTAAAGACTTAATATATTTAAGCCTTGTTTGGAAAAACTAAATTAAACTCCTTTAATTTATTTTAATAACTCCTTTATAATATAGTTATTTATCACACTTTATTTAATTAAGTTTTCATATTTAATTTAATTAATTCTAATAACAATTTATTGAATAAATCATTTAATCATTATAAACTCTCTAACTAAATTATTAAATTAAATTAAAATATTATCTCAAAACAATTAATTTCCTTAACCCATTAATTATTTATTAAATAAATAACTAACTCAAATCAAATTAAACAAATATTTATTCAACAATAAACAAATATTTATTCAATAATAAACACTTCCATTAAATATTTATATAATTCAATAAATATTTATAATTACAATTAAATTTCGGATTGTTACATTAATCACATCATAATAAGAATTTCAATTATTAAATTCTTATTTTAATAACTTATGAAAATTCAGGTTGTCACATTCTTCCCTCCTTATAAGGATTCCATCCTCGTAATCAACGAAACCTCCCTTACTCGGTTTTCACCAAATCTCTTTTCAAAAAATTTATCGTTGAATATCTTCAACACATTACCTTAATATAAATTTTATTTTCATACTACATTCATTACTTCAACAAATTCTAGGTTTTATTTCATAACTTTCACTTGAACTCAATTATATTTTGAGTATTGTATACTCTTTAACGCATTCATTTCCTTTGCTAAGGATCGTTATCATAAACACTCGAGATTTTATATTCACCCATTCTTCTAAGTATTTCGTCCTCAAAATTTTATCTACTAATCTTTATTCATTCAATCTATCAAAATAGATTTTACGTTAATACTTTATTCATTCATTGGGTTCTACAACCAATTTCTTTCTCTAATCATCTTTCTAAGATCATCATATTCCTCACCTGTTCCTCTTCTAAGAGTTTCACATTTCTCTTCTTTATTGAAATTATTATGTTTTGCTTAATTTTCTCATCCTTTCCACTTTCACCTTTCAGAATAATAAGAATCTTCCACATTTGCTCAATAATTGGGAAGCGATATAAATAATGTGAATTTAAAAGATTCCAAATCATGTTGAGGGTCATAAGACCTTGAACTACGCCCACTAAGTTATAAGTACTCTTTCAACTTAAACCTTAATAGTCATTAGACTATAAGGACTCCGCACTTAGGGTGTTAAGCCCTTAAATACGATGTATTGTGCACAAACATTTAAACGTTATGCGTATGTCCATAGTTATAAGTAATCTTTCAACTTAAACTTTAATAATTATAAGACTATAGGGACTCCTCGTACTTTAGGGGATCACCCTTCGCATAAATGTATTGTGCACAAACATCTAAACGCCTCCGCGTAATCTCTTATAAAAAGGGTTGTTCATCTCAGCTTTTCAACATCTGAATCCGCACCAAAACAATTTGGTTTAGCATAACTTTTCAAGAAACGCTTGAATTCCATAAACATCTTTCAATAATCGTCTAGCTGAATCAAATAGCATAGACTTCTACAACAATTTGGTCATCAATCGAAATATACATATACATATATATATATATTCTTATATCTTAAAGAAATCTCAAAAATCCTTTTTATGACGTCATGATACCGCACTATATTTATAGTCCGTTTGAGGATTCCGTCATTCGGTGAATTTATCATACTACATCATACCATAGTGGGCTGAAGATCCTTAGATCACATCCAACACTAAGTAATACTGCATTGATGACTCTATTTTTTTTCATCTCTCTTTTGTGTTCCATTATGACACATTGATGATATAAAATATATTTTGATATATTTCAAATCATTTTGTCTAGTCAAGCAATTAGCATGTACATACAAATAACGTTATTATTTTTAAAACTCATTGGTTTCATCATTTGATCCAATGTTTTCAAGAAAATAGAAGTGCAAACATCAAAGATCAAGTCAATAAATTTCAAAAGTCTAGCATAGCTAGTAGATTTAGAATATCCCGGTATCCATCAACTTCAATCTTTACTTCATTACTTCACTACTTATCAATTCTATCAATCTTCAACTTCATCAATGCTCTCTATACTATAATCGTTTTCTACCTAAAATAGTTCATCAAACTTACCACACTTTGGAAATCCAGGAACTTGCCACAATAATATGAGTTTAAGAACTTGTACTAGTCAGACCATAGGCGTCCATTTGCTGAGGGGTTCAAAACATACCATATTATTATGAGTCACGAATTTACCATATGCATTGGTTTTAAGAACCGCACCTAATCCTAATAATATCTGACTAATCTTAATAGTTTCTAACTATCAAATATACATACGAAAAGAATCACCTTTTCGCCACATATACATTGATAGCGCGACACCAACATTCCAATGATTATCAATGTGATAAATTGAGTGCAAGCACAAAACCCTCGCCCATACAAATGTTTATACAACTCAGCCATCACATGAGTACTCAATTGAAATCTCACCTAACTCTATCTTACTCTTAACAACCTACCCTTAACTTGCTCAATACGAATTCCTCATATCACATTATCTATAACTCCTCGTGAGTTTATCTTGTACTATATCATAGTACATTATCTTCATAGCATCAAGCTATAATTATTCAAACATTACAAACCATCTTTCTTTTATAACTTAAACAGATCACGTCGTGATCTTATTCCATAATCATCTCCCTTAAAATTCTTTTTTTAACTCGTGAATTTTTTTTTTACGATCATCTTTATTTCCTTTTTCATCATTTACGATTTCGTTTATGCTTTTAATCTTCTTGATTTTGTGTATTCATCACTATTCGTTATCTTGGCTATTGGAGTTAGGTAACTCCCATTTCTTATCTTTATATCTCTTCAAGATTCTTCTTTGAATTCTCTTATTTATAAAACAATTCTTCCTTTAAGAATTTCTAACTTTATTTACATTGCTCAACATTTCATTCGAGTTCCACATTTTCATCATACGTATCCACTTTCTATACTTGGTACACATCGAGTCTCTAACAGTTTCAATATGGTACGCTGAGTGGTTTCCCACAAACAACCAACAAACTAGGTTTCGAGTTGCTAGTTCGTATATACCTCCGGTCAATGAAGGAATCGTTTAGCCCAGATACCACACATCAACTATTAAAGAGTACAATTGTACCATACCTAAATATAACTTTTTATTCTTAACTTCTTTATCATTCTCTTCTTATAGACATTGTCTATTTATTATCATCTTACATCCTTATTATTGGAGTTGGGTAACCCCACTTTTATATTCCTTATAACTTTGCGAGATTCTTCTTTTAATCCTCTCACACATGTTTTAATCCCTTCTTTATATATTTCTTAAATTACTTCTTATTGTTCAAACTATATTTGAGCTTATTCGTTCATTATCTTAACCTTTCTTCTCTAAGATTATAGCCTAAGGTACTCTTACCTAAGGTTTCTAACCTATCGGCTTTGATACCAACTGTAACGACCCCAAAATTTATACAATTTAATTCTCGACTTCGGTCGTTAATAATACATCCAACCTCTAATTTTACATCATTAAACGATATTACAACCATTGAAATTTGCGAAATAATTAAAATTTTCTATTACAATTAAAATTCTCTATCACAAACTATTCTCGTTCCCAAAAGTTTCAACCTTTACATCTAAATATCTCAGAATCATTTTAATACTACAAGAGTTTACATCGCAAAACGATATTACAATTCAACATTAATACATTGTTCAGAACATTAAACATGGTTCAATTAATAATAACTCAACCAAAGTATAAAATTCTTTAAGTATCACATCTGATTCATATCTTTCAAGTAGCACATACTTTACCTTAAATCTTTAACCTACAAAAGTCGTTATTTGCAAGGTTGAGCTCGACAGCCCAGTAAAATCTAACAGTTTTCATGCATCACATAACACATAATAACATGCTCGATATACATCTCATAAACATTGGACTAACATAACATACATGTTGTAGTTCATATAACAAATATAAAGATTGAGTTCCTTACTCAATTAACATTCATTACTCAATCAACGTAGTCATAAATTGACTTTAACATTTCATACTTTCAACACTAATATAACACATTAGGCTATTTACAATAAAGATTTTAAAAAGTTCATCATCAAATTCACGTATCAAATAGAAACTGAAAGACTTTCCTTGATCGTTGTTTATCAGTAACAGTTTAACAGCTTACATTTATCTGTACTTCACGCGCCCTACACAATTATATAATCATTCACATCAACTATTAGTCACATAGCAACGCATAGTAGTTGTAATGTAAACTTTAATCTACATCCTATAACCCTTCCTATTAGTCAATACACTTGGTCAATTTGATTGTGTTAACTTTAGACTTATAACCCACTATATTTCTTCTTAGTCAAACTCGAAGATCATTCAAGTGCTTAAGTCTTGCTAGGACTACTTATTGATTTTATATTAAATCCATTCCATATCTTATAATATTCATTTTAATTGAATTGAAATACTTTTTAAGTTCATTTACACTTGGCACGGTGTTTCGACGTTCATTCATCACACGCCCGATTCGTCTCTCATTTGTGTGCTTAGTATGCTTATACAACTTATCTAATACATAATTTATTAATGTTAAGCATCATTATATTTACTAATATTCATGTTTTATAACTTAGGACAACATCTTTATCGTCAAGAGCACTACATCTGCATATATGCTTTCCCGACGCCCTCTGATTGCCTCTTAATACATATCAGTCCCATAAATGACGCTTTTGACTACTGTTACCAACCTTAAATTGAAAAACATAAAGAACGAAAGTTTTAGGTCTATTTGTTCTCGTTACGGATAATCTTGAATCACCTCAATCGGAGTTCGTATGAAAATGTTATGGCCATTTTACTACTAGAGGTCAAAGCGTCAGACCAAGACTCATTATTCTCGTCATGGCGTGAGAACTAAGAAGAACTAAGTCGAGAAAATTATTCAATGACGAAATTAAATTTGCGTATTTGATTTTTATGTTTGTGTACTGAGTTTCAGGTTGTGGCTACGATTTTTGGTACTTAAGGCGCAAAATCGATAACTAAATTGAGTACAAATTTGGCGTTGAGGCTCCGAATTACAGAACACCAAGCATACATATACTAATTTAGCACAACTTAAACCACAATTTTAGTAAATTAAATACTGGAATAGCATATTTAAAAACCAAAACTCCATTTTTGATATTTCTGACACAGTGAACACTGTAATACCAATTTGATTTCTTTCAACTACGTTCTCTATAATTCTTAACAAACTAATTAACATAGTCATAGTTTAATTTCACATAATAGCTCAAAATCCAATACAAATTTTGTTATCCTACAAAATATGTTCATGCATGTATTAATTGAAAAACCAAATTCTTTTCTTGCAGTCTTAATTTAGCATACAATCTTATATATATGATAAGCATAAAATCGCGCGTGTGTGTGTGCGTGTATAACAATTACAATTACAAATACACGTAATTTCCTAACTAATTATAAAAACATGGTTTATAGAAAATTTTGTAACAGATTTATACATAGTGAAATTCCAGAACATAAAGACTTAGAAATTACGGCGTAAATTATATATGTTAAGCTTATGTAACATACCTTTTGTTTCTTAAGAATACAATGTGCTTGCTTGAACTTCACAAAACCTTTCTCCTCTCAATTCTCTCTGGTCTCTCTCAATTCTCTTTGATAACTTCTTTCTTTTTCTCTTCTTATGCCAAATAATGCCAAATAACCCAAATACTCTTTTCGTAAAAAATCAAAACCAACACATGATTTACAAACGTCTAAAAATTGATGCTACTAATGACCTTATTAAATCAGCGGTTACCAAAAATTATTATATATTATTTATATTTTGTTTATTTAATTTATATTATTAAAATTCAAAATATTTAAAAAAAATCCAAAAGCCATAATGTTACATTTGGCAAAACTCTTTAAAATTAAAGACTTAATCTATTTAAGCCTTGTTTGGCAAAACTAAATTAAACTCCTTTAATTTATTTTAATAACTCCTTTATAATATAGTTATTTATCACAATTTATTTAATTAAGTTTTCATACTTAATATAATTAATCTAATAACAATTTATTGAATAAATCATTTAATCATTATAAACTCTCTAACTTAATTATGAAATTAAATTAGAATATTATCTTAAAACAATTAATTTTCTTAACCCATTTATTATTTATTAAACAAATCACTAACCAAATCAAATCAAATCAAATTAAACAAATATTTATTCAACAATAAACACATCCATTAAATATTTATACAATTCAATAAATATTTATAATTATAATTAAAATTATGGATTGTTACATTAATCACATCGTAATAAGAATTTCAATTATTAAATTCTTATTTTAATAACTTATGAAAATTTGGGTTGTCACAGCCTGGATGATAAAAGATCACACAATCGTAATCTTTTATCAATTCCATCCATCTTCTTTGACGCATGTTCAGGTCCTTTTGAGTGAAAATATACTTAAGACTCTTATGGTCTGTATAGATCTCACATTTTTCTCTATAGAGATAATGTCTCCATATTTTTAGAGCAGATACCACTGCAACCAACTCTAAATCATGAGTCAGATATCCTTTCTCATAGTCTTTCAGTTGTCTTGATGCATATGCAATAACTTTGTCTTTCTGCATAAGAACACAACCCAATCCTTTATGTGAGGCATCACTATACACCTAAAAATTTCTTGTATTATCTGGTAATGACAACCTATGTGCCAAACTTAACTTCTTTTTCAATTCTTAAAAACTTTCTTCACACTTCTCTGTCCAAACAAATTTTATAGCTTTCCTTGTCAAATTTGTTAACGTAGTGGCAATCTTGGAAAAGTCATGAATAAACCGTCTATAATAGTCGGCCAGTCCCAATAAACTCTTCACCTCCGAAGGTGTTCTTGGTTGTTCCCAATTGATTACAGCTTCAACTTTTGATGGATCCACTGAAATCTCATCTTTGTCAATTACATGCCTAAGAAATTGTACACGTTCCAGCCAAAATTCACATTTAGAGAATTTTGCGTACAACTTTTCTTTTCTTAACGTCTCGTGCGTCAGACGTAAGTGTTCCATGTGTTCTGCTTGAGATTTAGAGTACACCAGAATATCATCGATAAACACCACCACAAACTTGTCTAAAAATGGTTTAAACACCATGTTCATCAAATTCATGAATGCAACTAGGGCATTTGTCAATCCCAAAGACATCATCAGAAACTCATAATGTCCATATAGAGTTCTGAATGTCGTCTTTGGTACATCCTCCTTTCTTACTTTCAATTGGTGATACCCACTTCTCAAATCTATTTTTGAGAAATATCTAGCACCCTTCAATTGATCAAACAAGTCATCTATTCTTGGCAATGGATATTTTTTCTTAATAGTGACTTTGTTTAATTTCCTATAATCAATGCTAAGACGCATTGACCCATCCTTCTTCTTCACGAATAACACCGGCGCTCCCCACGGTGATACGCTTGGTTGAATATACTTCTTATCTAACAGTTCTTGTAGTTGTAACATCAGTTCCTTCATCTTTATTAGAGCCATTATGTACGGGGCCATCGATATCGGAGCGGTTCCTGGCGCTAAGTCGTTCACGTACTTAATCTCTCGGCCAGGCAAAAGTCCTGGAAAATCCTCCGAAAACACATCTACAAATTCCTTAACCAATGGTATCTCTTCTAGTTTCACCCCCTTCCTCTGAGTATCGACTATGTAAGCTAAATAACCCACACAGCCTTGATTCAACAACTTCTTGGCCTGCATAATCTTCAGACATCTCGCATGTCTAGGCGATCTGCTACTAAAGAAAACTACCTTTGACGGAGTCATAAGGTTTACACATTTCTTTTGGCAATCAATTATCGCTCTATAATTGAACAACCAATCCATTCCCTAAATAACATCAAACTCTCCAAGTTTTATCAGAATTAAATCTACCATCATAACATTTCCCTTAATGTTCACCCTATAATTCTTGTATACGAACCTAACAGGAATCACTTTCCTATTCGTAATTTCTATGTTTAAAGGGAAATTCAATTCTTCACTAGGTAATCCTAACCTCTTAGCAAATTCATTAGATATAAATGAGCAAGTAGCACCCGAATAAAATAATACATAAGCATCAATATCATTGATTGGGATAATACCTGACACAACATCTTTTGATTGCACTGCATCATGCACCGTCATGTTGAAGGTTCTGGCTATGGATCTATTGGATGATGTTGGTCCCATAATGGTCAATGTGCCTCCAATGCTAGCTCCCTTGGTTCTCGTTGTCTCTTCAGCTTTCTTCTTAGGGCACTCACTGTGACGCCCCTAAATTTTCTACATCTACTGTAGCCAATTTGGTGCTCACATAAATATTCTATAAGATAATAACTCCTATAAATCCAAGATTCACAATACTCATAGTAAATAATAGTTCTCGTCAGAACAATTATTGTAACAGAGTACCCTCACTTGGGTGTATAGGGTTAATATCTCATAGATATTTCTTCCATATCTCTAATTCTTATCTATCTAACCTCCATAGTATTAATGGTAGGGTTCTTGGAACTGAGTGAAGCGCTACCTCAGTGCATCAAAGAAGCCCAATGTCTGTTAACACTATCATTCAGATATATAGTTCATATAGATATTGTACACTTTTCTAATTCCATTAGAATAACAACTAAATACCTCAACTAATAATACACTAAACCAATAATATACCATTACATTGATTCAAAAGGTCGTTAGTATTACATTATAGTTCTCAACAGGGTATCCATATCTTAAGCCTTTTATCCACAATACCGAAACATCTTGAATACTTTCTTTCTATCTGCAAATGAAGAAAATATTTACAAGGATGAGCTACAGAAAGCTCAGCAAGTTTTCAACAATAAGCGAATGTTATACATATATCAATTCTGAAATAAATGAACATAAAGTTTAGAGTAGTGCCATAAATATATACTGAAGTTTGTCAGCCAAACCCTGCCCATTTTGAGTTACTGACAGTCATATAGACTTAGCAACCCGGGTTAATCCACTCAACCAAAAAAAACTAGGAGTATGAATATCATCTTCTAAATATTATCTGATCATTGCTATAAATATCAGAGACAACTTACTACTGCCAAGGACAATCATAATTGTCCAACGACGATCCACGATGGCGATTCTAATAGTGTCAGTATATATATCGGTACCAAACAAAATTGGTTTCTCACAAACTATGCTTGGATATCAAATCAAACTCATTTTTCCATAATAATAACTCATATGACTTGGTTATGTTTGAATAAAAAATCATAACCTTTGAATAACAGAATTCATAAACACTATGTATCACCAGATCATAACTGATAAATATCAAATTTTCCTTTAATAAAGTAATTTAAATGAAGCTGGCATTTGAAATATGAGGTTTGCACAAAGTGCAGAAAAACTTACTGCCTTGACGATCGCCTAATTTATAATACCTTTAATTGACTCTGAGAATCTAAATATGTTCATTACAGTAATTAGAACCAATAACAATTGATATTTAATCAATTTAGTAGTGTCTAGGTTGTATTCGATGTATATTCAGTGTTTTATAATTTGATCAGAAAGTTATTTTATTATCTTTCGAGTAAACTTTGCTTAAGGATTTAAATATTACATTAAATATTATTCACAATAATTTTTAGAAGCTTAAAACTATTTCTTAATGACTAATATTAATGTTAATTAATTTATTATTAATCAAAATGACTTTAGAATCATTAATATTATATTTATAATTTTTATTCATTCATAATGATTTTTAAACCATCAATACGACTTTCAAATAATTTACTATTATTGATAATGATTTTTATATCATTAGTTTCGTTTTTTAAATAATTTATTATTATTTAAAATAACTTATTATTATTATTATCTAATTTAAAATGATTTTATCAATCATTAATATAATTATTAATCATTCATGATAATTATTAAATTACCAAATTTATTCTTAAATAATTTATTATAACCGATAGTGATTTTTAAATCATTAGTTTGCATTTATTATTATTTAAAATAATTTATTATCATTTTTACTAATTAATGTAATAGAAATTAATTACTTTTATTATAATTAATATTCCAATAAACTTAATATTAATGAAATTTTATGTCAAAATATCAAAATTACTTATTATAATTTAAAATGTATTTTAGGAATTAATTATTAATTTATAATAATTATTTAGTATTTATTTATATTTATTATATTATTTTTATTAATTTAAAACCAAACTTTTGCTAAAGGTCACTTATAGTGACAGAATCGTCGCTATTGGTGTTCTTGAGATCTGAAGAACAACCCTTACCCCCTACTTTGACCAAGGTTAATTTTCAATCTATTAGGCTTCTGGGTTGTTTAGTGTAATCAATTCATAGCTTTGATGTAGTAGTATAAGCCTATAATCGTTTTAGCGCCAAACTATGTCACTATCAAAAGATATTGAGGATCTAATCAATCACCTAAGGCTGTTCTTGCCTTCTGGATTTTTCTAGAAAGGAAAAGTCATGTTCAGTCAATGGTATTGAGGCCTACATAACTTGCATCCTGCTAAAGCTTTAGGTGATTTAGGGCCATAATTTGGTAGACTATATGTCAAGGTACAACATGGTAGCACTTATAGGGTTTAACAACATCATAATAGAAAGATCTGAGCGTTTAAAGAACTTGTCAGGTCTTGGTTTATATTTTCTGGGTTTCCCAGAATTCATTTGTAATGGTCAACCTATTTTGACCGCTAATAATTCTCAATCCAAACCTTTTCAATGAATTAGAGTGATTTAGAATTGTAGTACTCATAACATAGTATAATCTAGATACAACGTAACACCTTATCTACTTATCAGTTGAAAGATTCAAGCCACCAAATGGTCATCATAGAGCTGGTTTTACCACTTTCTGGGTTACCTAGAAAACTGGGTTTCCAGTTCGAGGAACTACTTTTGATCCACCATATCTCCCATCCTATTAATGTAATAAATGATCAATTGTTATGAGTTTATAGTCCACGTGACAGGGTTCAAAAGTGTTTCACTTATATGGTCAAAACACCTGTCAGAGTGAAGATCAGAGCCTTTAAAATGCTTGTCAAACGTTGTTCTTGAAGTTCTAGGTTTTCCAAAAATTGAAAGCATGACCGGTCAACGGGTTTTGACCACTAATATCTTGCAATCTATACATCCTATGATCCTATTTCCACTTCTAGATTACTGAGCTCATGACATTCTACAAATATAATATATGAAACAACTCAAACATCCAACAGATTCAGATCTAAAGGGCCTGACATTCGGTTGTCAGACACACTTTTAGGGATCTTGACTGTTTGTGCAAATCTTCATTTTGAAGCTTTTAACTGTGATGGATTTGTGCTTTAGCAACCCAGGTCACTTATTAACATGTTATTTAACATCTATAAACATTAAAATATAACATCTATCATAATTTTCAAGATCTGGAACAATTTAGGGTTTATACCTTTATGCTTTGATTCTTGATTTTTGGTCCTTGTTACTGATATTGGTTTTCCTAGAAGTGTTCTTGACTTAACTTCTCTCTCTCTCTCTCTCTCACTCCCTATTTCAAAAATTATATAGAGAGAAGGTCTAGGATAATATGAAAAGTAAGGTAAGATTCTTACTTAACTTTTAAGTTATAATCTTTTGATTCATGAACCAAATCTTGCAAGGTGGCACAAAATCTGATCTTTGTGAGATTTTACACACATGGGATAATATCAATTGTAGTGAGTCACCAAGATTTGACAAATCTTTTACTTAAGTTTTAAGTAAAAGGGCATTTTACTCTTTTTACCCTTATCAAGGGAATTTTGGTAATTTCCCGTACGATTTGATATATCCCATAATATTACCCCTTTGGGTTTTATACTTAACATTTGAGCTCCCGAATTAGGGTTTTAATATTCCCAGTTAGGGATTTATATTTTCGGAATTGAAATTAAAGTTTACCAATTAGGGTTTGCTAGTTCTCACTTGATTTCCCTGATAAATTTTATACTTAATTTACATCCACATACTTATGATAATATTTAGTATCACAAACTCTTCGTGTTACCCCTAATTAGGGTTAAGGTTCGTTTATCAGGGTTTAGAGTTCCTGAATTGATAATTAAGGTTTTTCGGCATTCAATTAGGGTTTAGTAAATTTATACCCTATCTGATCAATCATTGATCATCAATTCTATATCGTACAAACACAGATTTGGTGTTCACTAACAAAAATAAATAACACATCTGACTAGCCATAATAAAAGAAACTCATAAATGAAATAGAAATCCTCCCATAAGGGTTACAACATCTTAAACATTAACAATCCTAGGTTATCTAACCTTAATACATCAAATGCGAAAATATCATAAACAAATAAGTCTTAAACATAACATAATAAGTCTTAACATCAACATTCTCAAATAACAATAAACAAGTATTCATCACTTGTTTGCCTTGCCTTTGCCCTTACTAGTAGATGGCTCATCAACCCTTTCAACTTTAGCTGCAATGTTATTATGCAAGAGTGAGAAACGATTGCCCACAAGTATAACAATAATAATAATAATAATAACATGCGAATAAACAAGGGATACTGGATAATAAAAATCTTGGCTTTTAAATCAAGATTAGAAAACCATAATCAAAAGTACATCTGAGGGTCACAAGACAAAGAACTTGTGACCATCAAAGGGTTACATCATCTAAAATAAATCCCATTAAAGGGTTACATCATCTAAAATAAATCCCAGGTCATCTAACCTTTATTACAATCATTCGCGGAAAATTAAAACATGATATTACTAAATACATTACATAAGCTTCATAAATAAAATATAAATTAAACGTTGTCGTCTAATCAAGCACTTTGTCCTTGCCCTTGCTTGTATAAAGCTTTTCAAACTTCGTAACTTAATCTGCATTGTTTTGTGCAAGAATGAGCAAATAATTGCCCACAAGAAGGATAATATACAATAACGTTTTATGAATGACAATTAACTGAGCTTTCAATGGTAAAGTATTCTTACCAGAACTAGAAAATTAATTCAACAGCTATGAGTTCAAAGGAATAATGAACGTTTAAGTTAACAATAGATAATAACATCAAATAATATACCGAGGGTCACAAGACCACGAACTTTATTCTAGGTTTACAAGTATTTTTACTTTAACCTTTAACAGTCTAAAAGACTATAATCATCATCTATGTCCTAGGTTCACATGTGTTTCTACTGTAACCTTTAATAGTCTAAACGACTATATGGACCATCATTCCGTACTCCAGGTGATCAGCCCTTTTTACTATGTATTGCGCAAACATTTTAACACTATTGCGTAGCTCTAAAATAATCCCCTGATATAGGGTTGTTCATCTCATCTTAGATTATCAGGTTCCGAACCAAAGGAAGTTTGGTTGGGAATTAACTTCAAAGGAAATGTAGACTTTTAGAATGCTCATCAACCAAGTACTGGTTGAATCAAATAGGAACCAATAACTATTCAAGGGTTTGATTATAATATCTTCATGAACAAGGTATATCGATGAATCAATAAGGGCTAGAGTATTAACAATTTCTAAGTTGAACAAATGTTATCATTGACAACATGCTTTCAAAGTTGTGTGAGTATATAAACAAACCAAAGGAAGTTTGGTTTGGGTAGACTTCAAGGGTAATTTAGAGTTTAGAACATTCATCAACTAAGGGTTAGTTGAATTGGTAACGAATTGCTAAGCAACTTAGAGTTTGGTACAATAACGTAAGATAGTACAATGATATTGAAGAACGAAGATCAAACAACAGTTATTAGTAGCTGAATAAACACACTTCTTATAATAATAATACAGACTTTGAATAAAGAGATAAAGATTAACTAACTTGCTCAACAATAAATGAGTACAGACTTGAATAACCAAGGTAATCTCAATTGGAATAAATAAACAAAGATTAACTAACTTGCTCAACAATAAATGAGGGTTAAAGAACCTACATGACAATAAATCGTTAAACAAGAGATTAGAAATAGAGAATTTGCATAAGTATAACATAACAGTGAAAAGTAACCTTGCTGAATAATAAAGTAGCAAAGATTAGGGAACTTGCCTCGTGCGTAGGTTAAACAATCACTACTCACGTTCACCCCAAGTCCTACACATACCATATGTATTGACAATAATGTTACATGACCGTAATCATGACCGTAATGTTACAAATGATTATGACCAGGGATTATTCGGTGTAATCATGATCGTAATGTTACAAATGATGTGGTAAAAGTCCTCATTGGCCCGTAGTGCATTAATGGACAGTTGTTTGCATGATCATGACCATTGATGAATACACGAATATCCTTGGTCATAGTGCATGGATAATTTGTGGATGTGATACTAATGAATATCCTTGGCCGTAGTGTAGGGATGATGTGGATTATTTATTAAGCTGAGTCTTAGCAATAAAAGTGATGAAAAACCTTTTAAATCATAAAAGATAGTAGATTTTATTCTCTACTTGACTCTTTTAATGGATTGCTTGTTCCGCTGCAGTTAAACTTGATGTTGGTTATATTTTATCAGTTTAACACTGTTGAAGGCTAACGAAAATTTATTCTGCATTATCTTAGTCATAATATTTCATCGCGCTAGTTGAGCTCACACTTTCTTTCTTTGTTCTCTTGAAATGAGAGCGTGGCAGGACTAGTCGGGGAATGGAGTGAGCGGTCCGGTGATAGTATTAGTAGTCCTCATTATTCTATTAAATAGTGTGAAAATAAATGTAATGAGGACTCATTTGAGTGTGGATATTGTCTAGATGACAATATTCTTATTAAAACTCTCGATTTACGTTTTGTCGTATTTTACACGGCAATTTGTATTAATAAGTTGTATTTGAATTTTGTACCATGTATTTGGCGACTCAAGATGGGTGATGTGTACCTATTTTGGGGGCGTCATAGTTAGTATCAAAGCTTAGGGATATGATCCTTGGCTAAGATGTGAGACAAGAACTAGGAGGGGAGAGACGGGGAATTCCTTCGCTAGTATGACCACCTAAGTTTATTTGGCATTTAATTGGTCGGTCATAGTATAGGGATAATATCTAATATGTTAATTAACCCTTGTTTTGTGGCAGTATTTGAAAATGACATCCAAGAATGTTGAGAACATCAATGGAGCCAGAGAGACCGTTGAGTCTCCACGGATCAATAATCGAGGATAATGTGCATCGAAGGCGACAATCCTCGAGCAAACAACAAATACACAGACGGATGATGAGCGATGGAATGTTCGGAGGCTTTATGCAATTCATGCAACATCAGGCAAGATCGGCTCCTGTCCAAAATGCAGGGGGAAACACTGGCAACTCTCGGATGGTCACCGCTAAACAGTTCAAGGAACTGGGACCACCGGAGTTTTTGGAGAGCCAAAACCACTTAAGGCGGAGACATGAACAAAGTAGATCAACAAGATATTTGATGTCCTTGGATGCTCCGAGGAACAAAAGGTTTCCTTTGCCACCTTCATGTTGCGGGCAGAGGCAGATTACTAGTGGGAATCTATAAAGCGTACTCAATCTGCCGCACTGAAGATGTCTTGGGAGAAGTTCCAAGTACTGTTCAATGACAAGTACTTTCCCAAAAGTATTCATCACATGAAAGAGGTAGAGTTCATCAAGCTGGAGCAAAACAACATAACCGTGTCGCAGTACGAAGCCAAGTTTGCCGAGTTATCCCGATTTACGTTCTATTTGATTGATAATGAGGGGAGAATGACGCGAATGTTTCTATGAGGTTTGAAACCCGAGATACGTCAATGTCTTATCTCTCATAAACTGTGTTTGTATTCAGATGTTGTTAATAGGGCTCAGTTATTGGAGCGCGATAATAAGTAAACCCAACCAAAAGAGAGCAGCCGACAAAATGATGATACTAGTGATAACAGTCAGTGAAGCGGTGACAACAAGCGTGGAGGGAATAAACATGCCAGAAATGGTAACCACTTCGGTGGTTATCATGGCTAAAATAATAAGACTGGACATTTTAAGAAGAGGAGATTCAACAATGATGGAAAGACGTCAGCATCAGCACCTATTGTTAAGGAAGGAGAACGACCACCTATCATATGCTTTAAATGTGGAGGAGAGGGATACATCAGTCCAAACTGCGCGATGCCATCCAAAGCATGTTACAATTGTGCAAGAGAAGGTCACCTAGCCTGATTTTGTCGTGCACTAAAGACAAGTCCAGCTGGGATGGAAGCATCAAAGGTCGTCCAAGACAAGATAAAACTGGTAGTTTAAGGGAGAGCGTTTATCGTGACCTACCAGAAAGCAAGGAACCCGAACGAGGTCATCACGGGTAAGTTTATCATAAACTCTAGCGAAGTATATTCCTTATTTGATACCAGTTCTACCCATTCTTTTATTTCTCCTACCTGCGCTCAACGTTTAAATTTGACTCCGGAGAAATTGGACTTTGACTTATCTGTTGAAACTCCATTGGGAGAAACCTTCATTACATCCACGGTTTATAAGTCTCATTTGATTCAAATTGGTAACCGCACGTTACCTGTCGATCTTATTTCTTTGAAAATACTTTCATTTGAAGTGATTCTAGGGATTGATTGGTTAACTACTCATCACTCAAAAATTGATTGTTTTCGTAAGGTTGTTAGCTTTCATATTCCTAATTAACCTATTATGCGAATTCAAGCAACCAAACCATTAAAATCAATCACTGTCATCTCAAGCCATAAAGTTTTTAGTATATTAAAAAACGGATGTCAAGCTTTCTTAGCTCATGTCATGGATCTAAACAAAAATACGACAGTTTAGAATGATATTTCTATTCTTAATAAATTTCTTGACGTATTCCCTGAAGAACTTCCTGGCCTACCCCTAGAGCGTGAAATTGAATTTTGTATCGACCTTGAACCCGATACAAAACCGATTTCCAAAGCCCTATATTGAATGGCTCCTTTTAAACTTCAGGAGTTAAAGACCCAACTGCAGGAATTGTTAGACATTGGATTTATTCGTCCTAGTACTTCTCCTTGGGGTGCTCCTGTTCTATTCATGAAAAAGAAAGATGGGAGTATGCGACTTTGTATTAATTATCAGGAGTTGAATCATGTCACCATCAAAAATAGGTACCCATTGCCACGTATTGATGACCACTTACAAGGAGCTAAATTCTTTTCAAAGATTGATCTTCATTCTAGATATCACCAATTGAAGATTAGAACCGATGACATTCCAAAGACGACTTTCAGAACTCGGTACGGGCATTATGAATTCCTAGTCATGTCTTTTGGATTGACTAATGCTCCTGCTGCTTTCATGGATATGATGAACTGAGTATTCAAGGAATATTTGGATCACTTTGTGGTAATCTTTATTGATGACATCCTTATTTATTCCAAAAGTCGTGAAGATCATGAGCAACACTTAAGGCTGATACTCCAAAAGCTTCGTGAATATAAGCTTTATGCAAAGTTGAAGAAATACGAGTTCTGGCTTGAGGAAGTAGCATTCCTTGGGCACGTAGTATCAAGCCATGGAATATCTGTTGACCCAGCAAAGATTGAAGCTATTCAAAGATGGGAGCAACCTAAATAAGTGACCAAAGTACGTAGCTTTCTCGGCTTAGCTAGTTATTATCGGAGATTCATAGAAGGGTTTTCTCGAATCGCTACTCCATTAACTCAGCTGACTTGGAAAGATACAAAATTTGGTTGGAATGAAGAATGGGAGAAGAGTTTTCAAGAACTCAAGAGGAAACTCATTTCAAAGACTGCTACGACAATACCATCCGCTCGGAGGATTTGTTATTTACTGGTGATGCTTGAGCAAAGGGTTAAGATGTGTTCTCATGCAACATGGGAAAGTCATAGCTTTATGCCTCGTAACTCAAAGAATATGAGAGGAATTATCCTACTCATGATCTAGAGTTAGCGGTGTTTTTCGCACTTAAAATTTGGAGACATTACTTGTATGGGGAGAAAGTGGAGATCTTTATGGATTATAAAAGCCTCAAATATTTCTTCACTCAAAAAGAACTCAACATGCGACAACGACGTTAAGCTTGAGGCTGTTGAAAGATTATGATCATACCATCCAATACCATCTTGGAAAAGTGAATGTGGTAGCTGACGCATTGAGTAGAAGATCATATGCGAGTACGAGTGCGATATTGACAACTCAAAGGCCCATTTTGTGTGACTTGGAAAGGATGGAGATAGAGTTAAAGACTCCAGGGACCCATGTGATGATGGCTAATATACGAGTAGAACCGACTTTAATTGATAAAGTTAAAGCAGCTCAACTTACAGATCTGGAGCTGATGCGTATGAGGAAAAAAGTGCAAGAAGGTGCTATGCTGGAAGCAAGAATTGATGAAGAACGAATACTTCAAGTCAAATCCATACTTTGTGTTCCTAACGACCCTGATTTAAAGTATAAAATCATGATGGAGGCGCACAACACACCGTTTGCAATCTATCCTGGGAGTACCAAAATGTATCGTGATCTTCGTCATACATTTTGGTGGAGCAATATGAAGAGAGAGAAAGCGCTGTTTATCTTAAGGTGTCTAACTTGTCAACGAGTCAAGGTGGAGCATTAAGTACCAAAAGGTCCAATGCAACCACTTGAAATTATAGAATGGAAGTGGGAGCACATAACCATTGATTTCGTTACTGGTCTTCCCAAGGTTTCTCAAGGCATAGATGTAATTTGGGTCATTGTTGATAGATTGACCAAGTCTGTTCATTTCTTACCAATACGAGAAACTTATACACTTGAAAGTCTTGCTCGTATGTACATAAAAGAGATTGTAAGACTGCATTGTATGCCAGTATCCATAGTTTCTGACCGAGACCAAAGATTCACTTCACGATTTTTTGTTAGTTTGCAAAAAGCTATAGGCACGGACTTACGATTTAGTTCGGCATATCATCCTCAAAGCAGACGGACAATCGAGAGGACTATTCAAACTCTTGAAGATTTATTAAGACTCGTGTCCTTGACTTCAAGGAAGTTGGGACAAGTTCTTCTTGTTGGTGGAGTTTTCATACAACAACATTTATCAGCAAGTATTGGCATGGCTCCATTGAGCGTTGTATAGAAGAAAGTGTCGTTCTCCGGTATCTTTGGGATGAGGTGGGTGAAGCAATGTTGTTGGGTCCGGTGTTGGTTCGTATGACTACAAAAAGATTCAAACGATCCGACAACGTATAAAAACCTCACAAGATCGTAAAAGAGTTATGTTGATCTTCATCGAAAGGACATGGAATTTGATAGTGGAGATCATGTGTTGTTACGTGTTGCTCCATGGAAAGGAGTTACGAGATTTGGAAAGAGAGAAAGCTCAATCCTCGATTCATTGGACCATTTTAATCCTCGATCGAGTAAGGCGTAGGCGTATAGACTCACTTTACCGCCAAGTATGTCTCGTGTTCATAACGTTTTTCACATATCCATGTTACGTAAATATGTGGAAGACCCGAACCACATTATTGATTTAGAACCAGATGAAATAGCAGAAGATTTGACGTATGAAAAGGTTCCTGTTCAAATCTTGGATAAGAAGGAACATATTCTACGCTCCAAGGTTATGCCTCAAGTCAAAGTTTTGTGGAGAAACCGCGATGTTGAGGAAATGACCTGGGAGTTAGAATCTGAAATGAAATCAAGATATCCTTACCTTTTCGACATACCAGGTACGTACCCTAATTTTGAGGGAAAAATTTCATAAGAAGGGGAGTTTATAAGACCCCAACTTTTTAATAAAGATGATTTTTCTATTAATATTATTTTTAAATATTATGGAATGAATTTGATATAATGTTATAGTTGTGGGTAATATTTATAAATTTTGCAAAGTACGCAAGTTGTTATAAAATATTCGTTTGGTCGGGGAATATTCTTTTTGTTGGGGAATATTCGTACGACGACATAATCAATTGTGGACCCCAGAACGGAATTATTGTCAGAGTTAGAAAACGACAAAAATATTTTTATGAAAATAACGACGGAAGTGTTACAGATTAATCTTGTTTGATTACGGTGGTTAAAATCGATAATGAATATCGCGTTGTTGTACAAAGAAGACAATTGTATTGCACAATATTTTTTGAATTATTGATTCTTACGTAAGAAGACACTACTCAATAATTATTCTGATAATTCTTGTTTAATATTTTATTGATTCATTAATTGCTACGTTGATATTTTTGATTCAATAATTGTCATTACATAGTATTTCAAATTATCAAATCAATAATTCATTTAAATATATTATTATAATATTATATTATAGTAGATTGGTGTGATTATATGATAGTATGTTTTTTTTATAATGGTAACATTATTATAGTAAATTCATGGTATAAAACTAAAATGAGGTGGAAGAGATCAAATTGAATTTGAATTCTGATGATGTAAGCGATGATGTCATCAGAACGATGAGGTAAGCAATGATGTCATCGGAAGGATGATGTAAGCAATGATGTCATATGATTGATGATATAATCAATGATGTCATATGATCGATGATGTAAGCGATGATGTCATAAATTATGGCAAAAGACTATTTTACCCTTACTCTACCAAGCTTATAAATAGAAGTTCATTCCTTCATTATTTTTCACGAATTCACTAAAGCTATAGAGCGAGAAAGAATAGAGAGAATAAGAGAGAAAGAAGAAGAATCTTCTGTTACTAAAATATTGCGGTATCCAATTTCCTACTATGGTAAGGGTATTATTTCTTTCTTATTCATGAAAAGAACTTCTGTTATTCCATTCTTTATTATTCTATTGGAATAACCTGTATACGCGGGCTACCCTATAATTGGTGAAATTCTTCTATTATTCCATTCTTTATCATTATGTTGGAATAACCTGTCTATGCGAAGTACCGCATACATGGTAAATGTAACACCCCAAAATTCGGTATATCTTCACACCCGGATTCCGTGCGTCACTAGTACATCATTATATAGCTAAATATAATGACATACATTCTCAAATCCCAAGTTCTTAAAACCTTAAAACCTTTTTCATTACAAATAATGATAACTACATTATTCTTTACATCTTGCACAAGTGACTTTTATCCGCCTCCAAGGATAAATAATCATTCATTACACTATTCTATAGTTTAATTCTATCATTCTATATTACAAGTCTTCGCTTGATCTTCACGCACATTCATATAATGAATGGCACATCATCTGGATACCGATCAACTTGATCTTTACGGGATCCTTAAGTTCTTTCTAACATCGTTCGCTGAAGATGTTTTTATTTAAAGCAAGTGTGAACATTCAATTTCCCAGCAAGTCATAGAAGCTGAACAAACAACTTCAAGAATTCAAACATTCCTTCAAGACTTCAATAACTGAACAAAGGTTATGAAGCAGCTTGAATAATAGGAATAATCTCGATTCCTATCATTTTAAAACATTAGTTACATTCACGTGGAAATACTTTCATCCTCTACTATTTTTCATACACATTCTGTCTGGCTAGAATCAATAGCACAGACTTAACAATAACGGTTCATGTATAAACATAACATACTCATATTGAACAGTTCAATCACAGAACAGTTCATATCATAGAAACACCAAAGTGTTCATATTGTGGCACAAGGCCTCATACGTTCTACCACCTTGTACAAATATCACACATTCGCACATAGACATAACTTCTCAAGTTCAACATCTGAGAAGTTTTAGAAACTAGCATTCATTTGAAATATGAATGAAGTTAGGAAACTTTCCTCACGCACAGCTACAACTTATAGTTTACGCTGAACTACTTATTCCAATTCCTATGCAGCACATAAGGAAATAACACCTATACCAATTAGTCATATACTTGACTTACGCATTGGTTTACTTTATTTTACTTCTTAAGGTTCACGTTCTTATAAACTAAGTTTACGCGACCAACTTCCTTCATCGGTTAACGGCTTCAAGACATACGGAGATGTTTTACTCAATACTTTCATCATCTTTGATGATTTACATTCTTATCTTCTTCTTATGGCTTTCTAGGACTCAATACACATCGTGTCTCTACTAGTAGTCTATATGGTACTCTGAGTGGTTTCCCACAAACAACAAACAAACAAATTCCCGTCTCATCTCAACTGCCCATAATAGTGAGTTAGATCGGTTGCCAGTTTTGTATATGCCTTCGCTCTCTGAAGGAATTGTTTAGCCCAACTCCCATATATCAACCATCAAAGGTTACGATTATACTACAACCTAACTCATCTTAACTTATCCGAACTATTAAACTATAATGTTCGTTAAGTCAATAGATTATTCCTTATGGCTTTTTGACAACTAAATGTCATACCTCAGGATTAATTCATAATCGTCTAAGTCATACAATATTTTGTATATTCAGAACGATCATTCCATATTCATTCTATGCATTTATAGCGTTAACTATTTTACATTACCTTTTTCTTATCTTACAACGTCTGGTTCATTCAACACAGAACGTCATCCAAGTTATAAACATTAACTCGGCTTCTTTTACGTTTTACGTAATTATCTTTAATTCAACTTCTTCACCGTTCAAAGGTTTAATCATTGGTCTCCATTATCTTACGGTCAAGCCATACACGGAGTGTAGGTTCTACCCGTTTAATATTTGCGTATACTCAACCTTCACATCGGTTAAAGTGTTCAACGCTTTTATTTAATTCTAACATTCTTATCCGACTTACGTTCGGCTTTCATTAACCTTACTACCGTTTGCTACAGCTTTCTTGATAATTCATATCTTACTTACTACTTTCATCAACGTCTAAGTCATACAACCAGGGTATACTAGGAATGTTCTTCTAACACGAATACGATTCACGAGGATCGTTTACGTGTTCAACGTTCACGTTGCTCATCTCTTAATCTCCCATTCAACCTTTACTCAAGGTTTTAATCACTTTCTATCGTTATCCATCCCATGAACCCCATGTTCATTATTCTTTCTTAATGTCGAAGCCATACTTATCATTGTATACTAAGACCGATCGTTCATTGCAACAATGTTGCGTTCATAGCATCTATACACTTTACATTCATCTCACGTTACTATGACATAATATCGAAATGTTATTCATTACCTCCGTCACTCAACGTCTAAGGAATCACAATCATAGCAATCCCTCACGTTCGTTTGTCGCAACTACGGTCCCCAGACATCGGTTCCGTAACCCGCGTTAACATTCTTTATCTTTTAATCTCGTTTAATATTTTTGTTCAACCTTAATTAAAGGTTTAATACACTTGATTAAGTGTTACATTAGGTGAACTACATCTTCATATTTTTTTCTTGCACATCTCCCGAGAAATTGAGCAATTAAAATCTCATTTCTGGCATTGCTCGCACGCAAGTTGCTGCATTTCCGCCACCTTTCTTCGATTCTCGCTGACCGCCGCTACCGGAGTTAGCGATATGTGACCCTCGACGACTGGCGTTAAGAACGCCACCATTCTAGGCATGACTGGCGTCGTGGCGCCAAGACCTTCTTCCTGAAATTCATTCTAAGTCTTTAGTCGTTCTGAGACGCGTACTTCGAAATCTCATAACTTCTTCATTATAACACGGAATGAGGTCGTACCATAGCCATTTTCTTCGCTATCTAATGTACTTCTATTACCCCTGGAAAGAACTTCATTCTAAATCCGTTAACCTACCCTTTTATTGGCTTAATCTTCACCCTTTGTTCATTTTAACGTTCTTAACATTCATTGTTCATTCGTCCGTAATTTGATCCTCCGAACTCGGAACTCGTTCGTTCTTGAGTCTACGACTCACGTTTTATATGTTCTCTTACATTCCTATGAAACCCTAAATGTTTGAGTTCATTTACTAACTTTCAAATTCTCATTCTTTTTTTATGAAAATTTCATCATAACTTCGTTATAGCTTAGTTTTAATTCGTTCTTCATGAACGTTTCTAACGTTCATAACCAAGCAATAAGTAACTAACTTATATGCGATGGTTTTAAACTTGTCCATCAATAACAATTATCCTACGATGGTTTTAAATTTGTCCATCAACAACGTTCTTCGTGTTCTTCGTGTTCTTCGCGTTCTTCGCTCGTTCTTCATTTTAATAGATATTTTGGATTACGATTCTACTTTTTCTTGGAATTTGATGTTATAGAGCATCATTCCTTACTTAATTCACCTACTCATTCATAAGATTCATTCGGATTGCTCATAATCCTTACGAATCTTATACTTCCTTAAGAAATTTATAAACTAAATTCCAAATTCCTATTTCTTCATTTTCTCATGATTTCAACCACATGAAATCATTCTTAACTTCATCTACTACTTATCTTCATTAAGTTATGTTTTTAAACATAAAAAATAAAGAAAATTTAGAAGAAACTAGGGTTCGGATTACCGTTCTTCTTTAATCTCCTTCCGTCGGACAAAGCGTGAAATCGAGCTAGCTTTTCCTCATTCTCCTTCTCTTCCTCTCCCATCCGAACACACTCTCTCTCTATCTCTCAAGTGTTGGTTGAATTTTCAAACCAAACAAATGAGCTTAACTTTCTATTTATAGAAAACCAAGGTTAGGGGTATTTTAGTCATTTCCCCTCCACCTCCTTACTATTCATTGCTTAGCCACCAAGTTTACTTGGTGTCCAAGTGGCCACCCCACCTCCTTAGCTAGCTTCCCTTGGAAGCTTCGTGCTTCCGTCTTTCGAGTTTCGTCCAACTATTTTAAAAACTGCGATTCTCGGAATCCAAATATTTTTGGATATTTCGTCTTTCCCTTACCAATTAAAATTTACATAATCTTCGGATCTCCGAAAAACAAAAAACACTTTTCCACGATAAGCATTTTCCTTCACAATTTCCCCTAACGTAGTTAAACGAGTGAAAAGTACACAACAATACTTTTCGTCATTTTTATTTTATCCGATTTCTGCACGTTTTTTGAGAAAAACTTTTATTAGCTTACTTAACTTTTCACGACATATTATCGTCAAATCTTTTAACGGAATGTCATTTCGACATACCGAACTCTCTGAATGGCTTAGGTTATTCAAACCCTAACCCTTAGGGTTTCGTTGGGTGAATAGTGCCTATTTCGTCTTTTTCCCTGGAAATATTTTGTTCTCGGAAAAATTTTATTTTCGTCTTGAAAATTCTTACTCGTTCAGTCTAGCTCATAGCCAGAATCCTCCCGATTAATAATCATCTTAAGTTATAGAACGATTAATAAACACATAGCACAAAATATTATTAATAAAAATTCCTTTTATTAATAATAAATTCTTTAAACCTAAATTCTGGAAAAATCCAAAATTCTGGGTTGTTATATTCTTACTTCCTTATAAAAATTTCGTCCTCGGAATTTCTTACAACCAAACCCTTACCCGGGTTCTCACATTCTCCCCTTCTTCAAAGAATTTCGTCCTCAAAATTTTAGCTTACTCATCTTCTCAACTTCTCTTCAAAGAAGTTCTTATCTTTCATACATTCCTTACCCTTCATAACTTATCGCGAATCATGAAGTGAAAGGAATAACTAGGAATATAAAGATTCCTTTAAAACATTTTATACTTTTGTTGAGGGGTCAAATCGACCATGAACTCATACTAGGTTAAACAGCCTCTCGCCGTAAACCTTTCTTACACGGTAAGTTTACAATCACAAAGAAGGTAAACTACCTCTTCCATACGTAGGTGATCAGCCTATCGTATAACCCCATTTCAGGGTATGTTCACCTCAGACTTAGATTCCGCACCAAAGTAATTTGGTTCGGTATAGCTTATCAAAGAAAGCTCAATTTTCTTTTAATCATGACATACCATTCGTCTTAGCCAAATCAAGTAGCTTAGACCATACCAATAAATTGGACATCAACTTGAAACATTCGTCTAGTTAACTCGCTTGACATCGACCAATTCTTTAAATTCTATGAAATACATCAAAACGTTTCATGACGTCATGATACCGCACTTTTCACAGTACGTTGAGGACTTCGTCAGTTTATGATTTCGTCATTATACATCATACCATAGCGGGTTGTTGATCCTCTGATCACTTCCAACACTAGGTTCAGTTGCATTAATAACTCCATCCTTTTACCATCCTTGCATCAAATGCAATGATGATATAAAATTCATTTTGATATTTCAAATCAATTTCTTTCTAGCCAAAACAATTAGCATAGACATACCAGGAATAGTTCTTTTAAAATTCATTGGTTCCAAAAGTTGAACCAATTCTTTCATTTTCAAAACGCGCACATTAGCACGATTTCAAGAAATTTCGAAATCAGTATAGCTAGATGACTTGGGATATCCTATTCTCCATCTTCCTGCATTGTCTTACTTGTGACAATACTTAATTTTCTCTAGCACCTTCAATGCTAATTCTACTGAAAATAACTCATTTTCAGTGTATACATTCCTATATCTTAGTACAGTCCATCAACTTACCACACATTATGAGTTCAGGAACTTTCCACAATAATATGAGTTTAAGAACTACCCCAGACAGACCATAGGCGTCCATTCGCTGAGAAGTTCAAAAACATACCATATAATTATGAGTCACAAACTTGCCATAAGTATGAGTTTCAAGAACTCGCACCTAATCTTATCGTTCTCTACCTACTAAGTATATACATGAGAAAAGATTCACCTTCTCGTCATATACATCTTGATAGTGCGACCAATTTCAATGATTATCACTGTAATAAACTAAGTGGTTGTTACACCAAGCACAAACCTCTGCCCATACAAAGATTCATATAACTCAGCTATCACATGAGTCCTCAATTGAAATCTTACAACTTCTAACTTTCTCTTTACTTAATACGAATTTTCTTTAATTCATATGCTATCCTTTACAACTAAATCTGAGTTCTTCTTCCCATACTACCACGTAGTACCATTCATTCATAGCATTGGCTATAAATCATTCATCGTTTAACAGCTTGCATGTTACTACGATTTATTATGATTACTTGGTGATCTTCTTGTCCTTCTCCCTACGATTTTAGTCTTAGGTACTCATACCTAAGATTTATAACCTATCAGCTTTGATACCAACCTGTAACGCCCCGAAATCCGGTCTATCTTCACACCCGAATTTCGTGCGTCACTAGTACATCATTCATCCTAACATACATCATTATATAGCTAAATATAACGACATACATTCTCAAATCCTAGGTCTTAAAACCTTAAAACCTTTTTCATTACAAATAATGATAACTACATTATTCTTTACATCTTGCACAAGTTACTTTTATCCGCCACCAAGGATACATAATCATTCATTAAACTATTCTATAGTTTAATTCTATCATTCTATATTACAAGTCTTCGCTTGATCTTCACGCACATTCATATAATGAATGGCACATCATCTAGATACCGATCAACTTGATCTTTACGGGATCCTTAAGTTCTTTCTAACATCGTTCGCTGAAAATATTTTTATTTAAAGCAAGTGTGAGCATTAAATTGCCCAGCAAGTCATAGAAGTTGATCAAACAACTTCAAGAATTCAAACATTCTTTTAAGACTTCAATAATAGAACAAAGGTTATGAAGCAGCTTGAATAATAGGAATAATATCGATTCTTATAATTTTAAAACATTAGTTACATTCACGTGGAAATACTTTCATCCTCTACTGTTTTTCATACACATTATGTCTGGCTAGAATCAATAGCAGGTACTTAATAATAACGGTTCATGTATAAACAGAACATACTCATATTGAACAGTTCAATCACAGAACAGTTCATATCATAGAAACACCGAAGTGTTCACATTGTGGCACAAGGCCTCATACGTTCTACCACCTTGTACAAATATCACACATTCGCACATAGACAGAACTTCCAAAGTTCAACATCTGAGAAGTTTTAGAAACTATCATTCATTTGAAATATGAATAAAGTTAGGAAACTTGCCTCACACGCATAGCTCTGACTTATAGTTTCTGTTGAATCGCTTATTCAATTCCTATGCAACGACACATAAGGAAATAACACGTATACCAATTAGTCATATACTTGACTTACGCATTGGTTTACTTTATTTTACTTCTTAAGGTTCACGTTCTTATAAAGCAAGTTTACGCGACCAACTTCCTTCACCGGTTAACGGCTTCAAGACATACGGAGATGTCTTACTCAATACGTTTATCATCTTTGATGATTTACATTCATATCTTCTTCTTATGCCTTTCTAGGACTTAGTACACATCGTGTCTCTACTAGTAGTCCATATGGTACTCTGAGTGGTTTCCCACAAACAACCAACAAACAAGTTCCCGTCTGATCTCAACTGTCCATAACAGTGAGTTAGATCGGTTGCCAGTTTTATATATGCCTTCGCTCTCTGAAGGAATTGTTTAGCCCAGCTCCCATATGTCAACCATCAATGGTTACGATTATACTACAACCTAACTCATCTTAACTTATCTGAACTATTAAACTATAATGTTCGTTAAGTCAAAATATTATTCCTTATGGCTTTCTGACATCTAAATGACATACCTCAGGATTTATTCATCATCGTCTAAGTCATACAATCTTTTTTATACTCAGAACGATCATTCTATATTCATTATATGCATTTATAGCGTTAACTATTTTACATTACCTTTTTCTTATCTTACAACGTCTGGTTCATTCAACACAGAACGTCATCCAAGTTATAAACATTAACTCGGCTTCTTTTACGTTTTACGTAATTATCTTTAATTCAACTTCTTCACCGTTCAAAGGTTTAATCATTGGTCTCCATTATCTTACGGTCAAGCCATACACAGAGTGTAAGTTCTACCCGTTTAATATTTGCATATACTCAACCTTCACATTGGTTAAATTGTTCAACGCTTACATTTCATTCTAACATTCTTATCCGACTTACGTTCGGCTTTCATTAACCTTACTACCGTTCGCTACGGCTTTCTTGATAATTCATATCTTACTTACTACTTTCATCAACGTCTAAGTCATACAACCAGGGTATACTTAGAACGTTCGTCTAACACGAATATGATTCACGAGGATTGTTTACATATTCAACGTTCACGTTGCTCATCTCTTAATCTCTCATTCAACCTTTACTCAAGGTTTTAATCTCTTTCAATTGTTATCCATCCCATGAACCCCATGTTCATTATTATTTCTTAATGTCGAAGCCATACTTATCATTGTACGCTAAGACCGATCGTTCATCGCAACAACGTTGAGTTCACAGCGTCTATATGCTTTACATTCATCTCGCGTTACTATGACATAACATCGAAATGTTATTCATTACCCCCATCACTCAACGTCTAAGGAATCACAATCATAGCAATCCCTCACATTCGTTTGTCGCAACTACGGTCCCCGGACATCGGTTCCGTAACCCGCGTTAACATTCTTTATCTTTTAATCTCGTTTAATCTTTTCGTTCAACCTTAATTAAAGGTTTAATACACTTGATTAAGTGTTACATTAGGCGAACTACATGTTCATATTTTTTTCTTGCACATCCCCCGAGAAATTGAGCAATTAAAATCTCATTTTTGGCATTGCTTTCTTGCCGTGGGTCATTATACCACCTTCAACACTCGATTCTCGTGTTTGCGATGTGTGAGTTAGCGATACATGACCCTCTCCGACTGGCTTTGCCAGTATACCACCATTCTAAACGATGTTGGCGTCGCGGCGCCAAGACCTTCTTCCCGAAAATTTCTAAGTCTTTGGTCGTTCTGAGACGCGTACTTCGAAATCTCATAACTTCTTCGTTATAACTTGGAAGGAGGTCGTTCCAAAGCAATTTTCTTCGTTATCTAACGTACTTTGATTACCCCCGGACAGAACTTCGTTCTAAATCCGTTAACCTGCCTTTTTATTGGCTTAATCTTCACCCTTCGTTCATTTTAACTTTCTTAACATTCTTTGTTCGTTCGTTCGTACATTCTTTGTTCTTGAGTCTATGACTCACGTTTCATACGTTCTCTTACACTCTTATGAAACCCTACACGTTCGAGTTCATTTACTAACTTTTAAATTCTTGTTCATCTTTTACGAAAATTTCGTCATAACTTCGTTATAGCTTAGTTTTAATCCGTTCTGCATGAACGTTTCTAACGTTCCTAACCAAGCAATAAGTAACTAACTTATATGTGATGGTTTTAAACTTGTCCATCAACAATAATTATCCTACGATGATTTTAAATTTGTCCATCAACAACGTTCTTCGTGTTCTTCGCGTTCTTTGCTCGTTCTTCATTTTAATTGATATTTTGGATTACGATTCTACTTTTTCTTGCAATTTGATGTTATAGAACATCATTCCTTACTTAATTGACCTACTCATTCATAAGATTCATTCGGATCGCTCAAAATCCTTACGAATCTTATACTTCCTTAAGAAATTTATAAACTAAATTCCAAAATCCTATTTCTTCATTTTTTTTCATGATTTCAACCACATGAAATCATTCTTAACTTTATCTACTACTTATCTTCATTAAGTTATGTTTTTAAACATAAAAACTTAAAGAAAATTTAGAAGAAACTAGGGTTCGGATTACCATTCTTCTTTAATCTCCTTATGTCGGACAAATTGTGAAATCGAGCTAGCTTTTCCTCTTTCTCCTTCTCTTCCTCTCCCATCCAAACTCTCTCTCTCTATCTCTCAAGTGTTGGTTGAATTTTCAAACCAAACAAATGAGCTTAAGCTTTCTATTTATAGAAAACCAAGGTTAGGGGTATTTTAGTTATTTCCCCTCCACCTCCTAACTATTCATTACTTAGCCACCAAGTTTACTTGGTGGCCAAGTGGCCGCCCCACCTCCTTAGCTAGCTTACCTTGGAAGCTTCGTGCTTGCGTCTTTCGAGTTTCGTCTGACAGTTTTAAAAACTACGATTCTTGGAATCCAAATATTTTTGGATATTTCGTCTTTCCTTTACCAATTAAAATTTACGTAATCTTCGGATCTCTGAAAAACAAAAAACACTTTTCCACGATAAGCATTTTCCTTCACGTTTTCCCCTAACATAGCTAAACGAGTGAAAAGTACACAGCAGTACTTTTCGTCGTTTTTATTCTATCCGATTTCTGCACATTTTTCGAGAAAAACTTTTATCGGCTTACTTAACTTTTCACGACATATTATCGTCAAATATTTCGACGGAATGTCATTTCGACATACCGAACTCTCAGAACGACTTAGGTTATTCAAACCCTAACCCTTAGGGTTTCGTCGGGTGAATAATGCCTATTTCGTCTTTTTCCCCAGAAATATTTTGTTCCCGGAAAAATTTTATTTTTATCTTGAAAATTCTTACTCGTTCAGTCTAGCTCGTAGCCAAAATCCTCCCAATTAATAATCATCCTAAGTTATTGAACGATTAATAAACACATAGCACAAAATATTATTAATAAAAATTCCTTTTATTAATAATAAATTCTTTAAACCTAAATTCTGGAAAAATCCAAAATTATGGGTTGTTATAGTAAAATTCTTCTGTTATTCCATTTTATTATTACATTTGGAACATCACATGCGTGTGTTATGCATAAAGCGGTTCCGTTATTTATTATTCATTGGAACATCCACATACATGCATTTACACATGACCTTGATTCATTATTTATTATTATGTTGGAATATCCTCTCTGCAATGCGTTACGCATTTTGGGTTCCATTATTATTATTCTGTTGGAATATCTTGTTTGTGCGTTTGCGCATGACCTGGTTCCATTATTTATTATTTTATGGGAATAACCTGTCTGTGCAGTTTATCGAATGTCTGGTGATTTCTTTTGTTATCCCATTCTTTATTATACTCAGTTGGTTAAAGTTTTGACTTCTATACTCCATGAAATTAGTGGAATATCCTTGATATTTGCGCTTCATCCAGTATCTTTTCATGGAAATATTCTTCTGAGCATTCTTGAGTTTTACTCTACAAAGAAGTATCATGTTGACAATTTGGACGTTATTAGTTCCTGGATAAATTAATTCGTGAACTTGTTTTATTGAATTCTTATATCATTGTCATCATCCTCATGTTTATATTATGTTGAAAGTCATCTCGTGGCTTTATTATTGCATAGATGGACTTGGTATGATTTATGATTGAGAGATTATTTGGTGTAATCATTGTGACAACCCAAATTTTTTTATAAATTATTAAAATAAGAATTTAATAATTAAAATTCTTATTATGAGATGTTTTGAATTTGAGTATGTATATATACATGTTATATATCTTGAAATATATGATACGGTGTGAAGAGAAATATATATTCATATATTGGAAAAGTGAGGTTTAATAGTTGAGTTAACTATTGAAGGAATTAAATTAATTTAGTAATTAATTTTAAATATTTATTGAATTAAATAAATATTTTAATTTATTTATTTATTGAGGTAAATAAATGGTTGATAAAATTGTGGTGAATTAATTTAGTAATTAAATTGACATTGTAAATTAAATTGAATAATGTTAATTTTATTTGATGGATTTAATTTATGGAAATAATTAAATTAAATCAATTGCTTAATATTTAAAAGATAATTAAATTAAATGAATTATTTAATTTAAAGGAAATAAATAAATTAAACAAAGTGATGTTTCTAATTTATTAATTAAATTAGATATATAATTATTTAATTATTTATTATAAGCATAATTATAATAAGAATATAATTATCATAATTATAAATTATAAGCTATTTAAATTGGTGGCAGGTGTGACAAAAGTAACTATATAATATAATGCTATTAAAATAATCTAGTATGCGGGAATTTTATGTAGCCAAACACAGCCTTATGGGTTTTGGCCTCACATAACTGATGATTGTGGGGAGTCTTTAGTTTATTTTCTAAGCGTCTTTTATTTTTAAGCCAAGTATAGAGAGGGTTTGGGGAAAAGAAGAAACACAGAGATTTTTTTGAGAAGGAAGAATCATGGTGGTTTTGAGGGAGGGTAACCATCTCTTACTAGCCTACAACTAGGGTTTGGAGGTATAACCTGCTCTAATTTTAATTCTTGTTTTTGAAATTTCTATTTTTAATTATGTTGGATTGGTACATACACATGTTGGTAGGGTTTATAATCTGTCAATCGTTATATATAAGAGTTGTTTGAGTAGCAAACACATGAAATTGGGTTTGTAGGAAGAAAAAAAAATAACAGTTTTTATGTTTGAAAATGGCTTTAGAAAGTACAAAATTTCATATCCTATATGTGCTATAATCTGTAAATTGGTGTTGGATTGTGTTAGTACGTTAAGAAACAAAAGCGACGTAGTTTAAATCGTGTTAATTTGTTAAAAAATGAAGCTGTGGCGATCTAATTCGCTAAATGTGTTAAAACATAAAAATAGTGTATGAACATGGAGTTTTGAGCTTTAAACCATGGTTTCAAGGATTTAAATTTTCTGAAATTATTGTTTGATTGATTTAAATTTGGTATATGTATGATGAGTAAATATTTATGAGCAATCTATATAAGTTTTACGTCTTAATTTAGATGTTAAAAGTAGTAATTAGTCCAGAATTTAGTTATTCTGTTCTTCGTGGTTGGGTGTTCTATAATTCGGAGCCCCAGCGCCAAATTTCGCGCCCACGGGCCAAAAATAGCATCTCAACGCCAAAAATAAGCAATAAGTTTGCTTCAAATTTGGAATTCGCATATCGATGCTAGAATTGAGCCCCCACATCCTTGTCTAGCTTTCAATTATTTGGAATTGTGGTGCAGGTCGGAACGCAGATTTGACCTCCTGTAGTAAAACGACCATAACCTTTTCATTTTAACTCTGATTGAGGTGATTCAAGATGATCCGGAACTAGGACGAATAGACCTATAACTTTAATTCTTTAAGTATTTCAATTTGAGGTCGAGAATAAGGGTCAAAATGGTCATTTGTGGGACTGATATGTATTAGGAGGCAATCGGAGGGCGTCGGAAATGCACATAAGCAAATGTAACGATAAAAGATGTTGTCTTAAGTTATAAAACATAAATATTAGTAAATATAATGATGCTTGACATTAATAAATGATGTATTAGATAAGTTGTATAAGCATACTAAGCACACATAATCGGGCGTGTGACGAATGAACGTCGAAACGCCGTGCCAAGTGTTAATGAACTTAAAAAGTGTTTCCATTCAACTGAAATGAATATTATAAGATATGGAATGGATTTAATATAAAACCAATTAGTAGTCCTAGCAAGACTTAAGCACTTGAACGAACTTCGAATAGGAAATACAGTGAGTTATAAGTCTAAAGTTAACACAATCAAATTGAACATTGTGTACTGATTAATAGGAAGAGTTATAGGATGTAGATTAAAGTTTACATTATAACTACTATGCGTTGCTATGTGACTAATAGTTGATGTGAATCATTATATAATTGTGTAGGGACACGTGAAGTCTGAGATAAGCGTAAGTTGTTAAAGCGTTATTGGTAAACAACGATCAAGGCAAGTCTTTCAGTTCCTATTTGCTATGTGAATTTGATTGTTTTAAATCTTTATTGCAAAGAGCATGATGTATTATATATATGTTGAATTTATGAAATGTTAAAGTTAACTTATGACTACGTTAATTGAGTAAAGCATGCTGATTGAGTACGGAACTCAATCTTTATACTTGTTATGTGAAATGTAACATGTATGTTATGTTAGTTCAATGTTTATGAGATACATGTTGAGCATGCTATTATGTGTTATGTGATGCATGAAAATTGTTAGATTTTGCTCGGCTGTCGAGCTCAACCTTGCAAATAATCACTTTTGCAGGTTCAAGATTCAAGGTAAAGTTATGTGTTACCCGAAAGACATGAATCAGATGTGATACTTGAATATTTATACACTTTGGTTATGTTATTATTATTTGAACCATGTTTAAGGTTCTGAATAATGTATTATTGTTGAATTGTATTATTGTTTTGCAATGTAAACTAATGAAGTATTAAAAATTATTCTGAGATATTTAGATGGAAAGGTTGAAAGTTCTGGGAACGAGAATAGTTTGTAATAGAAAATTTTAATTGTAATAGAAAATTTTAATTATTCCGCAAATTTCAACGGTTGTATTATCGTTTAATGATGTAAAATTAGAGGTTGAATGTATCATTAACTAATAGAAGTTGAGAATTAAATTGTATGAATTTTGGGGTCGTTGCAGTTGGTATCAAAGCTGGTAGGTTAGAAACCTTAGGTAGGAGTACCTTAGGCTATAATCTTAGAGAAGAGAGGTGAAGATAATGAAAGAATGAGCTCAAATAGAGTTTGAACAATAAGAAGTAATTTAAGAAATTTATATAGAATGGATTAAAACATGCATGAAAGGATTCAAAGAAGAATCTCACAGAGTTATAAGGAATATGAATGTGGGGTTACCCAACTCCAATAATAAGAATGTAAGGTGATAATAAATAGACAATGTCTATAAGAAGAGGATGATAAAGAAGTTAAGAATCAAAAAGTTATATTTAAGTATGTTACAATTGTACTCTTTAATGGTTGATGTATGGTATTTGGGCTAAACGATTCGTTCATAGAGCGGAGGTATATACGAACTAGCAACTCGGAACCTAGTATGTTGGTTTTTTGTGGGAAACCACTCAGCGTACCATATTGAAACTATTAGAGACTCGATGTGTACCAAGTATAGAAAGTGGATACGTATGATGAAAATGAAGTTAGAAATTCTTAAAGGAAGAATTGTTATATAAATAAGAGAATTCAAAGAAGAATCTTGAAGAGATATAAAGATATGATATGAGAGTTTCCTAACTCCAATAGCCAAGATAACGAATAATGATGATTAGACAAAGCCTGTAAGATTAAAAGCCTAAACGAAATCATAAATGATGAAAAAGGAAATAAAGATGATCGTAAAAAAAAACGATCATGAGTTAAGAAGAGAATTTTAAGGGAGATGATTATAGAATAAGATCACGACGTGATCTGTTTAAGTTATTAAAGAAAGATGTTATGCAATGTTTCAATAATTATAGCTTGATGCTATGAAGTTGATGTGCTATGAAATATTATGAGATAACTCACGACGAGTTATAGATAATGTGATACGAGGAATTCGTATTAAGCGAGTTAAGGGTAAGTTGTTAAGAGTAAGATAGAGTTAGGTGGGATTTCAATTGAGGACTCATGTGATGGCTGAGTTGTACAAACCTTTGTATGGGCGAAGGTTTTGTGCTTGCACTCAGTTTATTACATTGATAATCATTGGAATGTTGGTGTCGTGCTATCAATGTATATGTGGCGGAAAGATGATTCTTTTCTCATGTGTATATTTGATAGTTAGAAACTATTAAGATTAGTCAGATATTATTAGGATTAGGTACGACTCTTAAAACTAATGCATATGGTAAGTTCGTGACTCATAATAATATAGTATGTATTGAACCCCTCAGCGAATGGACGCCTATGGTCTAACTAGGACAAGTTCTTAAACTCATATTATTGTGGCAAGTTCTCGAACTTCCAATGTGCTGTAAGTTTAATGAACTATCTTTGGGGATATGGGAGGATTATAAGTTGAAATACAAGAATATTTAGTGTAAAGATTGAAATTGATGGAGAAAATTAGGTATTCCAAATCTTCTAGCTTTGCTAGATTTTTGAAATTTATTGACTTGATGTAGATGGTTATACTTTTGATTTTGGAAGAAAAAAAAATGTTGGGTCACACTAGTGAACCAAAGAATTTTTAAAAATAGTGCTATTATTCAGTATGTCATGCTAATTGCTTTGACTAGACAAAAATGATTTGAAATATATCAAAATATATTTTTTATATATCATCAATGCATCATGTAACTTCAGTGCGAGAGATGATAAAATGATGGAGTCATCAATATAGTATTACTTAGTGTTGGATGTGATCTAAGGATCGCCACCCACTATGGTATGATGTAGTATGATAAAATCACCAAATGACGGAATCCTCAAACGAGATTTGTAAATACTGATGTGTATCATGACGTCATAAAAATAGTTTTGAGATTTCTTTAAGATATGAGAATATATATATATATATATATATGTATATGTATATTTTGATTGATGTACGAATTGTTGTAGTAGTCTATGCTATCTGGTTCAGCTAGACGAATATTGAAAGATGTTCATTAAATTCAAGCGCTTCTTGAGAAGTTATGCCAAACCAAATTGTTTTGGTGCGAATTTAGATGTTGAAAAATTGAGGTGAACAACCCAGTAAAAGGGGACATGTTATCGGAGACAATGGTTCCGAAAGTAACGCATATAGTCGTTACGATGTTAAGATGTAATACGTTGTGCACGACGTAGGGGTACGATAGGCTGATCACCTAGAGTACTTGCAGAGAGAGTTTTTAGTTTGTGTGATTGCTAAACATTCTGTTAAAGATGGTTTATGGTGGTGAAGCACTGTTAAACCTAGAGAAGAGTTCAAGGTCCGTATAGTCTTATGACTGTTAAAGGTTCAAGTCGAGACATTTGATAACCTAGGGACGTAGTTCAAGGTCTTATGATCCCTCATCATGATTTGGAATCTTTTAAATTCCTGTTATTCATATCGTTTCCCAATTATTGTGCAATTGTGGAAGATTCTTATTATTATGAAAGGTGAAAGTGGGAAGGATGAGAAAAACTAAGTAAAACATAATAATTTCAAGAAAGAAATGAAATTCCAGAAGAAGAGAAATGTGAAACTCCTAGAAGAGGAAGAGGTGAGGAATATGGCAATCTTAGAAAGATCCTTCGAGAAAGAATTTGGTTGCAGAACCTAATGAATAAATAAATATTAACATAAAATCTATTTTGATAAATGGAGTGAATGAAAATTAGTAAGTTAAAAATTTCGAGGACGAAATTTTTAAAAGAAAGGGTGAATGTAATGTCCCGAGAGTTTGAAAATATAGTATATGATAATGATCCTTAGGGAAAGGTAATGAACGGGTCAAAGAATATGTAATACTCAAATATAATTGAGTCTAAGTAAATGTTATGAATTAAAACCTACAAGAATTTATTATGAATAATGGTGGGAGTAAGAAATATAAAACCTATATTAAGGTAATGTGATGAAGTTATTCAATGATAAATTTTGAAAATAGATTTAGTGAAAATCGAGTAAGGGATATTTCGTTGATTTCGAGGACGGAATCCTTATAAGGGGGAAAAGATGTGACAACCCAAATTTTTTTTATAAATTATTAAAAAAAGAATTTAATAATTAAAATTCTTATTATGAGATGTTTTGAGTTTGAGTATGTATATATATCGTGTTATATATGTTAAAATATATGATACGGTGTGAAAAAAAATATATATTCATATATTGGGAAAGTGAGGTTTAATAGTTGAGTTAACTATTGAAGGAATTAAATGAATTTAGTAATTAATTTTAAATATTTATTAAATTAAATAAATATTTTTAATTTATTTATTTATTGAGGTAAATAAATGGTTGATAAAATTGTGGTGAATTAATTGGTAACTAAATTGATTAACGTAAATTAAATTGAATAATGTTAATTTTATTTGATGGATTTAATTTGTGGAAATAATTAAATTAAATCAATTGCTTAATATTTAAAAAGATAATTAAATTAAATTAATTGTTTAATTTAAAGAAAATAAATAAATTAAACAAAGTGATGTTTCTAATTTATTAATTAAATTAGATATATAATTATTTAATTATTTATTATAAGCATAATTATAATAAGAATATAATTATCATAATTATAAATTATAAGCTATTTAATATAATATAATGCTATTAAAATAATCTAGTATGAGGGAATTTTATGTAGCCAAACACAGCCTTATGGCTTTTGGCCTAACATAACTGATAAGCGTGGGGAGTCTTCAGTTTATTTTCTAAGCGTCTTTTATTTTTAAGCCAAGTACAAAGAGGGTTTGGGGAAAAGAAGAAACATAGAGATTTTTTTGAGAAGGAAGAATCATGGTGGTTTTGAGGGAGGGTCACCATCTCTTACTAGCCTACAACTAGGGTTTGGAGGTATAACCTACTCTAATTTTAATTCTTATTTTTAAAATTTCTATTTTTAATTATGTTGGATTGGTACATATACATGTTGGTAGGGTTTATAATCTGTCAATCATTATATATAAGGGTTGTTTGAGTAGCAAACACATGAAATTGGGTTTGTAGGAAGAAAAAAATAATAATAATGTTTATGTTTGAAAATGGCTTTAGAAAGTACAAAATTTCATGTCCTATATGTGCTATAATCTGTAAATTGGTGTTGGATTGTGTTAGTCCGTTAAGAAACGAAAGCGGCGTAGTTTAAATCGTGTTAATTGGTTAAAAAACGAAGTCGTGGCGATCGAATTCGCTAAATGTGTTAAAACATGAAAATAGTGTATGAAAATGGATTTTTGGGCTTTAAACCATGGTTTCAAGGATTTAAATTTTCTGAAATTATTGTTTGATTGATTTAAATTTGGTATATGTATGATAAGTAAATATTTATGAGCAATGTACATAAGTTTTATGTCTTAATTTAGATGTTAACAGTAGTAATTAGTCCAGAATTTAGTTATTCTGTTCTTCGTGGTTGGGTGTTTTGTAATTCGTAGTCCCAGTAGCAAATTTAGCACCCAAATACCAAATTTCGCATCTCATTGTAGAAAATAGGCCAAAAGTTCATACTTCAATTGAAATTCAGCCTAAAGCTTATTTGGAATTCGCGCCTAACGCCATCACTGTCTCTCGCCCAAATATTTGGAATTGTGGTGCAGGTCCGATTGAGGTGATTCAGGATGATCCAGAACGAGGACGAATAGAACTACAACTTTCATTCTTTAAGTTTTTCAATTTGAGGTCGGGAACAAGGGTCAAAATGGTCATTTGTGGGACTTATATGTATTAGGAGACAATCGGAGGGCGTCGGGAATGCACATATGCAAATGTAGTGCTTCTAACGATGAAAGATGTTGTTCTAAGTTATAAAACATGAATATTAGTAAATATAATGATGAATTAGATAAGTTGTATAAGCATACTAAGCACACACAAGAGAGACGAATCGGGCATGTGACGAATTAACGTCGAAACGTCGTTTCAAGTGTTAATGAACTTAAAAAGTGTTTCCATTCAACTGAAATGAATATTATAAGATATGGAATGGATTTAATATAAAACCAATAAGTATTCCTAGCAAGACTTAAGCACTTGAACGAACTTCGAATAGGAAATATAGTGAGTTATAAGTCTAAATTTAACACAATCAAATTAAACATTGTGTACTGATTAATAGGAAGATTTATAGGATGTAGATTAAAGTTTACATTATAACTACTATGCGTTGCTATGTGACTAATAGTTGATGTGAATGATTATATAATTGTGTAGGGCACGTGAAGTGCAGATAACTGTAAGCTGTTAAACTATTATTGGTAAACAATGATTAAGGCAAGTCTTTCAGTTCCTATTTGTTATGTGAATTTGATTGTTTTAAATATTTATTGCAAAGAGCATGATGTGTTATATACATGTTGAATGTATGAAATGTTAAAGTCAACTTATGACTACGTTGATTGAGTAAAGCATGCTGATTGAGTACGGAACTCAATCTTTATACTTGTTATTTGAAATGTAATATGTATGTTATGTTAGTTCAATGTTTATGAGATACATGTTGAGCATGTTATTATGTGCTATGTGATGCATGAAAACTATTAGATTTTCTTTGAAATTTGCTTGAGCTCAACCTTGCAAATAACCACTTTTGCGAGTTCAAGATTCAAGGTAAAGTTATGTGTTACCCGAAAGACATGAATCGGATGTGATACTTGAAGATTTATACACTTTGGTTATGTTATTATTATTTGAACCATGTTTAAGGTTAGAATAATGTATTATTGTTGAATTGTATTATATTTTTGCAATGTAAACTAATGTAGTATTAAAAATGATTTTGAGATATTTAGATGTAAAGGTTGAAAGTTCGGGAGCGAGAATAGTTTGTAATAGAAACTTTTAATTATAATAGAAAATTTTAATTATACCGCAAATTTCAACGGTTGTATTATCGTTTAATGATGTAAAATTAGAGGTTGAATGTATTATTAACGACCGAAGTTGAGAATTAAATTATATAAATTTTGGGGTCGTTACAATCATGACCGTAATGTTACAAATGATGTGGAAAAAGTCCTCATTGGCCCGTAGTGCATTGATGGACAGTTGTTGGCATGATCATGACCATTGATGAATACACGAATATCCTTGGCCGTAGTGCATGGATAATTTGTGGATGTGATACTAATGAATATCCTTGGCCATGGTGCAGGGATGATGTGGATTATTTATTAAGCTGAGTCTAGCCGATAAAAGTGATGAAAAACCTTTTAAATCATAAAAGATAGTAGATTTTATTCTCTACTTGACTCTTTGAATGGATTGCTTGTTTCGCTGTAGTTAGACTTGATGTTGGTTATATTTTATCAGTTTAACACTATTGAAGGCTAACGATAATTTATTTTGCATTATCTTAGTCATAATATTTCTTACTGGGCTAGTTGAGGTCACCCTTTCTGTCACTGCTCTCTTCAGGAAATGAGAACGTAGTCGGGACTAGTCGGGGAATGGAGTGACGGTTCAGATGATAGTATTAGTAGTCCTCACTATTCTATTAAATAGTGTGAAAATAAATGTAATGAGGACTCTTTTGAGTGTGGATATTGTCTAGATGACAATATTCTTATTAAAACTCTCAGTTTACATTTAGTCGTATTTTACATGATAGCTATATTATTAAGTTGTATTTGAATTTTGTACCATGTATTTGTTGACTCAAGATGGGTGATGTATACCTATTTTGGGGGCATCACAGGACCTCACTCCAAACCAAAGGAATGTCACGGTTACACTATTAACCCAATTCCAGGATGTGTTTGCATGGTCTCATGAAGACATGATGGATTTTTCTACTGAAATTGTCATTCATCGCCTCTCCATCAAAGAGTGATTCAAGCCAGTCAGGCAAAAGCTCTGGTGATTAAAACCTGAGTAGAGTTTAAAAGTCAAAGAAGAAATTATGAAACAATTTCACGCTGGTATCATCATGGTGTCCACATACCCTGAATGGCTATCTAACTTAGTCCCCGTGCCTAAACTAGGAGAAAAGGTGTGAGTTTACGTAGATTACCAGGATTTGAATAAAGCTTGCCTTAAAGATAGCTTTCCCGTGCCATTTATCCACATTCTCCTTTACAATACAGCTCAATATGACATGTACTCCGTTGTTGACTGTGTAACACCCCCATACCTATACTCTTGTGGTATCCGGTATGATGTTTACAGAGAATTAACATAATGCATTTAAATCTATACACCCATGGTATCTGATTAAAATATTACATTAGAAAGAGGGACTATCAGATATAATTCCCATAGATTCAAGATTCACAGTATCCCATAATAGATGGTAATTCCCAAGAGAAATATTACTGTGTTTGGATACCCTCACTTGAATATATGAACTGTATCTGTGACTAGAGTTTATCTATCTGAAATTCAGAGTATCAATAATAACATGAACAGTCCATATTACCAATAACCTCACCTAGATGTATAGTCTATGTCATGCAAATATATACTATCGTATCGATAGTAACTATCTATCTAAAATTTAGAGTATTAATAACATCATGAACAGTCCATGCTATTAGCACCCTCACTCAGATAAATAGTTCCCAAGGATCTCAACTAGAATAGAAGACATCTAATTTTACATCTATGTATGTAAGAAAACACGGTTGCGGAAATAAAAGATGTTATATATATCATAATATTATGATTCGATTACAAAATTCTCATAACGAGTTCTTATTACAAGGTATTCATACGCACAAGAATATAATCTAATCTATGTAGGACGCTTCCCTTTATCTACTCCAGATGTTCCAGGATTACCATCTAACACTGCAAAGGGAATAATTTGCAAGGGTGAGCTATGACATGCTTAGCAAGTTGTATATTTATAACAATATAGGATTTAAAGAATTATAACAATTCAAATTTTAACTGATAGTTGTTACCATTTCTGGATTTCTAATTCAAACTAGTTCTGGAATTTTTATCATTTCTGTTAGTTACAAAGACTTAGAAATTTTGTTCTGATAAGAGATAGGGGATCAGCATATTCAACATCCTAGGAGTATGCATCTTATCCTACTAGTGCTTAACATACACTAAACTTATTGTTAATATATTCATTGACTAAACAGCGTTCCCTTACGGGATACTCAACTTCAGTATAAGAGTGTCTTACCAAAATAATTTGGCTTGACACAACAGTTTATGCTCAATAAATAATATCATATGGATAAATAATTCATTTCTTAGTTATGCTGGAACTATAACAATAACTTTTCAATAATAGGTAATTCAATGTAGGTGTATTATATCAGCAGTATATCAAGATAGAATCTTGTTAAATAATAAAAGCAGGGTTGATAAATTTTACATAAGTAATAAAATTGGGTATAGGAGACTTGCGGCGTAGATCAATCAAGCTATACTATTCGAACGCAAATAAGTACCTATGACATTCAAAAATATAAATCTAACACGTTAGTATTGATAACAATACTCAAATAAAACATTTATTTAATCTAGGGTTAGATTTAATAGGGTTTAACTTTAAATACCTTTGATAAATGAACTAAATTTTATTTATAAAATTTGGTTATATTTTAAATAATTTAATTATCCTTATAATATATTTTAGAAGGTTTAAAATATTTTTAAATTATTTATTAATCCTTTAAATCATTTTAAATCATTTATCTCTATTTATAAATAATTTATATTTACTAAAATTTTATAAAAACATTATTTAATATTATTAAATAATTTGTAATCATTTATTAAGATTTTTATTTCAATAATAATATTTTTACATAATTATTTAGTATTTTAAAGTAATTATTCTAATTACTTTATTAATAAGTTAATGATAAATAATATCTCAATAAGATAGAATAATTATTATATTTTTGTAGAAATATAAGAAATATTTTATAATAATTTAATATAATTTTTAAAACTATTTTTATTAATTATTTTTAATTTTTATAATTTATTTTTAAAGAAAATAATTTCCATTTGTCGCTAAAGCTCTCATGTGTGAGAAAGTCTCGTTGTAGGTGTTCTTAAGTTTTCAGGCGGGGTTGGTCAGTGGTAATTCGAGTGACCAGTTTGACCATCAAATAGCTCGTTACTGGTAATGATTTTTGGTTAGATCAAATATTGGTGTTGTAGTACTCATACAATAGTATAAGATCAAGTAATAATCAGGCTTTAATCTACATCTAACAAGAAATTATAAAGGTCCAAAGTTACTGTCAGAGCTGGTCTTAGGTTTCTGGGTAACCCAGGACAGTGGTCATAGCCGGTCAAAGGTTTTGTGGCTTGAATAACTTTGATTCTGTATATTAGATGTATGTTTTGTTTGTTGTAACATGTAGTCTATATGTCAGGGTACATATATATAACATTAACATGAACAAATCTTAATTCTAAGGTTTCTATTTATGCTGGTTAAAGTACAGCTACCAACTACTCTTCGTGTTCTTGGTTTTAGAAAAACCCGTAAACTTAGTATGCTTTCAATAACTACTTTTTGATAATAATTAGGTAATCCTATGAGTTGTTTGTTCGATTGAAGATTGTAGATATGTAGTATGTATAACACGGTACCAGTACATAACAAAAACTTAAACAATTAACAATCAGAAGACGATTAAGCGAATTCGATCAAAGTAAGCTTAGGTTCAATTGTTCTTGAGCTTTCTGGGCAACATAGAAAACCAATTTTCGTGAACAGTCAACCCACTTTGACTGCATATATCTTGGAATCTATGGTTCATCTTCACTAATCTTGATTAGGGTTTTATTTCTAATGATTAGGAATGTTAAGTAATGTTAATTAGTACCTAATTAAAGTTTACTAACCATGATTAGGTGTTATCATAAGCTAATTAGGGTTTAATTAATAAACTAGGGTTAGGGTTTTGCTAATTAGGGTTAGAGTTTGTTAACCTAGGTTTATTAACCTAAATTTCTCACTAATCCTAACAAGCACGACAAAGCGTTTTGTCAGTGTAAGCACGACATAACAACTTGTCAAAATAATTTTACCGAAAATTCGATTATAGAAGAAAACTTTAAGCACGAGGTGTCAAGCACGACGTTTTTCGGATAAAAATTTATTTGGTCAATTTTGTCAAACCAAGTATATAATAACATATAACTCATTCAGAACAGAGAAATTTTATTTATATAATGGGATTTAGATGTACGAGTCTTATTAGGGTTATGGGATTTTACATTCACCCCCACTAATAAGAATTTCGTCCTCGAAATTACAGTACATGTCAAGTAAATAATTGAGGATAATTCTCGCGCATTTTATCTTCAAGCTCCCATGTAGCTTCTCCAATGTTCTGATTTCTCCAGATTACTTTAACCTAGGCTATCACTTTATTTCTCAAGACTTGCTCTTTACGGTCGACGATCTTCATAGGTTCTTCTACATAAGAAAGATCTTTTTCTATTTGGATCGGCTCATATTGTATAACGTGTTTATAATCAGGCTTGTATGGTCGTAAAACGGACATATGAAACACATTATGAATATGGTTTAACTCGGGAGGTAGTGCTATTTCATAAGTAACTTCACCAACCCTTCTCAAAATTTTAAAAAGTCCAATAAATCTCGGACTTAATTTTCCTTTCTTGCCAAAACGTATCTTGCCTTTCCAAGGAGATACTTTCAAGAATACGTGACTTCCTAAGCTAAAGTTTCATTGTTGACGATGTGGATCTGCATATTTTCTTTGTCGATCCTGAGACGCTTGTAATCATTGACGAATAATTCTGATGATTTCAGTTGTTTGTTGAATTATCTTGGGTCCTAACATTTGTCTTTCCCCGACTTCATCCCAACATAAAGGTGTTCTACAGTTTCTTCCATATAAAGCTTCATAGGGTGGCATACCTATGCTAGTATAATAACTATTGTTGTAGGCGAATTCGACTAAAGGTAACTGATCTTCCCAACTTCCTTTGAAGTTTATGACATATGTTCTCAATATATCCTCTAATGTTTGTATGGTTCTCTCACTCTGTCCATTAGTTTGAGGATGATAAGCTGTACTTAATCTTAGTTGTGTTCCTAAGTGTTTCTGAAGACTTTTCCAAAAATTAGAAGTAAATCATGGATCTCGATCTGATACTATGGACACAGGTACTCCATGCGTAGAGATAATTTCATGAGTATATAGTTTGGCAAGGTGATCTAGGTTATGAGTAATCTTAATAGGTAAAAAGTGAGCTGATTTTGTTAAACGGTCAACTATTACCCAAATGGCATTATGGCCCTTTTGTGTAGTTGGAAGGCCTACTACAAAGTCCATGGTTATATGTTCCCACTTCCACTCAGGAATTGGTAAGGGTTGAAGTAAACCACTTGGCTTCTGATGTTCTGCCTTAACCCTTTGACACGTGAGACATTTACTTACCCATTCAGCTATTTCTCTTTTCATATTCGACCACCAAATGTGTCGACTTAAATCTTTGAACATTTTAGTACTGCCAAGATGTATGGCAAATTTAGAATTATGTGCTTTGTTCAAAATTTTATCTTTTAAAGCTTGATATAACGGAACCCAGATTCTATTTTCATGTCTTATTATTCCATCCGCATCTATTCGAAATTTATTATACTTATCATGTGTGGAATTAGATTTAAACTTCTGACACTTTTCATCCTTCTCCTGTATCTCTTTAACTTTATCGAGCAGAGATGAAAATCCTTCTAAAATATATAATTTTTGGGTAGAGGTAGTTGGACATTCCACCTCAATTTCTAACTTTTCAAAATCTTTTATTAACCTATCATTGGTGGTTAATAAATTCAATTTTTCCTGACTCTTTCTACTTAAAACATCATCTACAACATTAGCTTTACCGGGATGATATAAGATTTCACAGTCAAAATCCTTTATCAGTTCTAACCATCGTCTCTGTCTTAAATTTAATTCCTTTTGTGTAAAAATATATTTCAGACTTTTATGATTTGTATATATCTCGCACTTCTCCCCGTACAAGTAATGTCTCCAAATTTTAAGAGCAAACACTACTGCGACTAACTCTAAATCATGAGTAGGATACCTCTTCTCATAATCTTTGAGTTGTCCTGATGCATAAGCTATCACTTTACCATGTTGCATAAACACACACCCTAATCCTCTGTGTGATGCGTCACTATATACTACAAGGCCTCATGTATCATCTGGTAAGGATAACACTAGAGCCATGCTCAATCTCTTCTTCAACTCTTAAAAGCTTTCCTCACATTTATCTGTCCAGACGTATTTCTCCGTCTTTCGAGTTAAATTGGTTAATGGGGTTGCTATTTTTGAAAAATCTTTTATAAACCGTCGATAATAACCCGCTAAATCGAGAAAACTTCGTACTTCTGTTGGAGTTGTTAGTTGTTCCTAGTTCACAACTGTTTCGATCTTAGTTGGATCTACAGATTTTCCATCTTTATCAATTACATGACCGAAAAATTGAACTCTCTTTAACCAGAATTCACACTTGGAAAACTTTGCATAAAGTTGTTCCTTTCGTAATATCGTCAATACGACTCACAAGTGTTCATTATGCTCGTCCCGTGTTTTTGAGTATACCAGAATATCATCGATAAACACTACAACAATTTTGTCCAAGCATGGTTTAAACACTCAATTCATTAAATCCATAAATGCTTTCGGTGAATTTGTTAATCCAAAAGACATTACAAGAAATTCATAATGTCTATAGCATGTCCTAAACACTGTTTTTGGCACATCCTCATTTCTTACCTTTAATTGATGATAACTTGTTCTAAGGTCAATTTTTGAAAAATGTTCGGCCCCCTTTAATTGGTCAAACAAATCATCAATCCTTGGCAAAGGATATTTATTCTTAATAGTTAACTTATTTAGCTCCTTATAATCTATATAAAGTCTCATAGTTCCATCCTTCTTCTTTACAAACAAAACTGGTGCGCCCCAAGGTGAAACACTAGGTTGTATGTACTTTTTAGCTAAGAGTTCCTGTAATTGAATAAGTAACTCTTTCAGTTCTATAGGTGCCATTATTTACGGTGCCTTAGAAACTGGTGTCGTTCCTGGTGCAAGATCAATGATGAACTCAATCTCCCTATCTGGAGGCAAACTGGGTAAATCATCTGGAAATACATTAGGAAATTCCTTAACTATAGGTATTTGATCTAGTTTTACTCCTTCTTGTCGAGTATCAACTATATAGGCCAAATATCCTACACAACCCTTTTTAAGTAATCTTTCTGCCTGAACTATTGTCAAACATCGAGATTGCTTAGGTGAACAACTACCGTTGAACACTACCTTTGACTTCAAGTAGTGAAAAGGTTAATCGTTTTTGATGACAATCAATCATCGTTATGATTAACTTCTTGATCCATTCCTAAAATTACATCAAATTCTCCCAACTGAATCGGTAACAAATCTACCTTAAAATTATGTCATTTTATTACCACACTACAGTTTCTGTATATGGTCTACACCGGAATTCTTTCATTATTAACAATTTCTACACAAAATTGTTTGTCTAAATTTTCACAAGGCATATTCAAGTTTGTAGAGAAATTTCTAGACACAAATGAATAAGTAGCACCAGAATCGAATAACACATATGCATTTAAAGTGTTGATAGGGATGATACATCATCTACTACGTCCTGTGAAGCAACGGCATCCCTCACCGACATATTAAATGATCTCGCGGTAGGTCGATTCGAACCCCAACTCTGACTCTTGTCGATTGATTATTCTCTAATATTCTAACCGCTTTTCCTCCTTGGTTCATGGGACAGTTCTTAGAAAAATGTTCCATTGAACCACAATTAAAACATTTATTTTTCTTTGGAAGAGGACACTGTGAAAGATAATGTCCTGACTGTCCACAATTAAAACATTTTTTAAGAAGACACTCTCCTCTATGTTTCTTACTACACTTAGGACAAGGTTTAATATTATTATTACTAAAATTGTTATTAGTATTTCCTATCTTTTTCCCTGAGTTGATAGAAAAAGAATTATTCCATTTACGCTTGTTATTAAACCCACCTGAACTGGGTTCGGTCTTACTTTTCACTTTCTCATTCTGAGTCTTTTTGTCCTAATGAAATTTAGCAAGATTTTTATTCTCACTTTCAGTTATAGTGGCCTTCTCTAGTATTTCAGAGAAAGTTTTGATTTGAAGCACTGATAATTTACTCTTAATCTGTGGTTTTAAACCTTCTTGGTACCTACGAGTCTTTCTAAGTTTAGTGGTTACTTGGTGTGGAGCAAACCTGGATAGTTCATTAAACTTAGTCAGTATCTTCGGGTTCTGAGAAGATCTCCTTGTTTTAATTCCAGAAATTTTATTTCCATTCGGTCTTTCAAGGATTGGGAAAAATAGTTTTCAAAGAACAATTCTTTAAATCTATCCCAAGGAACAATTTTAGTTTGTACTCGACCTTTGGTTGATTCCCACCAATAATTAGCTTCACCTTTCAAGAAAAAGGTTGCAAAAGTTGTCTTCTGGTTATTACTAACATTGGTTATTAAGAAAAAATTTTCTATCTCAGAAATCCAAATTTATGCATCTACAAGTTCTAATGTACCTTTAAATTCAGGTGGTCCAACTAATTTAAAGTCTTTAAAGGATGTATTTTGGTTTATAGGTTTGTTTATTACTCCTAACATCATATCTACTAACTGTTGAGTAGGATTATCCTCATTATTCATTTCTCTTTGGGGTCTTCTGGTTGGTGGCATGATTTTATAAAACAACAACAAAGATTCACATAAGACTTTGAATAACAAAACATATTGCTTATTTTATATATATCCCAACCGTCTTACAACAACTTCAAAATTTAAACATACTACTATATTATACAGTACTTATCACAATACAAACTTTGAATTCTTCTTTATTATACTAATATAAAGCATCCAACCTCCTATGCTACTCTCTGAATTCATTGATATCATCAAAGGAATCACGAATGATGTGGCAAACCACAGATCGATCGATAAGATCTATTGCTTTTCTTTCTCTAGGGATATCGAACTACACGACGCTGAAAATCATTAAAAGTATCTCGCACTCCTAGAGATGTTTTAAGAAGTCTTGACTGAATTTCCTTCCTGCCCTTTTGTGCATGGTCAAGTTGTACTTTTAGTCGATGACTATGACTCCTTTCATGTTGTAGCATTCCCTCAGCTATATCAGCCCTAAACTTCATCTTATTGTTCTCATATTCTGTTGTCTGCAGTAGTGATGCCATTGCCTTATCATGCTAATCTATTCTCATTAATTGTTCAGCCACTAAATCTTCATCTTCTTCAGCATCAAGCAGTTGTTGATCATGAAGAAATTCTTCTTCTTCTGCCTCACTAGCTATAATAGACTCTATTTACGGTTTATTGATTACTATCACCCTTTCTTCAGCATTGGAGTTGGCCATCTATAAAAGAAAACTCCATAAATACTGGTATAAAGTTTTACACAACATAAAAATTTTAATGTTATATTTTATATGTCTTTTGAAAATTTTTACGTACTCGAAGACTATATACTAAGAAAACTCTTCCTTATATCTATAGCCTTAACCGCTCTGATACCAAAATTGTAACACTCGGGGTACTTTCAACCATAGCACCTCACAAAGGTACCTATCAATTTGCCACCGACTCGCTCGGCATCCCCTACGGAAAGTCTAGCTTTGGTGCATTCCCTTATAAGGATGTCACCAGCAAAAGGCTTGGGGCTCTTTGCAAATTCATGCTTATAGCTTTGATACCAAAATTGTAACACCCCCATACCTATACTCCCGTGGTATCTAGTATGGTGTTTACAGAGAATTAACATAATGCATTTAAATCTATACACCCATGGTATCTGATTAAAATATTACATTAGATAGAGGGACTATCAGATATAATTCCCATAGATTCAAGATTCACAGTATCCCATAACAGATGGTAATTCCCAAGAGAAATATTACTGTGTTTGGATACCCTCACTTGAATATATGAACTATATCTGTGACTAAAGTCTATCTATCCAAAATTCAGAGTATCAATAATAACATGAACAATCCATATTACCAATACCCTCACCCAGATGTATAGTCTATGTCATGCGAATATATACTATCGTATCGATAGTAACTATCTATCTGAAATTCAGAGTATTAATAACAACATGAACAGTCCATGCTATTAACACCCTAACTCATATAAATAGTTCCCAAGGATCTCAACTAGAATAGAAGACATCTAATTTGACATCTATGTATGTAAGAAAACACGGTTGCGGAAATAAAAGATGTTATATATATCATAATATTATGATTCGATTACAAAATTCTCATAAGCAATTCTTATTATTACAAGGTATTCATACGTAAAAGAATATAATATAATCTATGTAGGGACGCTTCCCTTTATCTACTCCGGATGTTCCAGATTACCATCTAACACCTGCAAAGGGAATAATTTGCAAGGGTGAGCTATGACATGCTCAGCAAGTTGTATATTTATAACAATATAGGATTTAAAGAATTATAACAATTCAAATTTTAACTGATAGTTGTTACCATTTCTGGATTTCTAATTCCAACTAGTTCTGGAATTTTTATCATTTATGTCAGTCAGAAAGACTTAGAAATTTTGTTTAGATGTGAGATAGGGGATCAGCCTATTCAATATCCTAGGAGTATGCATCTCATCCTACTAGTGCTTAAAATACACTAAACTTATTGTCAATATATTCATTAACTAAACATCGTTCCCTTACGGGATACTCAACTTCAGTATAAGATTGTCTTACAAAAATAATTTGGCTTGACACAACAGTTTATGCTCAATAAACAATATCATACGGATAAATAATTCATTTCTTAGTTATGCTGAAACTATAGCAATAACTTTTCAATAATAGGTAATTCAATGTAGGTGTATTATATCAGCAGTATATCAAGATAGAATCTTGTTTAGCGAATAAACAGGATTGATAAATTTTACATAAGTAATAAAATTGGGTATAGGAGACTTGCCTGAGCGTAGAACAATCAAGCTATACTATTCGAACGCTAATAAGTACCTATGACGTTCAAAAATATAAATCTAACACGTTAGTATTGATAACAATACTCAAATAAAACATTTATTTAATACCAGGTTAGATTTAATAGGATTTGACTTTTAATACCTTTGATAAATGAACTAAAATTTATTTATAAAATTTAGTTATATTTTTAAATAATTTAATTATCCTTATAATATATTTTAGAAGGTTTAAAATATTTTTAAATTATTTATTAATCCTTTAAATGATTTTTAAATCATTTATCTCTATTTATAAGTAATTTATATTTACTAAAATTTTATAAAAACATTATTTAATATTATTAAATAATTTATAATCATTTATTAAGATTTTATTTCAATAATAATATTTTTACATAATTATTTAGTATTTAAAAGTAATTATTCTAATTATTTTATTAATAAGTTAATGATAAATAATATCTAAATAAGATAGAATAATTATTATATTTTTGTAGAAATATAAGAAATAATTTAATATAATTTTTAAAACTATTTTTATTAATTATTTCTAATTTTTATAATTTATTTTAAAGAAAATAATTTATGTCTGTCATTAAAGCTCTACAAAGTGATGTAAAGTGTCACATGTATTTGTTCTTTGAGTTTTTGGGCGGTATGTTGGTCATAGTCGAGTGACCGGTTTGACAATCAAATAGCTCATTCATTTGGTAATGATTTTGGTTAGATCGAATATTGGTGTTGTAGTACTTATCTGATAATCTACAAGATCAAGTAATAATCAGGCTTTAATCTACATCTAACAAGAAATTATAAAGGTCCAAAGTTACTATCAGAGCTGTTCTTGGGTTTCTGGGTAACCCTGAGCGATTGGTCATGGCCGGTCAACAGTTTTGTGGCTTGAATAACTTTGATTCTGTATATTAGATGTATGTTTTGTTTGTTGTAACACGTAGTCTATATGTCAAGGTACATATATATAACATTAACATGAACAAATCTTAATTCTAAGGTCTCTATTTATGCTGGTCAAAGTACATCTACCAACTGTTCTTCGTGTTCTTCAGTTTCTGGAAAAAACCCAGAAACTTAGTCATGCTCGGTCAACTACTTTTGACCAATAATTCCGGTAATCCTATGAGTTGTTTGTTCGATCGAAGATTGAAGATATGTAGTATGTATAACAGGGTACCAGTATATAACAAAAACTTAAACAATTAACAATCAGAAGACGATTAAACAGGTTGGTCAAAGTAGCCGGTTCAATTGTTCTTGAGCTTTCTGGGCAACCCAGAAAACCTACTTCCGTGAACAGTCAACCCACTTTGACTGCTTATATCTTGGAATCTATGGTTCATTTGAACCTGTTTTGTTTTCCAGATTAAAGACCTACTAACAGGCTACAAATACCAATCAATTAACAGACCAAATCATAAAAACACATGAATCTAAAAGCCCGGAGCATTGGAATTTTGTCGGACCATTTTTTCAAAATTTCCAGATTTCATAAAATGCTTAATCAAGGCATCTAGATGTTATGAAAACATGTTCCATCACTCTAGCATACTTTCTAACATCCTACTATATAATTCTAAACATCCAAACAACAAAATTAACAAAGGATCAAAGAGCTAATTATAAACTAGGGTTTGCACCTTAACTTGAGCAATTCTTGATTCTACTTCTGATCTTGTTGTTGTTAACACCCAGGCTTGATATGGTAGGTTTATAAGTGTATCTAGGCTTTGAGAATTTGTGAGTTTGCTCAGCCCTAAGCTTCCTATTTATAGAATTCTTCAACTTGGCTTTTTGGTCATTTTTCCAACTACTTGCCTCCATAAAGATCTGATTTGTGACTTTTTTGCTACTTGGGAGTTTGGAAGCATGTCATGTGATGTCTTAGAACTTGAAATGGTGACTCCCAACCTACTTGTGAGCTAGTTGATCAAATTAGTAGCTTAATTAGGTTTAAATCTTCACTAATCTTGATTAGGGTTTTATTTCTAATGATTAGGAATGTTAAGTAATGTTAATTAGTACCTAATTAAAGTTTACTAACCATGATTAGGTGTTATCATAAGCTAATTAGGGTTAGATTAGCTAATTAGGGTTAAATAATAAACTAGGGTTAGGGTTTTGCTTATTAGGGTTAGAGTTTGTTAGCCTAGGTTTATTAACCTAAATTTCTCACTAATCCTAACAAGCACGACAAAGCGTTTTGTCAGTGTAAGCACGACAAAGCAACTTGTCAAAATAATTTTATCGAAAATTCGATTATAGAAGAATAAATTTAAGCACGAGGTGTCGAGCACGACGTTTTTCGGATAAAAATTTATTTGGTCAATTTTGTCAAACCAAGTATATAATAACACATAACACATTCAGAACAGAGAAATTTTATTTATATAACGGGATTTACATAACACATTAGGGTTTTGGGCTTTTACAGACTGTTTTGCAGGGTACCATTAAATTTTGGTCGCAAAAGAGGATCGTGAGAAAACTACTTTCATCACGCCTTGGGGAACCCTTTTCTACAGACGGTTGTCGTTCGGCCACATCAATGCCGGAGCTACCTATCAGCGGGCTATGATGGCTCTTTTTCATAACTTAATACACAAAGAGATAAAAATCTATATGGATGACATCATTGTCAAATCCCGAAAGGAAGAAGACCACATAAGCCATCTCAGAAAGCTCTTTAACAGGTTGCGTAAGTACAACTTGAAGTTGAATCCATCCAAGTGCGCCTTTGGCTTTAAATCAGGTAAGTTACTAGGTTTCCTAGTCAGCCATAAAGGGATTGAGTTGGATCCCACCAAAATCCTGGCCCTAACGAAAATGTCCATTCCTCAGATAGAGAAGGAAATATGGGGATTTTTGGGAAGGATCAACTTCATTAGCCGATTCATCTCCCAACTCACAGCAACCTGTGAGCTTATCTTCAAGCTATTAAGGAAGAACTCCTCCATGAAATGGAATGATAAGTGTTAGAAAGCCTTCCAAACAATCAAAGAGCAACTAGTCAAAGCTCTTGTTTTGGTACCACCCAGGAATTTGTTCCCCTGTTTATGTACCTATCCATCAATGACAATGCCATGGGCTACATGCTGGGACAGAAAGACGATAGAGGCCAAAAGCGAGTTATCTACTACCTCAGCAAAAGATTTAGCAGCAGTGAACACAAGTACACTCTAATTGAGAAGACTTGTTGTGCTTTAGCATGGGCTTCCATGAGGTTACAACATTACCTCCATGGTTACACAACCCATCTCATATCCCGTATGGATCCTCTCAAGTACGTGTTCAGCAAACCCATGTTGAATTGTCGGATGTCCAGATGGTAGTTGATCCTACAGTAATTTGACATCGTCTACGTGACGCAAAAGTCTATCAAAGGTCAAGGAATTGTGGATTAACTGGCCGTCAGAGCTTCAGGGGATTTCAAACCCTTGGAAACATACTTCCCCAATGAAGGGGTAATGGAAGTTCAGTAACACCATCAGTACGATACACACTAGACATGGAAGTTGTATTTTGATGGAGTTGTAAATATGGAAGGTTCTGGGCTGGAGCAGTTCTAGTAGCCATTACGGGGGAGTAGTATCCCATCACCATCAAATTGCAGTTTATCAGCACCAACAACACAGCTGAGTATGAAGGCTGTCTCATGGTGCTAAAAATTGCCCAATCAATGGGCATAAGGGGGTTAACTATCTTTAGAGATTTCAAATTGGTAATCAGACAAACCACGAGGATCTATCACACCAAAGAACTACATTTGCTTCCTTACCATCGGCAGGTTATCCAGATAGCTTCAGAGTTTGAAGGAATAACCTTTATTCTCATTCCTCAGAACAAGAATGACTTTGCAGATGCGCTAACAACTTTGTCCTCCTTAGTCAACATACTTGACAAGGAAAACATGCCAAGCATCACATTTGCCCTTCAAAAGGCTCTAGCCTATGGGAATTACATCAGAGAAGTATCGGATGAGCTACCTCCCATCCAACACCCTTGGTATCATCACATCAAGGAGTATCTATGAGATGGATCTACACCCGCTGATGCGAGTTCTGCTGAGAAAAAGTGGATCCATCGAATGCTAAAAATTTTTACCTGAGCGGAGATGCACTCTACAAATGAGATACATAACTAGGTCTCCTCAAATGTCTGGACAAGGACCAAGCTCAGAGGCTAATGGATGAAATCCATGGTAGAGTATGTCGCCCACACATGAACGACCTTCTACTTGTCAAAAAGATCCTCAGAACATGGCATTACTGGCTCTCTCTCAAGGTTGACTGTGATGATCACGTCAAGAGATGTTATCAATGCCAAATTTGTGGGAATGTTATCCATGCCCCTCCAAGGGAGCTCCATAATATGAGTTCACCCTGGCCATTCTCAATGTGGGGCATGGACGTGATAGGGCCCATCGAGCCCAAAACCAGTAATGGGCATCGGTTTATCTTCACCATGATTGACTACTTCACCAAATGGGTAGAAGCAGCCTCCTTCCCCAGGGTTACCAAAGAAGTCATCATTAGTTTCATCAAAAACAATGTCATTTGTCGATATGGACAACCAAAGGTAATTGTGTCAGACAATTCAAAGAACCTCAACAACAAAATGATGGAGAAGTTATACAGTCAATTCCACATCAAACACCTCAACTCTGTCATCTATCGTCCAAAGATGAATGGTGTTGTTGAAGCGGCTAATAAGAACATCAAAAAGATCATGCAAAAGATGTCCTCCAATCACAAAGGATGGCCTAACATGTTGCCTCTAACTCTATTAGCCTATAAAACATCAATACGTACTTCCACTGGGGCAACCCCCTACTCATTAACCTATGGGATGGACGTAGTGCTCCCCATAGAGGTGGAAATGGAATCCCTTAGAGTGTTGATAGATGCTTAGCTAGATGAAAACCAATAGTTACAAGATAGGTATCACCAGCTGTCTCTAATAGACGAAAGGCGAACTAGTGCTATCTTCCATGGTCAGTTATATCAACAAAGGAATGCCAGATCCTATAACAAGAAAGTCTGGCTACGATAGTTTAAACAAAATGACTTGGCTTTAAAGAAGATCATTGATAACCAAGATCAATCTAAAAGAAAATTCACCCCAAACTGGGAAGGCCCGTTTGTTGTCAAGGAGGTATTGACAGGAGGTGCTCTCAGATTACAAGAAATTGATGATGATGAATTTCCACAGCATATCAACCCGGACATTGTGAAACGGTACTATGTCTGAGGTTACCATCAAGCAAACATCCTAGTTTTGGATCACCGGATCACCAGTCACTTCAGGTTTTCTAACCCTTCACTACATATAATCCTTCTTCATATCCATCTGTCCCATTAGGGACAAACACACTTTTCAAACCAGCAACCTAGTTTTCGGATCATCAGATCATTCACTCCACTTCATTTCAAACCCTTCAGGTTATCCCATCAGGAATTAAACCTTCACACCTGCAGTTTTGTCCTACCAGGGATAGAACTTTTCACACCTGCAGTTTGTCCTGTACATGGGATCAAACTTTTCACCTGTTATTTGTCCTGAACATAGGATCAAACTTTTTTGTTGCAATCCGTCCTGCACATAGGGCGAACTACGTAGACCTGATCTCCCCAATACACGGGAGTACGTAGGCAACCATTTTTTAATGGCCCAGTCGCAATAAAAAAATCAAACAAAAACAAAAACACCACTTCTACACCCTTCCACACCCTTTCTCGTACAACGTTGAACCTCTTACACCAGGTTCAAACTATGCAGACCTAATCTCCTCTTTAATAGAAGTACAAGCAGCCATTTATGGTTCGGTCTTACCCCTACCAAAACACAAAAACTTGTCACATGGTACTGGGATTAACCTTCAATCCACCACACTTCATTGGCTTCAAACCAAAGGGATGGAACTAACTGATCTCCCCACATAAATGGTAGAATTAGCGACCATCTAAGCTGTGGTTGAGTCCTCAAAGAGAAAGATGGAACTACCTGGGCTCCCCCATACAAAGGAGTACCGGCGACCATCTGTGTGAGACCCCGAATTTTATGAAATGAAAGTATTCAATTTTCTTATAATTATTCTATTTAGTAAATGGTTAAATTGATAAAAGGTTAAAGTTAAGGGTTATAAGTGAAAATTTTGCAAAGTAAGCAAGTTGATATAAAATATTCTTTGTGTCGGCCTGTCGGGGAATATTCGATTGGTCGGGGAATATTTATTTTAACAGGAAATATTGTACAATGGCACAATCATTAGTGAACCCCCCAACGGAAGTATTGTCGTAGTTAGAAAATGACATAAATATCTTTTTATAAAAATAACGGCGAAAGTATTACCGTTAAAACTGTTGAACTACCCGGTAGTAAAAGTATAGTAATACGCGTGGTTGAATAGTATCACACGGTATTGATTATTGATGCTTGCATAATTAAGAAGTCACTCATTTATACTCAATTATTGCTACAGTAATTGCTGCATCATATCTCTCATATTATTGATTCAATTATTGTCATAGTATCATCTGTATAATATGTTATATTATTAAATCAATAATTGAGACGACAAACTTATTCATATTATTATTTGCAATATTGACAATGTCTAGAAGTTACATCGAGGAGAGGTTTGGTCATCTAATTGCTCGCATGATAGGGAGAAATTCTTATCGGAAAGCCCTCTTTCCAGGAGCGACACTGGTTGTTAAATATTGTGAGTTATAATATTAATGATGAATAAGTTAGTATTGATTAAAGATGAAATTGATAGTTCCATTATGTTGGAATTATTAGTGTTAGTGGAAATTGACATTTATTTCGATAATAATTGATGTCCTGAGGTTATATTGACCAATCGGGGTAATTGCTTAGGATAAATGAGCAATTAATTGTTATTAATTCACATGCTTATAACTATGTATTCACATGTATGTACTATATTAATTCACACATGATTTACTATTAGGGGGATTTGGTGCAAGATTGATAATACTTACGTAACTAAATTAAAAATGAAGGAAAAGATGAAGGTATTATACTGTAATTAGTTTTTTTCACATGATTATACTATTGAGTCACATGATTATACTATTAATTCACGTGATTTACTATTAGGGGAGGTGGTGCTAGTTTGATAATACTTGCAGGACTAAATTAAAAATGAAGAAAAAGAGGGAGGTATTATACTGTAATATTTCGAGCCCCAAAACGTACAATTATCGAAACTATATTTTCCTATAAATAGAAGCTCATTCCTTCATTATTTTTCACTAATTCACTAAAGCTATAGAGCAATTATTATAGAGAAAAATTATAGAGAGAAAGAAGAAGGGAAGTCTGCTACCTCACTATTCCAGTATCAAGTTTTCTTCTAAGGTAAAGGATATTATTATTATAGTAAGGGGTATTATTTCTGTCGTATTCACAAAGAGAGTTATTTCATTCAATATTCATAAGGGTTGTTATATCATACTTTATTATTACATTGGCATAACTTTTATGCATGCGATCTATCGCGTACGCTCTTTGAATTCTTCGTTATTCTATTCTTTATTATTACATTGGAATAACTTTGTTTGTGTGGTCTATCGCATGCTCGGTGAATTCTTCGTTATTCCATTCTTTATTATTACATTGGAATAACTCGTATGCATGCGATCTATCGCATGCGCCTGGTGAATTCTTACATTATTCCATTCCTTATTATTACATTGGAATAACTTTTCACTGTGAACTACCGCATGCATGGTGAATTCTTTTGTTATTCCATCCTTTATTATTATGTTGGAATAACTTTGTCATGTGGATTACGCATCCATGATGAATGATCCTTCGTATTCATTCTTTATTAAATTGTGGAAATGATCTCGCATCTACGTGGATTACTGCATGGCGGGTGAAAATCCATTTGCGATTTCAGTATATTTTATTATACTCGTATGAGATATCATTTCTTTTGTACTCAAATCATGGAATATCATTTTCTTTGGCATTTTTCTTTTATGAGTTACTATTCACGGGTTACTATTCACCCAGTTACTATTCACTCTAGTATTATTCACTCGGGTATTCGGGGCACTTTTCATGTTGGAGTTGTATTCACGAGTTACTATTTATGGGTTACTATTCACCCAAATTACTATTCACCCGAATATTATTCACTCGGGTATTTAGGGTACTTTTCATGTCGGGGTACTATTCATGAGGTACTATTCTCGAAGTACTATTCACAGTGTACTTTTCACAGGGTACATTTTACCCCAAAAATATATTTCTTTTATGTCCAATTTATTTTTGGTACATGAATATTATTCTAGAATTTTACTCTACGAAGCAGTATCATGTTGACAATTTGGATATTTTTAAACTCTGGATAAATTTAATGTCTTTAATATTTTTCCTTGATTTTGTTTGATTTGATTTCGTTTGATTATTGCTTATATCATTGTCATCATCCTCATGCTTATATTGTGATGAAAGTCATCTTTGGCTTACGTGCATAGATGGACTTGGTATTATTATGACCAGGGATTATTCGGTATAATCATAACCGTAATGTAACGAATGATGTGGTAAAAGTCCTCATTGGCCTGTAGTTCATTGATGGACAGTTGTTGGTATGATTATAACCAGGGATTATTCGGTATAATCATGACCATTGTTGAAAACACAAATATCCTTGGCCCGTAGTGCATGGATAATTCATGGTCATAATACTAATAAATATCCTTGGCCGTAGTGCATGGATAATTCGATGATGTAAATTATTTATTAAGCTAAGTCTCAGCGATAAAATATTGATTATACACTTTTAATTCGTAAAAGATAGTAGATATCATGCTCTACTTGACTCTTCTAAAATACAGTTGTATGTCTTTGGCCTGTAGTGCAAAGATGAATTATTAATGAATATCTTTGGCCGTAGTGCAAAGATGAATTAATTAATATGATAATGAGAAAGAATTATGATTTGGTATAATCATGATTTTTGATGTTTCAGGTAAAGATAGGTGATGAAAATTATCTTCGTCCTGGGTGCGAAGAGGAATTTAGAATCACAATTATGATTATGAGTTATTCACATGATTGTGGACATGAATTGTTGATTGATGTTACAGGGATAAAACATTATTGGTGGACTTTTAACATGGAGAACGTAATAGACCTGATGGTCTATTTGACTCTTCTAATAGATTGTTCGTTCCGCTATAACTATGGTTGAAAAGTTTTACCATCTACCATATGTTCTAAATCTCTGATTTATTACTGATGAAGGCTATTGATAATTTAATTATCTTTAGTCATGATATTCTTTATTGAGCTAGTTGTGCTCACCCTTTTGCTTCACAATACCTTTCAGGTAATAAGAGTGTTGCCGGGTCGAGCAGGGATACCAGGGGAATAGAACGGTGGTCTATAGTTGTTGAGGTTCTCCCTAAATAGTATGGAAATAAGTTTGTTGAGAACTTTAGATAAGTGTGTCGTATTATATACGTCATTTGATATTTAATTTTGGTGAACCGAATAGGGTGAGGTGAACCCTACTTTGGAAGGGTGGTTTGCCACTATCATACAGGATGTCTAATGACATACAACCTCGTGTTATCATAATACAGGATTGTGCATATCCACTTGCTGAGTATATCTACGAGTACTACCTATATTATCTTGGAGTTTATTTGAAATATAATTTTTAATTGGAGAAAACAGAGATAATTATATGTCAAGAGAAGACTCACCATTGGAAAGAAGATGATATCAATCTTCTTATTTTTCTTTGGGACTATTGGGTCAACCAAGGATAATTCTGTGGACATATGATATCTATCATAACCTAGATGCATGGCCTCCCATGTATGAAGATTTCGTTGAGTATTTTCCAAAGATTTTAATTTCTAAAATAGTTATTGACTGTACTTTTATGTAAAGTACCATTGTAAGGTGTTCTAGTATAGGCACCATGAGAGTTACATATATTTGTATTAAAACTCACATACTTATCTCATGTGTATTACATTTCGCATGCGACGGTTCATCGATTGTATAAATGAAGTTTATATTGGATTTCTGTAGTGTGATATCTGGTGACTCAGAATGGGTCGTGTGGACCTATTTTGTGGGCATCACAAATGGTATCAGAGCTTAGGGATATGGTCACTGGAGGAGATATGAGTCTAGAACTAGGAGGGGAGAGGACGGTAATATACTTCGCTAAGTGTATAACTTACCTAAGTGAAATTTTTTACTTGATAAGTTGACAAATTGTGATATGTCAATTAACCTTTATTTTGAAGATATATTCTTGAATGATATCTGAAATACAGAAAATGAGCAATGGGAAAATCATGATACAGAGGAAATAACCGGGAACGTACAATTCGAAAAGAAAGCAAGGTATTCTCATCTCTTCGAATACTAGGTATGTAAATTTCGAGGGCGAAATTTCATAAGGAGGAGAGATTGTGAGACCCCGAATTTTATGAAATGAAAGTATTCAATTTTCTTATAATTATTCTATTTAGTAAATGGTTAAATTGATAAAAGGTTAAAGTTAAGGGTGATAAGTGAAAATTTTGCAAAGTAAGCAAGTTGATATAAAATATTCGTTGTATCGAGGAATAATCGATTGGTCGGGGAATATTCGTTTTAACAGGGAATATTCGTATGATGGCACAATCATTGGTGAACCCCCCAATAGAAGTATTGTCGTAGTTAGAAAACGATATAAATATCTTTTTATAAAAATAACGGCGAAACTATTACCATTAAAACTGTTGAACTACCCAGTAGTAAAAGTATAGTAATACGCGTAGTAGCACACGGTATTGATTATTGACGCTTACGTAATTAAGAAGTCACTCTGTTATACTCAATTATTGCTACAGTAATTACTGCATCATATCTCTCATATTATTGATTCAATTATTGTCACAATATCATCTGCATAATATGTTATATTATTAAATCAATAATTAAGATGGAAAAGTTATTCATGTTATTATTTACAATATTGACAATGTCTAGAAGTTCTGTCCAGGAGAGGTTTGGTCATCTAATTGCGAGCCAATAGGGATAAATCCTTATCGAAAAGCCCCCTCTTTCCTGGGAATGACCTGCTTGTTAAATATTGTGAGTTATAATATTAATGATGAATAAGTTCGTGTTGATTAAAGATGAAATTGATAGTTCCATTATGTTAGAATTATTAGTGTTAGTGGAAATTGACATTTATTTCGATAATAATTGATGTCTGGAGGTTATATTGACCAATCGGGTAATTAACCGGATAAATGAGCAACTAATTGCTATTAATTCACATGCTTATAACTATGTTTTCACATGTATGTACTATTAATTCACATGATTTACTATTAGGGAATTTGGTGCAAGATTGATAATACTTGCATGACTAAATTAAAAATGAAAGAGAAGATGAAGATATTATACTGTAATTAGTTTTTTCACATGATTATACTACTAAGTCACATGATTATACTATTAATTCACATGATTTACTATTAGGGGAGGTGGTGCAAGTTTGATAATACTTGCAGGACTAAATTAAAAATGAAGAAAAAGAGGGAGGTATTAAACTGTAATATTTCGAGCCACAAAACGTGCAATTATCGAAATTATATTTTCCTATAAATAGAAGCTCATTCCTTCATTATTTTTCACCAATTCACTAAAGCTAGTGAGCAATTATTATAGAGAGAAATTATAGAGAGAAAGAAGAAGGGAAGTCTGCTACTTCACTATTCCAATATCCAGTTTTCTCATAAGGTAAATGATATTATTATTATAGTAAGGGGTATTATTTCATTCATATTCACGAAGAGAGTTATTTCTTTCAATATTTGTAAGGGTTGTTATACCATTATTTATTATTCTATTGGAATAACTTTATGCATGCGGTCTATCGCATGTACGGTGAATTCTTACATTATTCCATTCTTTATTATTACATTGGAATAACAGAATTCTATGTGGTCTATTACATGCACTGGTGAATTCTTCTGTTATTCCATTCTTTATTATTCCATTGGAATAACCTATCTCTGCGGTCTATCGCATGCCTAGTTAATTCTTCTATTATTCCAATCTTTATTATTTTGTTGGAATAACTTTTATCATCTTGATCTATCGCATGCTGGTGAATTCTTACATTATTCCATTCGTATTATTACATTGGAATAACGCTCTGCGGACTACCGCATGCATGGTGAATTCTTCTGTTATTCCATTCTTTATTATTCTATTAGAATAACTTGTCTATGTGGATTACCGCATGCATGGTGAATGATCCTTCGTATTCATTCTTTATTAAATTTTGGAAATGATGCATCTCACGTGGATTCTTTGCATGGCGGGTGAAAATCCATTTGTAGCTTCAGTATATTATATTATACTCGTATGATATGTCATTTCTTTTGTACTAAATCATGGAATATCATTTTCTTTGGTTTTTCTTTTACGAGTTAGTTATTATTCATGGGTTCTTATTCACCCGATTACTATTCACTCTAGTATTATTCACTCGGGTATTCGGGACACTTTTTGTGTCGGAGTACTATTCGTGAGTTACTATTCATGGGTTACTATTCACCCAAATATTATTCACTCAGGTATTTGGGGTACTTTTCATGTCGGGGTACTATTCACGAGGTACTATTCCCGAAGTACTATTCACAGGGCACTATTTACCCGAAAAATATATTTCTTTTCTGTCCAAATTATTTTTGGTATATTAATATTATTCTTGAATTTTACTCTACGAAGCAGTATCATGTTGACAATTTGGATATTTCTAAACTCTGGATAAATTTAAAGTCTTTAATATTTATCATTGATTTCGTTTGATTTTATTTCATTTGATTATTGCTTATATCATTGTCATCATCCTCGTGCTTATATTGTGATGAAAGTCATCTTTGGCTTACGTACATAGATGGACTTGGTATGATTATGACTAGAGATTATTCGGTAGAATCATGACCGTATTGTAACGAATGATGTGGTAAAAGTCCTCATTGGCCTATAGTTCATTAATGAACAGTTGTTGGTATGATTATAACAAGGGATTATTCGGTATAATCATGACCATTATTGAAAACACGAATACCCTTGACCCGTAGTACATGGATAATTCGTGGTCATAATACTATTGAATATCCTTGGCCGTAGTGCAGGGATGATTCGATGATGTGAATTATTTATTAAGCTGAGTCACGGCGATAGAATATTGATTATACACTTTTAATTCGTAAAAGATAGTAGATATCATGCTCTACTTGACTCTTCTAAAATACAGTTGTATGTCTTTGGCCTGTAGTGCAAGGAATGAATTGTTAATGAATATCTTTGGCCGTAGTGCAAAGATAAATTTATTAGTATGATTATGAGAAAGAATTGTGATTTAGTATAACCATGATTTTTGATGTTTCATGTAAGTATATCTACGAGTACTACCTATATAATCTTGGCGTTTATTTGAAATATAATTCTCTATTGGAGAAAACGGAGATTATTATATGTCAAGAGAAGACTCACCATTGGAAAGAAGATGATATCAATCTTCTTGTTTTTCTTTGGGCACTATTGAGTCAACCAAGGATAATTCCGCGGACATATGATATCTATCATAACCTAGACGCATAGCCTCTAATGTACGAAGATTTCGTTGAGTTTTTTCCAAAGATTTTAATTTCTAAAACAGTTATTGACTGTACTTTTATGTAAAGTACCATTGTAAGGTGTTGTGGTCGAGGCACCATGAGAGTTACATATATTTGTATTAAAACTCTAAGCTTATCTGTTGTCGTACTCTGCACAATAGTTCAACAGTTTTATAAATGATGTTTGTATTTGATTTCTGTAGTTTGATATCTGGCGACTCAGAATGGGTCGTGTGGACCTATTTTGGGATCTTCATAATCTGTGGTGCGGTCAACCTCAGAGAGGAAAGCCACAATCCTCTCCATATCTACATACAGAACCCAGTCCCAAGACACCAAAGGTTAGGGATACACACAGATCAACGATCCATTTTGGATGTTCTGGAGACATCTCAATGTCCACCCGTCAAGGATGAGTTCAGAATACATCAAGATCACAAGCCCTGAAGAAGCAGGCAAATATCAAGCTAGTAACAGGGCATAACTAAAAAGGAAATGAATCAAAATATTTTTTTTTGCCATATATAATGTTGGTTGATATATACAATATGTACTGTACATGACAAAATGGCTAAGCTAGTCTGTGCAGGAAAATATAAGCCCATCTACAAATCAGTGTATATGCGAGCTATCAAGTCCAACATGGCATCTCTCTCCGAAGAAGGAGGTAACACTGTGAGCTCTTACCCAAGGGTATCTACACGAGCCAACATATCCATAACCAACTGCATGGTGACATGGTGCTTAACAATATATGCACTCATCTTGGTAATAATGCCAGTGGTAAGGGATCTCACTTTAGTACTATCTGTAACGGCTACGTCCCGGGCAGATATAGCACCATCCCGCTCAACAATCAAAGCATCTCTGGATAATCTAGCCTCATCCCGCTCGGCAATAGTCGTGTCTCTATGAGTTAAGGCATCCTTTTTCTCTTTAATAGAGCGACATCTCTCCTAGCAAGAGCTGTCAACATCAAGGCCCTAGCCTAATCTCTCTCAAAATTCATCAAATGAAGACTCTGCTCTAAATACTACTCTTTGAATGTGAGGTCACGATGCTTGATCCACACTGGGAGAATCCATCACAACTGCTGGCAACCCAACAAATAGCTCCTCATCGGCAGGAAAATCAATGTCCTCTACGGGCTCTCCACCCCCCGAATTAATCTCCGGCTATGTGGATACTACCACAGCCGATGTGGTCTCTGTCTCCATCCATGCATAATACTCTGTCGAACAGCCCGCATGGCTAACAGAAAACTCAGGTAGCTCACGCTAATCCTAATAGGCATACACTTTAGATTCGTCTTCTGCTGACAAGTGACGAGAAGCCAAGCGCTAACCCAATGCCCCCTCAAAAGGATGGAAGTCCTAAAACTGGTCGAACTATGACATCACAGCCAGTGGGTGATAAGTGGTCATGCCCCTCAAACCAGCCAGAGGGAGATAATCTATGTCAGGAGCATGAGTAATGAAGCTGTATGCTGAACTAAGCCCTGTACACGACAAAATGTCAATTGGATCTCCGATCCCTGCCAAAAACACCAACCAGGATGTAGCGTCCATACACTCCACTGACTAAAAGGAGTAAGACATGACTATCTCGTGGGTAAAACAATACCTATGCCGTCGGAAGGTGCCAATCAGTCTCAGGTGTGACATGAAGCACACATACAACATGACTGAGCTGCTTATAAATACCCCTGTAGGATAGGTGTGGCAATATGTGTCTGATCTCAACGTCTCTGTCACAATCATCGACACAATGGTATGACCCTCCCTGAGAGCTCTCACTGCCATGACAACACCGATTTCCAGCTCATCGATGTACAGTGGCATGTACACATAAGCCACTACGCACATCATAAGTACGTCTACCCTGGCCGTATGCCACTAATCCTCCAACGTGGTGAAATGACCAGAGTGTCGTACATAAATGTCCTTTGAGCCAAATCTGTCTATCAGAAAATGTTGGGACACTACATGACTGGATTTAATCTCATCATGTACTACTCTACGCCTTAGCCCAGTGAGGGTTATAAACTGTGGGCTCATGTCGCTGATAGCCATCCGCACGCAAGGTCTATTCTGTGGCAGCACCGTCAACCGTGCATACTACTCTAAAGTGGGAGTCAACTTCTAGCCCCTAAACCGGAAAACCAACCTCTCTGGTACCCAATGCTCCAGCATACCATCTATAAAGCCCATAGGAACCGGGAACATCAGGAGGCTCATGGAATGCTGTAACAACTGATCTATAGTCACCTTATCTAGAGGTGACAAACTATCATACCATGACCTCAGACGGGAGGCTACCAATACTGGTGGGGTGTGATCAATGCAGTAGACTGTCGAAGAAGTCATCTGTGTGGACCGTATAATAAGGCCATCCAGGGGTCAATGCTGAATATCCATGGACATACATATGCATAACATGATACATGCATGATCAACAATAGATGACAATATGATGTAGGGAATGGAAAATAGTACATACATTCCTAAGTACATCATCATCTAATACATCATCTATGTACAACTAAAAATACAGGGAAATGGGGCACAGACGCCCAACAACTAATAGAGGCCTATCAAAAGATATAACGAGAATGGGGTATAGCCACCCGGTATTTAACAGTGGCCTATCAAAAGATATAGCGAGAATACACATCAAAAGAAGATAATGGTGTCAATGTCTACATCATCAATCTTGTCCACATGATGTAACTCCTCCTAAGTCACTGGATCTCCGTCAAGTGGGATGTCAGGCCTATACAATGCAGGATCTGTGCCAGAAAAACAATATAGGTCACCTAAAGGGCCAACCCCAGAGCTGGAAGGATCAAAAGTATCTGCCTCTGAAGGATCTCTGCGGAAGTGCCAGATAAAGAAATGTTCCCGGTCCAACTGTCGGGTTAAACTGTCAATCTATGTCAAATGAGTCAGATCTCAGACACAGGCCATCCAATCCGTCATCACACGGATCCAGGAACCATATCCCCCATGAACTAAGTGGGGCGGGTTTGGGCTCCGATGGTACGAGGGGACCACCAGTGATGAAACATCTCCAAAGTATACAGACCCTCTGACAATGTAAAGCCGTTAATGTCCATCAATGGGATATCAATGACAGGCGACTGTGACACAGACCAATAACGCCTGGCAGGAGGCAAGATTGGTACACGAATCTCCCTTGTGGTGCTCCTAATAGCACACTCTCCCAAATAGAGCTCCCATCCTTCTTCTGTGAAAAGAGGAATCCTACGGGTGGATATCACGTACTCGACACCAGTCGAGTACCCCTCCTCAAACCCAACGGGCAAATATTCCCAAGAATAGGTAATTCAAGTGATAGCATCAGCTATCTACAAATCCAACTATAGATAACAATAGGTGGAACTCTCAGCTACAGGAATCCTGCCAGTATGAAGTGATGCCATCGCCATCCTCGTGGATAAGTATCTAAAGCTAACAAATTCACATGACGCAAGCATAAGAGCCTTTTATAGGCCCAAAATTGCCAACACAAAGACAAACATCTGTTGTCAGTCAATACTCTTAACCTGTACATGGGAAATCACAAAAGAAATACTCACCAGCAGAAATGGGTAAAATCCAGGCCAAGCCTCTGTCAAGCCCTGCGAACGCATGCGCATGCTCCTGAGGAAATAGGAGAATGTATAGGAACCCCAGTCATACTCTCCAATACGGTCCACATCTCGTGTGGCGCTGACTAAAGTGAATGATATCGTGGAAGAGTTATCCGCTATGAAGCAACCCCTAATGATTATCAGGAACAATCGTTGAAGAATGCGATCCCCGACTCTCACATCATCGGGTATGGGCTCACTCAATAGCCCGCTCATAGCATCTACGCTCAAAGGACCTGTACGGACTGTCCTACCCTTGAGCGCCTCTACTGGGACTCCTAGCAAGGATCTAATGGCAGTCGGGGTAATATCCATCGTACAAGGCACTAGAGCCCCTCCAAACTCCATACCGGTGATAAATCACCAATCCATCGGCATCATCATCACCTCACAGTCTAACAAATGGAGAGATTAAGTCTGGTGAAACCATCACTCAGACAACGCCCTAAGATAATATGACGCCCCCAAAATAGGTATACATCACCTATTTTGAGTTGCCAAATACATGGTACAGAATACAAATACAATCTTTAATATATAACAAGAAAACTACAAGTTTTAATACAAATATTATCTTTTGGACAATATCCACTCTCAGAATAAGTCCTCATTGGCCGTAGTGAATTGATGGACAGTTGTTGGCATGATCATGACCATGGATGAATACACGAATATCCTTGGCCCATAGTGCATGGATAATTTGTGGTCGTGATACTAATGAATATCCTTGGCCCGTAGTGCATGGATAATTTGTGGTCGTGATACTAATGAATATCCTTGACCGTAGTGCAGGGATGATGTGGATTATTTATTAAGCTGAGTCCCACTGATAAAAGTGATGAAAACCCTTTTAAATCATAAAAGATAGTAGATTTTATTCTCTACTTGAATCTTTTAATGGATTGCATGTTCCGTTGTAGTTAAACTTTATGTCTATTGTATTTTATCAGTTTAACACTGTTGAAGACTAATGATAATTTATTATGCATTATCTTAGTCATAATATTTCTTACTGGGCTAGTTGAGCTCACCCTTTCTTTCACTATTCTCTTCAAGAAATGAGAACGTAGCCGGGACTAGTCGGGGAACGGAGTGACGGTCCAGATGATAGTATTAGTAGTCCTCACTATTCTATTAAATAGTGTGATAACAAATGTAATGAAGACTTATTCTGAGAGTGGATATTGTCTAGAAGACAATATTTGTATTAAAACTCACAATTTTCTTGTTATATATCAAAGATTGTATTTGTATTCTGTACCATGTATTTGACGACTTAGAATAGGTGATGTATACCTATTTTGGGGGCGTCACAGTTGGTATCAAAGGTTAGGGATATGATTCCTGGCTAAGATGTGAGACAAGAACTAGGAGGGGAGAGACGGGGAATTCTTTCGCTATTATGACCTACCTATGTTTATTTGGTATTTAATTGGTCGGTGATAAGTGGTATTTTTACTCACTTATTGTATACCAATCCATGCGAATTGTGCCCACCTCAAGTACATTTCATTGTGTTTTAGTTGCATTTCACGTTATTTTGCATTGCATTTACTTAAAACTCCTTTTGGTGAATAAATGCAGGAATCGGCTTAGTTTTGGTGGACTTAGAGGTACCGGTGAGCGGATGCATGAAGGCTAGTCGCAAGGCGAGGATGTGCATGGCATGGAGGTACAATGAGGTATAGAAATCAAGCAAGCAAGAGGATTAAAACATGAGTGAACAAGTAGCAATAGCAGCAGAGCAAAACCATACTCGAGAACTACGAGAAACAAGCTGTGCATGTGGCCTGTGACAGAAGACAGTGAAGACTCGCGCCACCACAACAGAAAGTGAGGGTTATACATGGGGAACCTTCTGCAAATTAAGCGCCTGCGAGGCAATGGACATGCGCCTGCGAGGTACTTGACACGCGCCCGCGAGGCATGATCGCGTGACCACGCGAGACGACGTCTGGACTGGCTTAAACATATTGCAAGGCTCGCGACCGCGAGAGAGAGAGACACTAGAGGCCTTGGCGGCGCGCGCATGCAATCTTGATCTTTGTAATTTGTTTTATTTTTAATTCTCAATTAAATGATGTGTAAGGGTTCTTAAACGATTCTGACGTGTGTTAGAGGGAGAGAGGATTATTATTACGTATTTTTCATAGTAGCAACTAGGGTTTACACCTTGGGAGAGATTCCTACGGAGAACGAAGCTATAACTTCTATTTCTCTTCTTCTTCTTGGAATTTTCTGCCATCGTGGATATTGATTATTGTTTATTGGATTTCTTTATGGATTTAATAGTTAATATTTGATTTTTATTCAGCGATTAGGTTTGATTGTTTTATCTTTCTTCTTCCATTCGTTTATTTATTGATCATGTTTAGCCTTGATCCCATAATAGCTTTTGGTTCAGTCATGAACTAAACTCCATTATGGGATTCTAATGGATTTTAATATGTAGTTTGGTTGTACATCTAAATGTTAGATTTATTTTGCATATCATATGGGATATCTATCATGGTTTTTTTACATGTATGAATGACTGATCATCATTCGTTTTAGTATTTGTATGGGATTGGAAATGAACATATAAATATGGATTGTAATCATGATAGCATGCGAATATGGGGCTAGAGTACGTCTTGCATATTTTGTGAATCAGATAGGCATATACTATTTCACCGTATGAGCTAGAATAAGGGTTGTGCTTAAAATCAATAGGGTTGCAATTGCGCATAGTAATATAGTAATTATGATGGTATTGGTGATTACATAGAGTCTAACATCTGTAGATGCTATGTGAGTTGGTTATAGTGCATTGGAAAATGGTTATAACTCTCTTCGTGCTCTTGGCTATCTACCTGTGATATGTGAACACTTCTTGCATGAAAAATGGCGATTAAATGAAATATTGAATGAAGTTAGGATCCCATTGTTTCCACATTATATTTAGTCCATTTATATTCTTATTTTTAGTTGGTAATCATAATTAGTTCAAATCGACAATTAAGTGCATAGTATTAACATATAAATATAGTGAGTTAATTAATGCATAGTAGTCTAAGGTTAACAACTTTCTCTATGGGATCGATACTTTACTTACTCTGTATTGCTTGTTGACAAGTTTATGCTTGCATGAGTTAGAGCTCTTTTATTAGAACTATAAAAGAGGCAACAAGTTTTTGGCGCCGTTGCCGGGGAAAGTCGTTAATTTAGATAATTATCATTAGCTTAAAGCTGTATTGTATGACTTAGACAATTCTGTTAATTTCTCATTTCAATTTTTATTTTGTTTTTGGTTATAGGTACTTGTAGAATTTTATGCACATGCGATCATCTAACTCAGAGTTAACTCCAGCGCAAGCTAATATTAATGGAAAAGGTTGGAAAGCGAGTGTGCGAAGAAATTTGCAAGAGCAGTTAGAAAGCACTACAATCAATATGCGGAAGAACCAAGAATTGAGCAAAGAGAAGAGCATCGAACTCTAAGGGAATATTCCATGCCTAACATAAATGAATTACAGTCTAGCATAGTCAAACCAGTGATAGCAGCAAACACCTTCGAAATAAAAATGGGCACTATTTAGATGGTGCAGAACTCAGTACAGTTTGGGGGTGCTGCTACGGATGATCCAAACGAACACCAATTAAGCTTCATCGAGATTTGCGACACATTCAGATATAATGGTGTGACGGAGGATGCCATCAGACTACGGTTATTCTCATTTTCATTGAGGAATAAAGCAAGGAGTTGGCTACATTCTTTGCCGGCTGGATCGATCACTACATGGGAGGACTTAGCACATAAATTCTTAGCCAACTTCTTCCCAATGGCAAAGACTGCAAAGATGAGGACAACCATACCTCAGTTCGAGCAACAACAGGGCGAAACCTTATATGAGGCATGGGAAAGGTATAAAAAGATGCTTAGAAAGTGTCCACATCATGGTTTGCCAGACTGGATGGTGATAAATTCGTTTTACAATGGTTTAGGATGGCAATCAAGACCGATTGTAGATGCAGCCGCAAGAGGGGCATTATGGGCAAAAAGCTATGATGAGGCCCATACGCTTATCGAGACTATGGCCACAAATGACTATCAGAATCCTACAGCTCGGATGTCACAACCTAAGGTTGCAGGTGTGTTGGAGGTAGATGCGATTACATAGCTGTCGGCACAAATGGCAGCTATGGCTAAGAAAATAGATACTTTAGCAGAGAGCAAAGTGAAGGCAGGTTGCTTTTGTATGTGAGATTTATGCGAGGTCACACTCCACGGATCAATGTGCTATCATTTCGAGAATCAAGACAAGATATGTGAGCAACTACTGAAAAAGACCAAGGTCAATTTCGAACACATACCATCCCAACAATCGCAATCATCCAAACTTTAGTTGGTCTAACAACCACTGACAACAACAAAATCAGTTCCAGCCAAATCAGCAGTTTCAACCACAGTCAGCACAGCCACAGTTTACACCAAAACCACCGTTTCCATCGGGATTTCCTCAACAGCAACAACACCACACTCCAGTTGCATCACATCTAAAGAAGAAATCAGAAGTGGAGGAGATGATGTTGAAATACATGGCAAACACCGAGGTCATGATCAAAAGCCAAGCAGTGGCTATCAAGAATTAAGAAACGTAAATGGGGCAAATGGCGAACATGCTTACTAATAGGCCCCAGGGTGCTTTGCCAAGTAACACAGATACGAATCCTAGAAGAGACAGGAAGGAGAAGTGTCAAGCAATAACACTGCGATCTGGGAAAGATTTGACAGGGTCTGCAAGTCGCGCGCCCACGCATGATAATACCAAGGAGGCCAAGGAAGGGCTTGTTGCGAGGCGAAGCAGAGAGGAGAGTAGACGAGGAGAAAAATCTGGAAAATTCTGAGGTTCAGTAGGAAGAGAAGAATAAAGCAGGTTCAGAAGAGAAGGTCAAGAGTCCATTACAACCACTGCACCCTCAAGTACTATATCCGCAGAGGTTAACTAAGCAGAAAGATGACAAATAATTCAGCAAGTTTTTAGAGGTTTTCAAAAAGCTGCAGATCAACATACCTTTTGCCGAAGCATTGGAACAAATGCCAAGCTACGTAAAGTTCATGAAAGGTATCTTGTCAAGGAAGAGGAGACTAGATGAGTTTGAGATGGTAGCCTTGATAGAGGAATGCAGTGCAGTGCTCCAACGCAAGTTACCTCCAAAGCTGAAAGATCCGGGTAGCTTCACAATTCCGTGAACCATTGGAAAGATAGATTTTAACAAGTGTTTATGTGATCTGGGAGCAAGTATAAATTTGATGCCATTGACAGTATTCAACCAATTGGGATTACCGGCTCCAAGACTGACAAACATATCATTACAGATTAGTGATTTGGGTCATCACATATCCATGGGAATTGTCGAAGATGTATTTGTTAAAGTGGATAAGTTCATTTTTTCGGCTGATTTTATCATTCTAGATTTCGAAGAGGACAAGAATATACTGATTATACTAGGGAGACCATTCTTAGCTACGGGCAGGACCTCGATAGATATTTAGAAAGGGGAACTAACTATGCGTGTACAAGATCAAGAGGTCACATTTAATGTCTTCAACGCAATAAAGCTCCAAACAGATGAAGAAGAGTGTTTTTCTAGTTGATCTGGTAGATGGTAACAGCAAGGATTAGGTACACAACCGGAGGATGAATGAATCACAAAGGTGTGTAACGGGTGAAAATGCAGAGTTGAAGGTGGAGCCGTTGATGAAAGCTGAAGTCATTAAATTTCAAGCTGCCAAGGACAACAATGAAGGCACCTCAATTCTTGATGTGACATGAAAATTTTGAGACAGTCAAGCTAATTGACTATAACTTAGCGCTGGATGGGAGGCAACCCATCAATTCTTCACCCAAGAATTCCTTTATTGTTTTTATATCTTTTTGATTATTTTAGTTAGTATTTCAAATTCAGTGATAAAAAGATATTGGATAAGCAATCGTAAATGTGTGACGAGTGTCAATTGACATTAATTTTGTGATGTACGCATTATGTCACCACTATTTCATGCCTTATTCATGTGAATTAATATCTGTGCAGGTACCATGATTGGAGAGCATCACGGATGGAAGTATGAGATCAAATCATAGAATGGCATATATTAGGGTCTTTATTGCCTTGCGGTCGAGCAATACCAACTCGCGCGCCCGCGCGTTAAGCCATTCAGTCCAATAATCTTTCTGCAAGTCTCGCGCGCGTCAATGCGATACATCATCGCACGCGGCGGCATGCAAGACCGGATCGATCGAGATATAAACGTTTTAAAGTAGAAGTTTGGACCATTCGGACTCTTATTTGCGATAACAACAAATGCAAGAACATCTCACTCACCATAACTCACATCTCTATCACCCTATCAGTTACAGATTAAAGCGTATATCTCTCCATCAAATCTCCACAATTTCCTCCACGTTCAATGCTCATCCACATCTCTTTCCATCTATAAAGCCAGGGCTTTCAATTAGGTTGTCATACACAAAGGTGAAGGTTATCAATTCACAAATTTCCAATCTCTCTCAGTCATCTGCTATCTTTACCAACTGTCTCAAATGGGTCCAAAGAGAGCACGTGCAACCTCATCCTCCGGCAGCCACGAGGAGGATATTGTCGACCACAATAAATTTCTATGTTTGGAGGCCCAGCAGGAATACTATCGCATTGTCGCGAAGACATTCATCAAGGAAAGAGGATTTAGACCAGAAGGACAAGATGGAGAGCTTTATGCCATGATCAACGAACGAGGATGGGGTGGACTGACTGTCGCACCCATGCCGATTCCAATGAGCATAGTTTGAGAGTTCTATGCTAATGCCAAAGTCACCATGAACGATTCATCTATGGTTCGTAGTATAGAGGTAGACTACAGATCCTCCGCCATCAGAAATGTGCTGAGGATCACCGATAGACCACCAACAGGGGCGGCCAATTGGATTACGGGAGCTCATCAGGAAACAGACTTGGAGAGGGTCATCACATAATTGTGTATTCCTGGCACAAGGTGGACTTACAAAGTCGGTATGACCCAGCCTCGTATATTCCCAGCAGCTGCATTGAATCGGTACACCAAGGCATGGAATCTGTTCATTTTTGCTAAATTACTGCCATCATCACATCAACGTGAAATCACAGCAGAGAGGGCCATAATTTTGTGGGGCATCATAACTGGCGAATATATCGACGTAAGGTATTTGATCAATCAAAACATTGTGAAGTATCTAAAGGGAACTACCACTGGAAGCATCCTACACGCTTGATGGTAGCATATGTCTTGTGCAGTTAGGTGCAATCGGGGCAACGAACAAATCAAGATATCAAGCCAAGACATCACACATGCCACTATTGCTAAATTTGAGGACTGGGCAGGTGGCGAGCCACATCCGCGAAGACGAGGATTCATTCTCCGACCCACCTTTCCCGAGCCAACCCAGCAGCCCCCACAAACCGATGAAGCAGGTCCATCCACCCGAGCACATCCTGTCTCTAACGATCGATAACTCCGAAGGTTGGAGCGTAAAGTCGACGCATTGTATGACAATCTTGGGACATTATCTACGGGACTCACCAAGGCCTTGGCCAAAGCATTCGCGTAGCAAGGAACCATGCTTGAATGGCCCCAATTCGGGTACGCCGTGCCTTATCCACCACTAGATTCACTACCCGAGGAGGGTGGTCAAGCCGATCAATAGGGTAATTTTCTCGTACCCTTTACCTTCATCCAATGCGGACATTCAAGTCTGGGGGTATTGGAGTACTTGCATAGTAGTTTAGTGTGCATTCTGTTTTAGCATGTTTAGTTTAATTTTGCATGATTATGTGTTAGTTAAAATTTGCATAAATTTTTTAATTTTTAGTCATTATAAATTGTGTTAGTATATTTTAGTTTCATGTCTCACACAAATTCTTGCTTAATAATTGAACTTTTTTCCTAGCCAATGATGATAGTGAATTGTGATAGTTTTCCGAATAGGTTGCATAGCACAACTTAGATATAATGTTTTACATGATGGGATTCATATGTTGTTTAAATGCTTTGATATATATAATGTTCACAATCACTTGTAGGTGTAAGAGTTGTGTTGCAATGCTTAATAGAACATGTAGTTTAAAAAGAGAAATATGTGGAATATGCATATAGACTGGGTACATTGACATTCAAATTGTGGGAACACCTGGGCATGCCTGAATTGGGACGAGATGGAGCATAAAACGCACTCGTTTAATTAGGAAATGAGATGGAGTATAAAACACACTCGTTTAAATAGGAAATGAGATGGAGCGTAAAACGCACTCGTTTGCAGAGAAAGTGAGAGGGAGTGTAAAACGCACTCGCTTTATAAAAAAAAAGAGAAAAAGAAGAAAAAGGGCAATAAACACCACGGGAAAGTGCGAGAATCGCCCTCGTGAGTTAAAATAAAGCATTTAGCTCGGTGTACCTTGGTTTGCATTGATATGTCGAAATAGTCCACGTTGCGTGAGTATACATGAGTCTTGATTTAGACTATAATTTTCTGTGTGAGCAATGTAGCACATGTATTCTTTGCTTAGATCAAGTTTTGGTGAACACTATACACACATAACATCTCTATAGCATTCTTGAATCATCTGAGTGTATGCTGTTATATCTATAGTTTGGTTGGAAATCATGATCTTGGACTGGATAATTCTTTGAGGTAATATAAATTGAAAAATTACATTATGGTTGGGATTGTGTGAGACTAGTTTGCATCATAGAGTAGTTGCATAGTTTAGTAGTTGCATTTTAGGTGTTCATTCATATGCATTGCTTGAGGGCAAGCAACAGTTCAAGTTTGGGGGTATTTGATAAGTGGTATTTTTACTCACTTATTGTATACCAATCCATGCGAATTGTGCCCACCTCAAGTACATTTCATTGTGTTTTAGTTGCATTTCACATTATTTTGCATTGCATTTACTTAAAACTCTTTTTGGTGAATAAGTGCAGGAATCGACTTAGTTTTGGGGGAATTAGAGGTACTGGTGAGCGGATGCATGAAGGCTAGTCGCAAGGCGAGGATGTGTATGGCATGGAGGTATAATGAGGCATGGAAATCAAGCAAGCAAGAGGATTAAAGCATGAGTGATCAAGTAGCAGTAGCATCAGAGCAAAACCAGACTCAAGGCTGCAGAACACAAGCCGCGTGGCGCAATGACAAGACAGATGAAGACTTCATGGCACGCCGCGAGTGTAGGGCTATACATGGGGAACCTTCTACAAGTTAAGCGCCCGCGAGGCAATGGACGCGCGCAGCGAAATTCGACGCGCGCGCGCGCATGAGGCATGATGGCGCGAGAGGACGCGTGCGGGTGGCTTAAACTCTACTGCAAGTCTCTCGTGGCGGTGAGAGCAGAGACACACAGAGAGCGCTTGCGCGGCCGCTGCTGCGATTACGATCTTTGTAATTTGTTTTATTTTTAATTCTCAATTAATTGATGTGTAAGGGTTCTGAAATGATTTTGACGTGTGTCAGAGGGAGACAAGATTATTATTACGTATTTTTTATAGTAGCAACTAGGGTTTACTCCTTGGGAGAGATTCCTACGGAGAACGAAGCCATAACGTCTATTTCTCTTCTTCTTCTTGGACTTCTCTACCATCGTGGATATTGATTATTGTTTATTGGATTTCTTTGTTGATTTAATAGTTAATCTTTGATTTTTATTCAACGTTTGGGTTTGATTGTTCTATCTTTCTTCTTCCGTTTGTTTATTGATTTGTTTTATTGATAATGGCTTTTGGTTTATGAACTAAATCCATTATGGGCTTTTGGTTGTACATCTAAATGTTAGATTAAACTCCATTATGGGATATCTATCATGGTTGTTTTACATGTTTGAATGACTGATCATCATTCGTTTCAGTATTTGTATGGGATTGGAAATGAACATATAAATATGGATTGTAATAATGATAGCATGCGAATATGGGGCTAGAGTAAGTCTTGCATATTTTATGAATCAGATACCGTATGAGCTAGAATAAGGGTTGTGCTTAAAATCAATAGGGTTGCAATTGCGCATAGGAATATGGTAATTGTGATTGTATTGGTGATTACATAGAGTCTAACATCTATAGGGTTGCAATTGCGCATGTGAGTTGGTTATAGTGCATTGGAAAATGGTTATAACTCTCTTCGTGCTCTTGGCTATCTACCTGTGATATGTGAACACTTCTTGCATGACAAATGGCGATTAAACAAAATATTGAATGGAGTTAGGATCCCATTGTTTCCACATTATATTTAGTCCATTTATATTCTTATTTTTAGTTGGTAATCATAATTAGTTCAAATTAAAAATTAAGTCCATAGTCTTAGCATATAAATATAGTGAGTTAATTAATGCATAGTAGTCTAATGTTAACAACTTTCTCCGTGGGATCAGTACTTTACTTACTCTATGTTACTTGTTGACACATGTATGCTTGTATGAGTTAGAGCTCTTTTATTAGAACTATAAAAGAGGGAACAGTCGGTCAGAGTATAGGGATAATATGTGATATGTTATTTAACCCTTGTTTTGTTGCGAGATTTGAAAATGACATCCAGAATATTGAGAATATCAATGGAGCCATGAGAGACCGTTGAGTCTCCACGGCATCAATTCGAGGATAATGTGCATCGGAAGGAAAAATTCCTCAGGCAAACAACAACACTGACCAAATGATGAACGATGGAATGTTCCGAGGCTTTATACAATTCATGCAAAATCAGGCGAGAGCGGCTCCTGTCCAAAATGCAGGTGGAAACACTGGCAACTCTCGGACGGTCACCACCAAACAGTTCAAGGAGCTAGGACCACCGGAGTTTTTTGGAGAGCCAAAACCACTTAAGGCGGAGACGTGGATAAAATAGATCAACAAGATATTTGATGTCTTTGGTTGCTCTGAGGAGCAAAAGGTTCCCTTTGCCACCTTCATGTCAATGCGTGGCGCGATTCTTGGTTGGAATTTGTAAAGCGTACTCAACCTGCCACATTGAATATGTCTTGGGAAAAGTTTCAAGAACTGTTCAACGACAAGTACTTTCCCGAAAGTATTCGTCACATGAAAGAGGTAGAGTTCATCAAGCTGGAATAAAACAACATGACCGTATCGCAGTACGAAGCCAAGTTTGCCGAGTTATCCCCGTTTGCGTCCTATTTGGTTGATAATGAGGAGAGAATGACGTGAATGTTTTTAAGAGGTTTGAAACCTGAGATTCGTCAATATCTTATCTCTCATAAACTGTGTTTGTATTCAGATGTTGTTAATAGGGCTCAGTTATTAGAGCGTGATAATGAGTCAACCCAACCAAAAGAGATATGGCCGCAAAATGATAATACTAGTGATAGCGATCATCGGAAGTGGTGACAATAAGCGTGGAGGGAATCAACATGCCAGAAATGGTAACCACTTCGGTGGTAATCATGGCCAAAGCAATAAGAATGGACATTTCAAGAAGAGGAGATTCAACAATGATGGAAAGACATAAGCATCAACTCCTGTTGTTAAGGATGGAGAACGAACACCTATCATATGCTTCAAATGCGGAGGGGAGGGACACATTAGTCCAAACTGTGTGATGTCGTCCAAAGCATGTTATAATTGTGGAAGAGAAGGTCACCTAGCTCGATTTTGTCGTTCACCAAAGACAAGTTCAGCTAGGATGGAGGCACCAAAAGACGCCCCATAAAAGTCAAAGCCAGTAGTGCAAGGGAGAGCGTTTGTCGTGACCTCCCAGAAAGCAAGGAACCCAAATGAAGTCATCACGGGTAAGCTTATCATAAACTCTAGCGAAGTATATACCTTATTTGATACCGGATCTACCCATTCCTTTATTTCTCCTACTTGCGCTCAACGTTTAAATTTGACTTCGGAGAAATTAGACTTTGACTTATCTGTAGAAACTCTGTTGGGAGAAACCTTCATTACATCCACCTTGTTTGGTTCAAATCGGTACCCTCACATTACCTGTCAATCTTATTTCATTGAAAATACTTGCACTTAATGTAATTCTATGGATTGATTGGTTAACCACTCATCATACAAAAATTGATTGTTTTCATAAGGTTGTTAGCTTTCATTTCCTAATCAACTTATAATGCGAATTCAAGCAACTAAACCATTAAAATCAATCACTATCATCTCAAGCCATAAAGCTATTCGTTTATTGAAAAATGGATGTCAAGCTTTCTTAGCTCATGTCACGGATCTAAACAAAAATACGTCAGTTTTGAATGATATTTCTATTATTAATGAATTTCCTAACGTATTCCCTGAAGAACTTCATGGCCTACCCCCAGAACATGAAATTGAATTTTGTATTGACCTTGAACCTGGTACAAAACCTATTTCCAAAGCCCCATATCGAATGGCTCCTATTGAACTTCAGGAGTTAAAGACCCAACTACATGAATTGTTAGACATTGGCTTTATTCGTCCTAGTACTTCTCCTTGGGGTGCTCCTGTTTTATTCATGAAAAAGAAAGATGGGAGTATGCGACTTTGTATTGATTATCGGGAGTTGAATCATGTCACCATCAAAAATAGGTACCCATTGCCACGTATTGATGACTGTTTGATCGGTTGCAAGGTGCCAAATTCTTTTAAAGATTGATCTTCGTTAGGATATCACCAATTGAAGATTAGAACCGATGACATTCCAAAACGGCTTCGAGAACTCGATGACGGCATTATGAATTCCTAGTCATGTTTTTTGGATTGACTAATGCTCCTAACGCCTTCATGGATATGATGAACCGAAAGTATTCAAGGAATATTTGGATCACTTTGTGGTCGTCTTCATTGATGACATCCGTATTTATTCCAAAAGCCGTGAAGATCATGAAAGCAACACTTGAGGTCGATACTCCAAAAGCTTCGTGAATATAAGCTTTATGCCAAGTTGAAAAAATGCGGGTTCTGGCTTAAGGAAGTAACATTCCTTGGGCACGTGGTATCAAGTAATGGAATTTCTGTTGACCCAGTAAAGATTGAAGCTATTCAAAGCTGCGAGCAACCTAAATCAGTGACCGAAGTACGTAGCTTTCTCGGCTTAGCTGGTTATTATCGGAGAGTCGTAGAAGGGTTTTCTCGAATCGCTACTCCCTTAACTCAGCTGACTCAAAAAGATACAAAATTCGGTTGGAGCAAGGAATGTGAGAAGAGTTTTCAATAACTAAAGAGAAGACTCATTTTAGCACCTGTTCTGACAATACCATCTGGCTCGGAGGGATTTGTCATCTACAGTGATGTTTCAGGCAAAGGGTTAGGATGTGTTCTCATGCAACATGGGAAAGTCATAGCCTATGCCTCTCGACAACTCAAAGAATATGAGAGGAATTATCATACTCATGATCTAGAGTTGGCAGCTGTTGTCTTCGCACTTAAAATTTAGAGGCATTATTTGTATGGGGAGAAAGTGGAGATCTTTACGGATCATAAAAGCCTCAAATATTTCTTCACTCAAAAGGAACTCAACATGCGACATCGACGTTGGCTTGAACTGTTGAAAGATTATGATCATACCATCCAAAACCATCCTGGAAAAGAAAACGTGGTAGCTGACGCATTGAGTAGAAGATCATATGCGGGTACAAGTGTGATATTGTCAACGCAAAGGCCCATTTTGAATGACTTGCAAAGGATGGAGATAGAGATAAAGACTCTAGGGACCCATGTGACGATGACAAATATACGAGTGGAACCTACTTTAATCGATAAAGTTAAAGCTGCTCAAGCTACAGACCTGGAGCTGATGCATATGAGGAAGAAAGTACAAGAAGGTGCTATGCCAGAAGCAAGAATCGATGAATAAGGAATACTTCGTGTCAACTCCAGACTTTGTTTTCCCAACGACCCTGACTTAAAGTATAAAATCATGATGGAGGCGTACAACACACCGTTTGCAATCCATCCTGGGAGTACTAAAATGTATCGTGATCTTTGACATACATTTTGGTGGGGCAATATGAAGAGAGAGATAGCACTGTTTATCTCAAGGTGTCTAACGTGTCAACGAGTCAAGGCAGAGCATCAAGTACCAAAAGGTCCATTGCAACCACTTGAAATTCTAGAATGGAAGTGGGAGCACATTACCATGGATTTCATTACTGGTCTTCCCAAGGTTTCTCAGGGTATAGATGCAATTTGGGTCATTGTTGATAGATTGACCAAATCTAATCATTTCTTACCTATACGAGAAACTTATACACTTGAACGTCTTGCTCGTATGTACATAAACGAGGTTGTAAGATTGCACGGTATGCCAGTATCCATAGTTTCTGATCGATACCCAAGATTCACTTCACTATTTTGGGTTAGTTTGCAAAAAGCTATGGGCACGGATTTACGATTTAGTTTTGCATATCATCCTCAAACGGACGGACAATCAGAGAGGACTATTCAAACTCTTGAAGATTTATTAAGACTCTGTGTCCTTGACTTCATGGGAAGTTGGGACAAGTTCTTACCATTGGTGGAGTTTTCCTACAACAACAGTTATCAAACAAGCATTGGCATGGCTCCATTCGAAGCGTTGTATGGAAGAAAGTGTCGTTCTCCAGTTTGATGGGATGAGGTGGGTGAAACAACGTTGTTGGGACCGGAGTTGGTACGTATGACTACGAAAAAGATTCAAACGATCTGACAACGTATAAAAACCTCACAAGATCGACAAAAGAGTTATGCTGATCTTCATCGAAAGGACATGGAATTCGATATTGGAGATCATGTGTTGTTACGTGTTGCTCCATGGAAAGGAGTTACGAGATTTGGAAAGAGAGGAAAGCTCAATCCTCGATTCATTGGCCCATTTTTAATCCTCGATCGAGTAGGGACTGTAGCCTATAGACTTGCTTTACCGCCAAGTATGTCTCATGTTCATAACGTTTTTCATATATCCATGTTACATAAATATGTGAAAGACCCGAACCACATTATTGAGTTAGAACCAGATGAAATAGTGGAAGATTTAACGTATGAAGAGGTTCATGTTCAAATCTTGGATAAGAAGGAACATATTCTACGCTCCAAGGTTATACCTCAAGTTAAAGTTTTATGGAGGAACCACGATGTTGAGGAAATGACCTGGGAGTTAGAATCTGAAATGAAATCAAGGTATCCTTACCTCTTCGACATACCAGGTACGTACCCTAATTTCGAGGGAGAAATTTCATAAGAAGGGGAGATTGTAAGACACCAACTTTTATTAATAAAGATGAATTTTCTATAATTCTCATTTTTGAATGAATTTGATATAATGTTATAGTTGTGGGTAATAATTATAAATTTTGCAAAGTACACAAGTTGTTATATAATATTCGATTGGTTAGGGAATATTCGTTTTAACAAGGAATATTCGTACGATGGCACACATTGGCAGACCCCACAATAGAATTATTGTCGGATTAAGAAAACGACAAAAACATTTTATTGAAAATAATGGTGGAAGTTTTATCGTTAATACTGTTGAAACACCCAGTGTTAAAAGTACAGGAATACGTTTGGTTGCATAGTAGCACACGGTATTGATTATTGATGCTTACGTGAGAAGTCATTCAGTTTTATTCAATTATTGTCGATATTTTAACTATTATTAAATCAATAATTGAGATGACAGAGTTATTAATATTATTATTCGCATTATTAACGGTGTCTAGAAGTTCTACCAAGGAGAGGTTTGGTCACCTAATTGCGCGCTAATTGGGAGAAATCCTTATTGGAAAGCCCCCTATTTCCTGGGAAAGACCTGTCGATTAATAGTTTGAATAATAATAATGATGATGAAGTTTTGTTTTATTAGTATTATTAATGTAATAAAAGCAGAAAAGCTTTTGATATAAAAAAGAATACTTTTATAAAGTTGTTCATTTTATTAGGCTAATAGTAAAATCTTTTTTATATAAAATGAATACTTTTATAAAGTTATTCATTTTATTAGACAATAATTAGAATATATTATATTTTATTATGCATAGTGTTTGCATAGTGCCTCGCATAGTGTTTTCATAGTAAAATCTTTTTAAAAGTTATTCATCTTATTAGATTATAAATAGAATATATTATATTTTATTGTAAACCAAACGGACCGTCATTTAAAGTAAATCGATCTAGACCGTTCATGGATTGGTTACTATTTGGATCCATTCTTCTATAAATAAAAGCTCATTCCTTCATTATTTCTTACTTAATTCACTTAAACTCTAGAGATAAGCGTAGAGAGAATTATTCTTTTATAATCTTGAGCGTCTTTCTTTAGCGTTTAAGAAAGCTTTGAGCGTAGTGCAAGTTTCTTCAAGTATACCACCGCCCTACCATCGAAGTACTCTTCTTTATAAGGTAAAGGGTATTATTTTTTTCATATTCTGAAGAGAACTTCATTATTCCATTCTTTATTATTCATTGGAATAACTCAGATATCTGTGATCTACCCTATACTTGGTGATTTCGTTGTTATTTCATTCTTTATTATTCCGTTGGAACATCCTGCTCGTACATTTTTACGCCGGACTGGTTCCGTCTTTATTATTCTCGTTAGAATATCCATTGTGCGCGACACGCTTTGACTGGTTCCGTTATTTATTATTCAGTTGGAATAACCTGTCAATACGAAGTATCGCATGCATGGTGATTTCTTTTGTTATTCCATTCTTTATTATACTCAGTTGGATAAAGTTTTCACTTCTATAATCCATGAAATTGGTGGAATATCCTTGATATTTGCGCTTCATCCAGTATCTTTTCGTGGAAATATTCTTCTGAGCATTCTTAAATTTTACTCTACAAAAAAGTATCATGTTGACAATTTGGACATTATTAGTTCCTGAATAAATTAATTCTTGAACTTGTTTTATTGAATTCTTATATCATTGTCATCATCCTTATATTTATATTTTGTTGAAAGTCGTACGTGGCACTGTAGTGCATATATGGACTTGGTATGATTATGACCGAGGATTATTGATTGTAATCATGACCGTAATGTTACAAATGATGTGGTAAAAGTCCTCATTGGTAGTAGTGCATTGATGGACGATTGTTGGCATGATCATGACCATTGATGAATACACGAATATCCTTGGCCCGTAGTGCATGGATAATTTGTGGTCGTGATATTAATGAATATCCTTGGCCCGTAAAGCATGGATAATTTGTGGTCGTGATACTAATGAATATCCTTGGCCGTAGTGCAGGGATGATGTGGATTATTTATTAAGCTGAGTCCCAACGATAAAAGTGATGAAAAACCTTTTAAATCATAAAAGATAGTAGATTTTATTCTTTACTTAACTCTTTTAATGGATTGCATGTTCCGCTGCAGTTAAACTTTATGTCTATTGTATTTTATCAGTATAACACTGTTGAAGACTAATGATAATTTATTCTGCATTATCTTAGTCATAATATTTCTTACTGGGCTAGTTGAGCTCACCCTTACTTTCACTATTCTCTTCAGGAAATGAGAACGTAGTCGGGACTAGTCGGGGAACGGAGTGACGGTCCAGATGATAGTATTAGTAGTCCTCACTATTCTGTTAAATAGTGTGATAACAAATGTAATGAGGACTTATTCTGAGAGTGGATATTGTCTAGAAGATAATATTTTTATTAAAACTCACAGTTTCCTTGTTGTATATTAAAGATTGTATTTGTAATTTGTACCATGTATTTGGCGACTCAGAATAGGTGATGTATACCTATTTTGGGGACATCACAAATAACCCCAGGGACAACGACGGGGGAGGATGGAAAAGAATGCCTCTAAGCCCTAGCCATGCATAATCGCTCGATAATTGGGATGCAGAGCCTGATATATAGAGTGAATACTGAACCAGTTCCCTCGAGGCTGCGTAAAGTCGGGAACCTAAAAGCAAATTAACGACTAAATTCTTTCTCCTCGTTAATAGGAAAAAGGAAGATCAAATCCAACTTGTACCTCGTTTTTATGTAGGTAAACTAAGGGGTGTCGACTTAAATCACCCAGAAGCTCTGGGATCATCACCTAAATGCATGGAAGATCCCTACGGGGAACATGAGCAGCATGAGCGAGGTTCGTAACCGTTACATCCTCCTCTTCGTCCTCAACATCTGGCATATCAACCTGGACAGGACGGATCACCGCCTCCACCGAACGATGAGGCTGTCTAACTGAATGGGGTCGAGGCACATCAGAAGCCCTCCTTTGCACACCTGAAGTGGTCCTATTGGAACTACTCAGTTGATCCGGAACCATATATATCTTGACACAAGTCTCCATATCACCTTAGAGAGGGTGTGGTAAACTCTAACCTAGATCTTTTCAAAATGCATTTCATGACTATATGCATGTATTACTTTAACTACCCAATGCCTATATTTTTAATTTATTTTGCCAGAGTCTCCTTTGTAAACAGAACTATCCACATGCACATAGACATGACTAGGTGGCCATTCAGTAGCACACCTGCCCACAATCATAAACATCCTTTATGCATTACACTATCAAAGGCATAATCCGTAAGGGTAGCCTAATTACCAAGATTACTTTACTTTACAACATTTTCTCATTTGTCCTCAAATAGGATAAGAAATAGCAGAAAAAGGTGCCAATTTGACCGTGTCAAAAGTCAAGTTTTTTCACATCATTATGTTCAGCATGGTTAAATACTAACATTTACTATGTTGAATATTTTTTTATCAAGTCATATGAGCATGCATATTCACTATTATGTGTTTAGAATCATTTAATATGATAACTCATTTTCCAATGAATAAAAACTAGAAAAGAAGACATGCATATGTTACCAGGGTAGTGTATAACACTTGTACGGTGACAGATTTTGCAGAAAGCCGCCCGAACTCAGTAGATCTGAAGAAAAGCTCTCGAATTTCCTCAGTGGCGTAATATGAAAATGACTTGTGTAAAGAACCAAGTGCCTTAAAGCCACCCACGGCTGGCTGCAGGAGTACCTGCGGCTCCTCTGGGAGGGGCCCACTCCTCTGGCTTGGTCCAATATGAGTTGCAAAGGAGATCTCACATGTTGAAAAAGTCAAATCGGGAAAAAATATGCTACGCGATTGAGCAAAAAGCCTAAAATACTGGTTTTCAGAGACCAAACTGCGGGTCTACATATCATTCATTGGTATTCACCCAGACACAGGTTTTACTATACCGATGATCAAAACTATTGCAAACTACACTCGCTAATACCTTATGAAGGTCTGATGCCATCAGTTTGGGGTCGTAACTCTATAACATTTCCCCCCAGCGGAAACTCCATACAATTTCATCCGTTGATGCACACATCAACGAAGGTCAAGCAACCTTGACGACATTCAGCCACTGGCAAATAAATCCAGTGAAGCATTGAAAACTATCTGATGATCTCATCCGAAGGTCAAGCAGCCTTGACATCATCCATAACAAGGATCTCATCCGTTGATGTACATTTCAGCGAGGGTCAAGCAGCCCTGACAACACAGACTATTGGCAGTAATTTCGACAGAGCATTAGAAGGACATGGCGGCACGAACCAGGAAGGGCCATCTTCATCAGGGAAGACCGATGATGGAATATGTTATACAAGGACTCCTCAGATAAAACACATCCCCACAGGTCTCTTGTACATGAGAAATACATCATCAATGGGAAATTTGCACCAAGGATTAAGGACTTTGGTGATAACCCCAACGTCAGCATCCTGGAAGCTTTGGATCACACATCCAAGCAGTCCGTCAGCGTCATCAGTGATAAATCCAATCCCCATCAGAAGCCATGGGAATAATCATTACATCCCATTGGAAAATAATCCAACAAACCACATACATCATGTATATACATCAAGTTGCAGTACATTGCATCATGATTATCATGTCACATTTCAAGTGTCTAGTATTCTTTATCCTATCCATGCCATTACATTGCATAAATATGATAAAGAGGGGCATCTGTAGACACTCAAAATTTTGCATTCATGATACTAACATTGCAAGAAGGTAGAATCATCTTTCAGAGATAACCCTGGAGGACTAACCAACTCCAATTCTGGAGACAACCCCAGAATTATCAGTCTTGCCATCTCGAAGACAACCCCAAGATACTTAGTTCCAATCCCGGAGACAACCCAGGGAGTTTCAGTTTCAACCACGGAGACAACCCCGAGGAATGTGGTTTCAGTTCCGGATATAACCCCAAAATCTTTTGTCTTCCATCTCGGAGATAACCTTGAGATACTCAGTTCCAAAGAAAAACTGGAAGTTCTAGTTTTAACCTTGGAGACAACCTCGAGGAGTGCAGTTGCAGTTCTGGAGATAACCCCAGAAAAGCTCATTTTAACCCTTACAGTCAACTTCAACCTCGGAGATAACCCCGAGGCACTCAGTTCAAACTTCGGAGACAACCCTAGGAGGTCAGGCACACCTCAAAGACAACCTTGAGGACCTTCAGTACTCACAGTAGCCTAATCTCAGAGATAACCCTGAGCAACGACTGCTACATCAGTCCAAATCGGAGATAACCCCGGTGAGGGGAAAAATCATCATTTTTCCACTTGATCCCACATTGCACCATATCAACAACATTTCAACATACATTCTATAAATCAATGTCCTACAAGAACCAGAGCTCCAATCCCGAGTGACTATTACACTTCCTGACATGGTTCCATCTTCCTGACTTCATACAACCTCTAATCCCATTTCATTTATGTAACTCTCAAAAACACCATTCCGAAAAAGGTCTTATACACCTCAATCGGATGCCCGGATTGAAGTTCTGAAAGTTCGAGCAGACATCACGTTACATGCATGTACGTACTTCGAGACGGCAGGACCCGCAGAGCCCGGGGCACCCTGGGCAGCCGCAGGTGGATCTTAGTCTCCCCCCCCCCCCCCTCTATAAATAAAGGGCTTGGGGTGGCCATTTTGTAAGAAGAAAAGGCGAGGAAGCACTGTCCAATTTTCTCTGTACACACTATAAACTGAGTGCTTTCTCATTTTAAACACTTGTGAGCTTAAATTTTGCTATATTTTACCGGTGGGAACCGAGTGTTCATCCATTTTAAACTATTGAATTCTTCTTTGGCAGTCCACTCGTAAGCCTTCTTACATTTCTTAAAGCCTTTTCTCCACATTACGCTTTTACATACGTTATTCATGTTGAGAGGCGTGTTGTGTGTGTATGCGGACTTGATCCGTGGCTTTTATTTTTTATTATATATATATATATATATATATATATATATATATTTGTATTAACATTATTGAGTTATGCCTCGATTGAGCACGGACTCACGTCCTAACGTTTATTTCTTTTGTTTTATATATATATATATATATATATATATATATATATATATATATATATATATATAAACTGTTGTCAAACTCATTCAATGAGCTTGGACTCACGTCCAAAGAATTTATTGCTTATATATATATATATACACTTATATATAAATTGTTGTCAAACTTTGTTCGATGAGTCTGGATTTTAAATCTGGAGCGTTTACTACTTATATATATATATACACATATATATAAAAGTTTTAAACGCACCGGATATTATATCCAGGCTCAATCAAACAGTGTTTGATGGTAATAATATATATATATACATACATTTCTGTTAGGCCTGGAGTTTCCTTCATGGCTTTTTATTTCTTTCTTTACATTTAGTCCTGCCTGGATTTTACTTCGTGGCGGTTGATCGCTTTTACTGCTTTATTTACATTTCGTCCCGCCTGGAGTTTACTTCGTGGCTATTGATCGTCTCTATATATATTTACAGCTTTTATATATTTACATTTCAAATCCCTCATGGAGTTGCTTCGTGGTGCTTGATCGTTCATATATATATATATATATATATATATATAGCTTTTATGTATATAACTGCTTATAGCTTTCATATAAACAGCTACATCATGTGAGTCTATGAATCATGTGATCACATATTTAGTCTCCCGAAAATAGATTTGGTTCCTGTGATGGATATTTTTGGCTGTAATCAGCTTGTACAATATTCACGGTGACTGAATTTCCTTATACGGCTCTCATGCCCACAAGGAGTTCGGCACTGCTATGTATATTATTTTCTTGAAGATGTCTTGCATCTCAAAAATAAAAGTAATCAAGCTGAACATATAATAAAATGAAAGTATAAAAGGCCTCAATTACTATTGAGCATAAGGGTTTGAAAAACCTCTTAACAAAACGTCACTGCTATATCTTGTCTAAACTGAACTTTTGTACAAAATTCAAACCCTTTGTATATAGGTGCAAACGAGACATAGCACTACTTCCAGATAAATGCACATTGACCCACACACATACACACACATTCATATAAAAGTTTAATACACAGATGTCAGGGGGTTCCTAACACCTTCCCTCCGCATAATCAAGCGCCTGGACCCTAATGAATCTCAGTTTCACAAAAATGTTAAGCAATTTAACATCACTGGGTCAATGTGCAAACCTTTTCTCGGGTGAGTTGATGCAACCATTTAAAAATAAAAATTGGCGACTCTTATAGTCCAATCGTCGACATATACATGTCAGACCTTTTCACAAATTATTTTTTGAAACAAATCTCACCTAACATGAGAACACCAAAAGACAAGAATAGAAAAGGGACAGTAAAAATCCCGACGTCGACAAGATGATCCGAGTATATGGTTTATAGAATTTTAAGAATCCTTTTTATCATGTTTTCGCTTACTTTGTGCAATTTGATTGCGTTCATGAATATTATAAACCTAACAGTATATTCGTATATCTACAAATATAAAGCAAGTAAGAAATAATTCAACAAAGTTAACTCAAATGACTTATCTTAATTACTTGAAAGAATTTCCTCTTCTCAAATAATCAGAACTTTTGTAAGAAGAGATAGAAACCTTTAGAGAGAGTATGTAGGCAAGGAGAGTAAGCTTTGTTTTTCACTAAATTGGTAAAAATGAAATAAATGAAAGACTCCCTATTTATAGAATTTTGAAGTCTGGGGCAAAAAGGTAATTTTTGAAAACTGATTTTGAATGAATGGCTAGGATTGTTTTAATTTAAAATGAATGGCTCGGATGAGAACATCACACGGATTGCAGTCTTCAAGAATTCACCCGTACTTTAATTAGACAACCTTGGCATAATAAATTCGGTCAAGATTTGTAAAGTTCATTCATTTAATTTACCACGTGGCTTTGTCCCATAAAGAATGTCACATTAAGCCACCAAATATATATATATATATATATATATATATATTAGACTAGTATCGTTATTCACACACATTATATATATATATATATATATATATATATATATGATAAGTAGGTTTTATACCTACTTATTGGGTGCTAACTTACTGGAATTATGCTCATCTCAAGTAGTTTTTAGTATGTTTTATTTACATTTTATGTTTGTTTTGTAGTTTATGTAGTTGGAACCCCTTTTAGCAACATCAGGCATGAAGTGGCATGGAAAGCATGGATTGGCACGGTGGCATGATGCAAGCAAAGGCATGGCAAGGCGAACATGAGTAAATGAGGAACTGAATCAGTGAATGAATGTAGTGAAGAAGAGAAGGAATAAAGAACAAACAACAACAAACAAAAAGCAGCAATAGGAAGATAGTAGAAGATATAATTTAGTAGCAGCACGGTCGCGCTACTAATCTAGCCTTAGATCGCGCGCCCACACCACATGAATACAGAGACTGCTTTGCACAATCGTGCGGCCGTGCTCCATCAATGAAGGAATTTAGTACGCCCGCGCTAAGATCTCGACAGACAATTCTATCACGCTACCGCTACCGTAATGCTGATTCAATTCCAGCGGTCGATCATGCAAGTCTTCTGATCGCTTTTGTTGACTTTTTGTAATTTGAAATTTGAGCCCATTAGGCTCAACTGAACGATATGGTTGGCACCAGACGTGTTTTATGAGTAGTCTTTTATCAGTTTTATTATTATCATTAGGGTTCTGAAGTATTAGCTTGGCTAGAGAGGTTTTGATCATTATATGATACATTTCTATATCCTCTCTTTATCTAGATTACTAAAGAAATTAGCTTTTCATTTCTGTAGATTTTGGGTGACTTGGAACAAACTTGGAACAGACTCTGCAACATAGATTAACAGATTTGATCTTCCATTTCTTTTATATCTTTTGTCTGCACTGTTTAATTCCATGTGTTGCTTCAATCCTATAATGGCTTTTGGTTCAGAAATGAACTAAACTCCATTATGGGATTCTAATAGATTTTCATATGTAATCTAAATTTGTATATCTGATTGTATTGTTGTATATTTATTATTGGAATGCCTACTATGATTATGCTTAATATTTGAATGATTGATCACCATTCACACTAATTGCTTATATGGATTTGAAAAATGAAGTATAAGTGTAGATTATATCATAATGGCATATGTTCATAAGGCTAATTTGTTTAAGCTTTGTGATTAGTGACCCAGATAAGCATATACCGGTCCACCGTGCATAACAATGTATATTCGTATATCTATAGATATAAAGCAAGTAAGAAATAATTCAACAAAGTTAACTAAAATGCCTTATCTCAATTACTTGGACAATTTTCCTTTTCTCAAATAATCATAACTTTTGTAAGAAGAGATAGAAAACTTTAGAGAGAGTATGTAGGCAAGGAGAGTAAGCTTTGCTTTTCATTGAATTGGTAAAAACCAAATGAATGAAAGACTCCCTATTTATAGAATTTTGAAGTCGGGGGCAAAAAGGTAATTTCTGAAAACTGATTTTGAATGAATGGCTAGGATTATTTTAATTTAAAATGAATGGCTCGGATGAGAACATCACACGGATTGAAGACTTCAAGAATTCGCCCGTGCTTTATTTAGACAACCTTGGTGTAATAAATTCGGTCAAAATTTTAAAAGTTCATTCATTTAATTTACCGCGTGGCTTTGTCCCATAAAGAAAGTTACATTAAGCCACCAATATATATAAATATATATATACACACACACACACACATGCATACAATAAAACAATTTTTGCCCAGATTTTGTTTTTGAGAGTTTTAAAAGAAAATAGGATTTTTGCCCAGATTTTGTTTTTTAGAGCTTTGAAAGAAAATAGGATCTCCTTACCTTGGATATTTATATGAATCAATTTATTTAACACTTGATATTTAAATTATCAAGGTCAATAAAATTAATTCAATTAAAATCAAAAATAGTTTAGATAAAATGATAAAAATAATTAAATAAATTACATATTTATTTAATTACTACATAATTGTTATCATTAAAATATATAAAATAGGTATTATTAAAATAGGGTATTATTTAATTAATTAAACTCCTTTAATTAACTAGGCTCCCTAATCTTATTAGGGATAATTAATTAAACTCTTTTAATTAATTTGCCTCCTAATCTTATTATTAGAATATATGAGAGTACTTATATTAAATTAATTCTCAAACTCCTTTTGAAATTAAATAATAATAATAATAATAATAAAAAAGACTCATCTTATTAATTTATATTTAATATTTCTAAAATATTAAATAATAAATACTAAGCTATTTAATTTATTCTATCACCATAGATTAAATAAAATATGCTTACCTTATTATTACAATTATGTCATTTGCTTCTTAAATAAATATTCTTCATTTTTGCGGTGTGATCCTTTAGGTTCTTCATATTAAGCTGGTTGTGAATAAATTAATTAGAATAATTCTAAAATTATGAAATTATGTAAATGAATTTTAGACATTATAAAATTATGTAAATGAATTTATAATTAATAACATTTTAGTATACATTCTTTTGTTAATTAATTAATTATCAAGATAAATTAGGTCTTGTTTTAAATTGGCATCTCTCACTATTTTCTTCAAACTATATTACCCTAACTTATATAGTTCAGCAAAATCTAATGAAAGATTTGCTGGTGAAAATAAGGATCCCATTTCAAATGTATATAGCCTTGTGGTGACATAATAAACTATAAATAAATAGGTAGACAACTCTTGTCAAATACATCATCATGTAACTCTTTTTATTTTGCCTCTTCGATTATTTTGATCAAGTGGTGGCACATCCGAATCAAAATTATCCAAGTTAAGTGCAACCTAGCACTCCATATATTCAAAAAAGAAAAACATTGTCTTTGTGGTGACACAACAAAATAACATTGTCCACTTTTCTTTATAAGCATCAAATGTGATAAAATTAATATCTCAAAAAATTAAGATAAGCCTTGTGTTGACACAACAAACTGCTAATAATTAATTGATACTCTATTATTTTTTTGTCATGCTAGAAGGCGACGTTCGATGTAGACACTCAAAATTTTCTGCACACCTGTTACTGATATTGTAGGAGGGAAGATTCTTCTTTTGGAGATAACCCTGGAAGACAACTTACATCCATTCCAGATACTATTAGAAGTTCATCCTTTACCCCGGAACACACACCGGGAGTATCAGTTCCAACCTCGGAGATAACCCCGAGTTTCGTCCTTGGAGATAACCCCAAGGAGTGTTGTTGCAGTTCCGGCGATAACCCCAAAAATGCTTGTTTCAAATGCATGCGGTTAACTTTAATCTCAGACCTCTTGCCGAGGCACTCATACCAATGACCCTGAGCTAAGACCGGGAAGACAGGCACACTTACAGATAACCTTGCAGAATTCAAACACTTGCAGCAGTCCAATCTCAAATGTAACCCTGAGCAACGTCTACTATCAGCTCAAACCGGGGATAACCCCGGTGAGGAGTCAAACTATCATCTTGCCACCTCAACCCCAGCGTGCCGTCTCAACATTTCATATATACATTTCTACACAACAATGTCCCATATGAGCCAAGGAGTTCCAATCCCGAGTGACTATTACGCATGGCAGCATACCGGAAAAAATTTGATGTTTGAAGACCATGGGCATGGTCCCCTCTTCCTGACTTCATACAACCTCTAATCCCATGTCATTGCGTAACTCTCGCTAAAAGCGGTTTGAAGAAGGTCTTGTATACCTCGTTCGGATGCTCAGATTGAAGTTCTGTAAGTTCGAGCAGACACCACAGTGCACGAGTGCACGTACTTCGAAATGGCGGGACACGCGAAGCTCGGGGCACCCCGTACAACCGCAGATGCATCTTCTGGGCCGCATGCAGTAAACTGCGGCTCCCCTCTATAAATAGAGGGCTTGGGGTGGCCATTTGAAAAAAAAAGAGGTGAGGAAGCCCTTGAAAGTAGTATGCACACAAGCCAATCATGTTTGATGATAAAGCATATACTTTGTAACAATCTTATTCATTTATTAATAAAAAGTATTAATTTATTAAAGGCTTTTAATTATCTACATGATCTTTGTTTTATAATATGTGATAAACCCATAGTTTTAAGCAATGCTTTTAGAATAATGATGATGATCATTCTAATGAGATCTAAATTCTTAGAAAGCTTAAAACTAAAATAGTTCCCAATCGTTGGATTACTAAATTGGGGATTAGTGAATCCGGATAGATCGGTACATACGCGTTGCTTGCTCATTGGATGAGGATGATTGATCTCATGATCATTTGTGTGGAGACACTAAAGCAAGTATGTAGGTGCTTATTAGAGAATAAGTACACTAAACGTGGCTCGCTAAGGAATACCTAATGGAGTTTTATTTGCCTGTCAATAGGAATTCCTGTAGTGATAGTAGTACAAGTAATCCTTGGACTTGAGATCATCATAGTATCTTATGTATGATGAGTTATACTTTGACTTATTCCTTAAGACCCTTAGGGTATATCAAAGGGTATGCTTGGGTATAATAAGTTATACATGGAGATAATGTATGATGAATAAAGAATCTACCACATCTAATAAAAGAAGAGAAATGTCCTATGTGATTCGATAAATGACAACCCAAGAGTCCTTGGTTAAGGCGTAAAGAATGAAATTAGAAAGGAGTTTCTAATTTGCATTATTTGAGTTGTGCATTTAAGGATCGAAATACATATAATTAAATAAAATAAGACTTGACAAATAATTCCATGTCTTATATTTAATTGGGACATTGTATGGTGGAAGGATTGAATTATACGGTAACTATTTACTCAAAGGTTCTTTTATGATTAATGTTGAAATCTATATTATCCGGAAAGTCGTTGATCGCTAGGAGGCTTATCCCTATTGTAGAATAAATATTATTTATTTAAATAAATTAATTGTTTAATTTATTTATTTAAATAAGATTAGAATTGTTCTAATTGATTTATTCACAACTTAGGTTTAATATAGAGAACCTAAAGGGTCACACCATAAAAGGAAGAATAATTATTTAAGAAGTTAATGGCATAATCATAATAATATGTTAAGTATATTTAATTTAATCTATGGTGATAGAATAAATTAAATAGCTTAATATTTATTATTTAATATTTTAGAAATATTAAATATAAATTAATAAGAGGAGTCTTATTAATATTATTACAATTATTATTATTTTAATTTCTAAAAGAGTTTAGGAATTAATTTAATATAAGTACTCTCATTTATTCCTAATTGGATTAGGAAGGAAAATTAATTAAAAGAGTTTAATTAATTATCCCTAATAAGATTAGGGAGCCTAATTAATTAAAAGAATTTAATTAATTAAATAAAACCCAATTTCTTAATTGTTAAGGAGGGTTGCCCACATCAATAAATAAGAGGAGTCTTATTATGGGTGGTGGGAGTTGTTGACTTTTTAACATACGACATAATTCCAATTGTTGGGAGAGTACACCCTTTCTATAGAGATAGAAAAACTAGGGTTTAGCCAACCACCCTTCTTCTTGAATTTTATTCTTCCTTGGTGGATCACCTCTAGAGGCCAAACACATGGGTGGCTAACGTTGATCAAAGGAAGGAACCAAACCCGGTGGATTCAAGTTGAACGCGAAAAAGATTGGAGGTGAACTTGTACCTGAGGAAGCTCGATCTTCAAGGGTATGATTTTATTCTTTATCTTTTCGTTTAATTAATAATTATGCATAAAGGGTGATCCGGGTTTATGGTTTGTAAATTTTTTTAAACTCTGATTTTACTCGCTTCCGCATTATTATGCAATTTGATTGCGCTTTTGAATATTACAAACCTAACAGTGGCATCAGAGCCAAACCTTTATGCGAATTATTAATTATTTTAATTTGATATGTATATTGATATGTGTTTAGAATAATTTAATTGGGCATAATTTTATTTTATAAAATTTATAAAAACAAAAAAAAAAAAAGGGCTGCGTTCGTTCGTTATCTTTTCTTCCGTATTGCCACTTGATGATTATGTATCATAACACTATGCATGTTTTTCACGTAATTTAAGGAAGGAGGAGATCACGTTAACATGTTACTTAATATATATATTAATCTCCTTTTTTGGTATGACACATGAAACCTAGCCAAGATTTATGAAAAGGAAGTTAATATATATATATGAACTAGTAATATATATATATATATATATATATATATATATATATATATATATATTACGGTTCATATATATATATATATATATATATATATATTACGGTTATTATATATTATATATACAGATTCTTGATTACTTATATATTATATATATATAATAGTTATATATATATATATATATATTCTTAATTATTTTATAATTAACATAAAAGTTTATTTTAATTTTAAAATAAAGAGGTTTATTTTAATTTTAAAATTAGAATTTCATGCTAACTAATTAGAGTTGGAATTGGATTCCATGATAACTAATTGGAGTTGAAATTGGATTTTATGTTTCCTTAAATAAAGGAGTTTATTTAGATATGAAATAGATTTCATATTATTCAAAATAAAAGAGTTTATTTGTAATAGGAAAGAAAATCTATGTTTCCTTAAATAAAGGAGTTTATTTAAATATGAAATAAGATTTCATATTATTCAAAATAAAGGAGTTTATTTGTGAATAGGAAAGAATATCTCGTGTTTCCTTTAATAAAAGATTTTTTTACATGGAATTGGATTCCATAATTAATTAAAATAAAAGAGTTTATTTTAATTAAAGATTTTTTTTTTATATGGAATTGGATTCCATAATTAATTAAAATAAAGGAGTTTATTTTGATTAAAGATTTTGATTAAAATAAAATAGTTTATTTTATTCAAAATTGGATAAATTAAAATAAAATAGTTTTATTTTGATTTAAATTTGGATTAAAATAAAGGAGTTTATTTTGATTCAAAAAATAGATTTTATACTAACTAAATTTGCCCATTAAATGATATCAATATATATATTAAATGTTTATTATTCATGAGATGAATGTTATTTATTGATGCATATGGTGATGTGTATGATAATAAATGGGATTGATTATGGACTATTGACCGATATGATTGGATTTTATTTTAGTTGGATGCATGAATGTATGGGTTTTATTAAATGGGGTCTGCGTACCTCGTCTTCTCTAATTTTCTTAATGTAAATTCTATCTCCTCCTATGTACTTCTCATCGATCACGATCAAGGTTTCTATTTATTTTAAATAGTTTTGTAATAGGAATAATTAGAATTATTTTGAAAAATTGGAGATCAAGGAGCAAAGAGCGCTTGAAGACCCATTTGTAATGGAGCCGGGTTTAAATGTAATAGTTATATTTAAATATTATTTCTTGCACCCCTAGGGTTTAACCTTTTGGTTCACTTGGTGGCTCTAGTGAACCAAACTAGAATAAAAGTCCATAATCAATCAAGGTAGAATAAAGTATTCTATATGTGCATGCTTATACTATATATATTATATATTATGCAAACATGCTTCGCATGTTCATTAATATGACGCGTATTTTATATATATATATATGCATGCGCTTAAACAAGATGAGACATATTAATAACAAACCCTCAAATTTTTATATTAAGTCCTAAGCGTTCAAAGATATTTGGAATATCGAGCGTTGCCTTCTAGCATGATAAAATTAATAGAGTATTAAATATTTAATATGAGTTTGTTGTGTCACCACAAGGCAAGTGTGGCGCCCCCAAAATAGGTATACATCACCCATTACGAGTTGTCAATACATGGCATACGTAAACAACTACAACTTTATTATTACAACAAGAAGCTGTGAGTTTAAATACAAATATTATCTTCAGACAATATTTATACTCAAATAAATCCTCATCACATTTATTGATACATTATTTTACAAAAATGGTGAGGACTACTAAACAATCCTTTCTAAAACCTTCATTCCATACCCAGGCTCGTACTCGCTATATTCTCGCCTCTCCCGAGAAGAATGGAACAAAAAAGGAAAAGGGTGAGCTTAACTAGCTCGGTAAAGAATATTATGACTAAGATAATATACAACAAATTATCGTTAGTCTTCAACAGGAAAAATTTAATAGAATACAATAGACAACAAGTTTCAGATCAATATTAGACGTGAAATAATAATTCATAGAAGAGTTACGTAGAGAATGAAATCTACTATAATCTATGAATTTAACGAGTCCATCATCAATATTTTATCCTGTAACATCAATCAATATTCATCTCAAATCAAATATTCATCTTTGCACTACTGAGCCAAAGATATTCACCAATCGGTCATATGTTCATCTCAACACTGTTCATCTTTGCACTAAAGGCCAAAGATATTCATCGATCGGTCGTATTCATTTAAACACTGTTCATCTTTGCACTACAGCCAAAGATATTCATCGATCGGTCATATTCATTTAAACACATTCATCTTTGCACTCTGAGGCCAAAGATATTCTTCAGAAATCATTCATCTTTGCACTACATGCTAAAGATATTCAATAATATCATCATTTAAGACCGAGGATGATGAAAAATATTTTAAAGAAGCGAATCGGTGAAACAAAATGACAAGGATTAAGGATTAAGGATTAGTACTTTGTTTTATCCATGTCCAACAATACCTCAAAAATAATCATAGTGGTGTAAAATTCAAGAATGATCAAAACATGGATACAATCGAGCTAGTATCCGAATAGATATTTTGGACGAAAAGAAGAAATTTTATTTTTTTAAATTGAATAGTCCGAGTATCGTGAATCGTGAATAGTAACTCAGACACAAAAGATAGAAATTCCACAAAAAAAACATCTTCACGCTTCATGAATAGTACTCGTGAATAATAACTTCGTGAATAGTAACTCGTGAATAGTAACTCATGAATAGTAACCTTAGGCATGAAAAGTTCCAAATTTGATAAAACTTCAGATCAACATTTCAAAGATAATGATATTGAAGAAATAATATCATTACGAAAAAAAATAATATCCCTTACCTCAAAGAATCAAGACTTTAAGGAAAGGTCGGAAGTGATCTTTGAATGAAACTTATCTTGAACAAACAACTCTCAAAGTATCTAAATACTCACAAAATACGCCTCAATAATAGAGAGAGAAAGAGAGAAAACTTTGTTTTCGGTGTGATTTTCAATTCTAACTTAGCCCTCTATTTATTGGAAAATGTTAGCTTGCGTAGAAAGCGGACTTGACTGCTACACGATGGCTTTACACGCTACTATTGCCACCCACCACATTTGAAATAAAATTCAGCACATTTCTTCACCAACCACAAGTGGGGCCCACTCAATTCTAGAATTTTCCACCAAAATCAATTATAACCCTAATTTCAGAATCGGACACCTCTTAAAATTCATAACAAATCATTCGTGCATTTTTTAACGGTTCAAAATTTGTGGACATATACTCAACTTATGTATGTATAACATACCCAAAAATTACCACAATCCAGCGGTCGAATTAAAAATTATAACCCCATAATATATCTCAAAACCCCGATTTAATTTTAATACCTCCAATCTGATAAAATCTTGATAAAACACCTCAACAATAATTTCTTCATTTATAACCACATAAATAAATCCATCATTTATATCCACATAAAATAAATATTTCTTTATCATATGAATCAATAATTAATTATTCACAAATAATATTGAGAATCACAATTATAATGACGGTAGTCCTCGGGAAAGAGGGGCTTTCCGATAAGGATTTCTCCTTCATGGGCGGCGCAATTATGTGACCAAACCTCTCCTTGGCAGAACTTTCTAGACATTGCATATAATGCTATCTAATAATATTATTCAAATAATATGAATTATTGATCCGATAATGGAGATAATAATGCAAATTTGATGACAATTATTGAACAACAATAATATAAAATATCAACGCAGACAATTATTGAATCAATAAAATAAAATATTGAGCAAGTAACTCCGTGAAAATTATTGAGTAGTGCCTTCTCTTACGTAAGGATCAATAATTCAACAAATCGCATGCAATACCGTGTGCTCTTTTGTGCAACCCGCCGTATTCTTTGTATTTTAACCACGGGTATTCCAATGATCTTAACGGTGAACAACTACGCCAAGTTATTTTTAACCAACTTATATTTGTCGTTTTCTTCATCCAATCGTTTTCCGTTATGGGGCCCACACATGGTTTTGCCTGCAGTCGTCACGAATATTCCCACAACGATCTGAATATTCCACGACCAAACGAATATTCCCCGACAAAATGAATATTTTATAACCACTTGTTTATTTTGAAATATTTGCGTATTTAACCCTTAACTATCCACATTAATCAAATCAACCCTTACTATTTCAAAATAATAAATAAAGGAAATTCTTTTTATTTAAAAATTTCGGGTCTTACAACCTCCCTCCTTATGAAATTTTCGTCCTCGAAATTGACGTACGATACTGGTGTTTGAAAAGGTGAGGATATCTCGCTTTCATTTCCGTTCCAATTCCCGGTCATTTCCTCTATAGCATGATTCCTCCACAAAACTTTAACTTGTGGTATGACCTTTCTTAGCGTGGGACATGCTCCTTCCTATCCAAGATCTTGATAGGTACCTCCTCACACGTTAAGTCTTGGCTATCTCGTCTGTTTCTAACTCAATAACGTGGTTCGGGTCTTTCACATATTTACGAAGTATGGATATATGTGAAACACATTATGAACACGAGACATACTCGGAGGTAACGCAAGTCTATAGGCTACATTTCCTACTCGGTCAAGAATTTGAAATGGACCAATAAATCGTGGATTGAGCTTTCCTCTCTTCCCAAATCTTGTAACTCCCTTCCATGGAGCAACTCGCAACAATACATGATCCCTACATTAAATTCCACGTCCTTTCGATGAAGATCCGCATAACTCTTTTGTCGATCTTGAGCCGTTTGTATCGTTGTCGAATTATTTGGATCTTTTCGGTGAGTCATACGTACTAACTCGGGTCCCAACAATGTTGCTTCACCCACCTCATCCCAACATATTGAGAACGACATTTTCGTCCATATAATGCTTGAATGGAGCCACACCTATACTTGCACGATAAGCGTTGTTGTTGTAGGAGAATTCCACCGATGGTAAATACTTATCCCAAGCGCCCTTGAAGTCTAGGACACGAGTCTTAATAAATCTTCAAGAGTTTGAATAGTCCTCTCGATCGATTGTCCGTCTGGTTTGGGGATGGTATGCGAACTAAATCGCAAATCCGTGCCATAGCTAGCTTTTGCAAGCTAACCCAAAATCTTGAAGTGAATCTTGGGTCACGATCAAAACTATGGATACAGGCATGCCATGCAACCTCACGATCTCATTTACGCATATACTAGCAAGACGTTCGAGGAATAAGTCTCCGTATCGGCAAGAAATGAGCAGACTTGGTTAATCTATCAACAATAACCCAAATAGCATTGATGCCTTGAGAAACCGTAGGAAGACCGTGTGAAATCCATGGTAATGTGTTCCCACTTCCATTAGGAATCTCAAGTGGTTGCAACGGACCCTTAGGTACTAGATGCTCGCCTTTACGTTGGCAAGTTAAACACATCGAGATAAACTTTGCAATCTCTCTCTTCATATTGTTCCACCAAAATGTATGTCGAAGATCACGATACATTTTAGTACTTTCAGGATGGATTGCAAATGGTGTATTGTGTGCCTCCATCATAATCTTGTACTTCAAATCAGAGTCGTTAGGAACACAAAGTCTAGAGTGGACTCGAAGTATTCCTTCTTCATCAATTCTCGCTTCTGGAATAGCTCCTTCTTGTACTTTCTTCTTCATACGCATCGGCTCAAGATTCGGTGGCTTGAGCAACCTTAACTTTTTCTATTAAAGTTGGCTCTATGCGTATACTTGACATCATCGCACTTTCGTTCAAGATATGATCTTCTACTCAATGCGTCACATTACCACGTTCGCTTTTACGGGATGGTATTGAATAGTGTGGTCGTAGTCTTTCAATAGCTCGAGCCAACGTCATTGCCGCATGTTGAGTTCTTTTGAGTGAAGAAATATTTAAGGCTTTTATGATCTGAATATATCTCCACTTTCTCCCCATATAGATAGTGCCTCCATATCTTTTAGCGAACGATCATTGCTAACTCTAGATCATGAGTAGGATAATTCCTCTCATACTCTTTAAGTTGTCATGAGGCATAGGCTATGACTTTCCCACGTTGCATGAGAACACATCCTAACCCTTTGCTCGAAGCATCGGCAGTAGATAACAAATCCATCCGAACCGGATGGTATTGTTAGAACAGTCTTAGAAATAAGTCTCCTCTTAAGCTCTTGGAAACTTTTCTCGCATTCTTCATTCCAAACGAATTTTGTATCCTTAGGAGTTAAATGAGTTAATGGAGTAGCGATTCGAGAAAACCCTTCCACGAATCTCCGATAATAACCGGCTAAGCCCAAAAAGCTACGTACTTGATCCACCGACTTGGTTGCTCAACTTTGTATTGCTTCAATCTTGGCGGATCAATGAGATACTCCATGTTTTGACACCACATGCCCAAGAAAAGCTACTTCCTCAAGCGAACTCGCATTTCTTCAATTTGGCATATAGTTGGTTTTTTTCGAAGCCTTTGGAGTACCGACTTCAAATGGTGCTCATGATCTTCACGACTTTTGGAATATATAAGGATGTCATCAATAAAGACAACAACAAACCGATCCAAATATTCCTTGAATACTCGGTTCATCATATCCATGAAAGCCGCAGGAGCATTAGTTAGTCAGAAAGACATGACTAAGAATTCATAATGCCCATACCGAGTTTCAAGGCGGTCTTTGGAATATCCTCGGTTCTAATCTTCATTTGATGATATCCGAGCTAAGATCGATTTTGAAAAGAATTGTGCCCCTTGCAATTTGGTCAAACAAGTCATCAATACGAGGTAGAGGATACCTATTCTTGATGGTGACATGGTTCAATTCCCGATAGTCAATACAAAGTCGCATACTCCCCGTCTTCTTTCTTCTTTACAAATAAAGCAGGAGCACCCCAAGGAGATGTACTTGGGACGATTGAAACCAATGTCCAACAATTCCTATAGTTGGACCTTTAACTCACGAAGTTCAATAGGAGCCATTCGATATGGGGTTTTAGAAATGGGCTTTGTACCAGGTTCAAGATCAATAAAGAATTCAACTTCACGTTACGGGGTAGACCGGAAGTTCTTTGGAAATCGTCGGAAAGTCAATAACAACAGAATATTATTCAAATTTGGCGTGTCTTTATTCAAATCCATAACATGGGCTAAGAAAGCTTGACATCCGCTTTTTCAATAAGCGAATAGCTTTATGATTAGATATGATAGTGATTGATTTTAATGGTTTAGTTGCTTGAATTGCATACAACAGGTTGGTTAGGAATATGAAAACTAACAACCTTACGAAAACAATCAATTTTGGCATGATGAGTAGTTAACCAATCAATCCCTAAAATCACATCAAAAGCAAGTATCTTTAAAGAGATAAGGTCAACGGTAAGGTGATGGTGCCAACTTGAATCAAACAAGATTTATAAAGCAGTGGATGTGATGAAAGTTTCTCTAACGGAGTTTCCACAGATAGGTCAAAGTCTAATTTTTCCGAGTCAAGTTTAAGCGTTGAGCACATGCAGGAGAGATAAATGAATGGGTAGCACCGGTATCAAGTAAGGTATAAACTTCGCAAGAAATTTTAAATAGCTTACCCATGATCACCTCGTTTGGGTTCCTCGCATTATGACCGGTCACAACAAACGCTCTTCCGGAATCGTTGACTTTGACTTTTCTCGGGACGATCTTTTGAGTCATAGAATCTCATTGAACTAGGTTTCGCCATCGTACGTCTCTCGAGTGATATGTCCTTCCTTTCCATAACTATAGCATACCTTGAAGCTGTTGTGGGGCGTTTGGTGATATGTCCCTCTTTTCCGCATTTGTAGCATATGACCGGTGGTCGTTCTCCTCGCTTAGAACGAGTTCTTTCCAAGACCGTCGTCTTCACATAGTCGTTATTAAATCTCCTCTTTTAAAATCTCCTCCCGACTCGCTTCTTACATTTTTCATGACCATGATTACCACCAGAGTGGTTACCATTTTCTGTAAAATCATTTCTTTTCTCCGCAGTTATCATTATTCATTGTTGATCGCTATCTACGGTACGATCCACGGTTATGGTCCTCGGTTGACCGTATTTCGTTATCTCGCTCTAATAGTTGAGCCATTTACAACACATCGAATAAAGAGAAAGTTTATGAAATGAGAGATCTTGACGTATCTTAGGGTTTCAAACCTCTAAGAAACATCCGTCATCGTTCCTCATTCTCCACCAAATGAGGTGCAAACACGGATAACTCGCAAACTTTGTCTCGTCTTTGAGACACCGTCGTGTTGTTTTGCTCTAATCGATGAACTCCACTTCCTTCATATGACGAACACTTTCGTGAAAGTATTTGTCATTAAATAGTCTCTTAAGCGTCTCCCAAGACATCTTTGAGTGAAAAGTGGGATGGATGGGTACGCTTCATGACTCCCACCAATAGATCCGCCTCGCCACGGAACATAAAGGTGGCGAATGGAACCTTCTGTTCCTCCGTGCATCCCAAGACATCGAATATCTTGGTAATTTGTTTGACCCATGTTTCCGCATGGTGATCGGATCCGGCTTTCCCTTAAATTCTGGTGGTCCCAACTCTTTGAATCGCTTGTTGTGACAACCCGTGAATTGCTATCATTTCCTCCTCAGTATTTTGAACACGAGTCTCTCCTCGTCGATTTTGCATGAAGCGCAAAAAGCTTCTAAACATCCCTCGTTCATCATCTCGCCGGTGGTGTTGTTCACGGGAGGAACATTGCCACTGTTACACACGTTCTCCTCGTTGGTAAAGACAGCATCTCCACGGTCTCATTTACTCCATTGTTAATATTCTCGATCGACATTCTCAAATATCATCATAAAACAAGGGTTAATTAAGGAAATCAATATATCACATAATATCTCTATATCTTGACCAACTAACAAATAAGCTTAGGTAGGACACACTAGCGAAGGATTTACTCGTCTCTCCCTCCTAGTTCTATTTCCCGATCTCCGCCAGAGATCATATCCTTAAGCTCGATACCAACTGTGGACGCCCCCAAAATAGGTATACATCACCCATTACGAGTTGTCAATACATGGTATGTAAAACAACTACAACTTTATTATTACAACAAGAAAGCTGTGAGTTTAAATACAAATATTATCTTCTAGACAATATTTATACTCAAATAAATCCTCATCATATTTATTGATACATTATTTTACAAAAATGGTGAGGACTACTAAACAATCCTTTTCTAAAACCTTCATTCCATACCACGACTCGTACTCGCATTATATTCTCGCCTCCGAGAAGAATGGAACAAAAAAAGGAAAAGGGTGAGCTTAACTAGCTCAATAAAGAATATTATGACTAAGATAATATACAACAAATTATCGTTAGTCTTCAACAGGAAAAATTTAATAGAATACAATAGACAACAAGTTTCGGATCAATATTCGCAGTGAAATAATAATTCATAGAAGAGTTACGTAGAGAATGAAATCTAACTCAAACACCAAAAGATAGAAATTCCACAAAAAAACATCTTCACGCTTCATGAATAGTACTCGTGAATAGTAACTCATGAATAGTAACTTTCGTGAATAGTAACTCATGAATAGTAAGTAACCCGACATGAAAAGTTCCAAATTTGATAAAACTTCGGATCAACATTTCAAAGATAATGATATTGAAGAAATAATATCATTACGAAAAAAAAAAAATATCCCTTACCTCAAAGAATCGATTGCCGGAAGGAAAGGTCGGAAGTGATCTTTGAATGAAACTTATCTTGAACAACAACTCTCAAAGTATCTAAATACTCACAAAATACGCTCAATAATAGAGAGAAAAGAGAAAACTTTGTTTACGGTGTGATTTTCAATTCTAACTTAGCCCTCTATTTATAGGAAAATGTTAGCCCACCAAGGAGACTTGACTTGACCACTACGATGGCTTTACCTCGCTACTATTGCCACCCACCACATTTGAAATAAAATTCAGCACATTTCTTCACCAACCACAAGTGGGGCCCACTCAATTCTAGAATTATCCACCAAAATCAATTATAACCCTAATTTCCTAATCGAGACACCTCTTAAAATTCATAACAAATCATTCGTGCATTTTTAACGGTTCAAAATTTGTGGACATATACTCAACTTATGTATGTATAACATACCCAAAAATTACCACAATCCAACGGTCGGATTAAAAATTATAACCCCCGCAATATATCTCAAAACCCCTGATTTAATTTTTAATACCTCCGATCGATAAAATACTGATAAAACACCTCAACAATAATTTCTTCATTTATAACCACATAAATAAATCCATCATTTATATCCACATAAAATAAATATTTCTTTATCATATGAATCAATAATTAATTATTCACAAATAATATTACAGAATCACAATTATGATAATGACGGTAGTTCCCAGGAAAGAGGGGCTTTCAGATAAGGATTTCTCCTTCTTGGGCGCAATTAGGTGACCAAACCTCTCCTCGATGTAACTTTCTAGACATTGCCAATAATGCTATCTAATAATATTATTCAAATAATATGAATTATTGATCCGATAATGGAGATAAATGCGGTGACAATTATTGAACAACAATAATATAAAATATCAACGCAGCAATTATTGAATCAATAAAATAAAATATTGAGCAATAACTCTCGTGAAAATTATTGAGTAGTGCCTTCTTACGTAAGGATCAATAATTCAACAATATCATGTAATACAGTGCTATCTTTGTGCAACCACACGTACATCGTATTTTAACCACGGGTATTCCAACGGTCTTAGCAGTAATAACCACGCCGTTATTTTTAACCAACTTATATTTGTCGTTTTCTTCATCCAATCGCTTTTCGTTATGGGGCCCACATGGGCTACGCCGTCGCATACGAATATTCCACGAGAGATTTAATATTCCACGACCAAACGAATATTCTCAAACAAAATGAATATTTTATAACCACTTGTTTATTTTGAAATATTTGCGTATTTAACCCTTAACTATCCACATTAATCAAATCAACCCTTACTATTTCAAAATAATAAATAAAGGAAATTCCTTTTTATTTAAAAAATTTCGGTCTTACAATGAAGTATTAAGTATTTAAGATGTTAATTTATCACATTTGATGCTTATAAAGAAAATTGAACAATATTGTTTTGTTGTGTCACCACAAGGATGATATTTTTCTTTTTGAATATATGGAGTGCTAGGTTGGACTTAACTTGGATAATTTCGATTCGGATGTGCCACCACTTGATCAAAATAATCTAAGAGGCAAAATACAAGGAGTTGCATAGTTGATGTAATTGACAAAAGTTGTCTACCTATTTATTTATATATAGTTTGTTGTGTCACCACAAGGCTATATACATTTGAAATGGGATCCTTATTCTCACTAGCAAATCTTTAATTAGATTTTATAGAACTATATAAGTGAGGGTAATATAGTTTGAAGAAAATAGTGGGAGATACCAATTTAAAATAAGACCTAATTTATTTTGGTAATTAATAATAGAATGTATGTTAAAATGTTGTTAATTACAAATTCATTTACAGAATTTTACAATGTCTAAAATTACTATCACTGCGAAGCATATTAGATGTTAAATTAACTTGAATCGAATTAAGCGGATTGGTTAAGGAATTTGAGAATAGTTCTCATGGTTTGAAAAAGCTATCTTATGTCCTTAATACGCCTATCCCGCAATGGTTGCGCATAATGCCTCTGAGGAAGAGATTGCTACTTTTAGAAAGTGGCAAAATGATGCCTGATTGGCTCAATGCATCATGCTCACATCCATGAAATGTGAGCTTCAGCGTCACAAGATGAAACTATAGATGCTCCTACTATATTCCCCGCACATCAAGTAGTTGATGGTGAGAAAAGTAGGGTGATAGATATCGAGATATCTAAGGAGCTCTTCCGATCTAGAATGACCGATGACACTACTGATGCAGATAAAAGTCCTTAACATTATCAATTTGATTGATCGGTTAGGACAACATGTTTTGTCATGGATGGAGAGTTGAGCCAAGATTTGATCTTGCACTCACTCCGGACTCCTTTCACAATTGTTGTGAATTTTTCATATAAACAAGCTAGATATCGCCTCATTGATTTGCTTAACATATTGAAAAATGTTGAGAGTCACTTTCAACCAAGAAAGATCAAGTCTTATTGGTAGGGGCCAAAGGATCTTTAAAAGAAGAAAACGATTCAAAGAAGGTAAATAGAAAGGCATAAACAAAGGATAATAAGAACAAAAGCGATCACGGATAGCAAAGGAGTTTGCTTCCACCGCAATAAGCTGGACCTTCGGAAAGAAAGCTGCGAGAAGTATCTTGCGAGAGGCTAACCAAAGAAGCTTAGTAAAGTTTTGGTTATAAATACAAATTTGTTCATGATTTAAAATAAAATTTTCTTTAAGTCAAGGTTCTACTTGGGTATTGGATACCGACTTTGGTTATCATAAATATAGATTTATGAAGGACCAAGCAAAAGTAGAAAGCTAAACAAATATAAGTAATCCTATATATGTGAAATGTAGCAAAGGTTGCCACATTAGCCATAAAAACTTATAGTTTAGCAATGCCTACGGAAAATCTATTAAGTCAATAAGTTGTTATTGTATTCTAGTTCTTGTTAGAAATATTATTTCTATTTTATTGTTGGACAATAAAATTTTTGGTATTATAATTAAGAACAATTGTTGTTCTATTTATAATAATAATGTTTCAGTATAGAAATGGAATATTACTTAATAAATTTTGTATACTTGACTTACGTGAAAATAATTTTGCAAATTGAACAAACTAGTATAAGAAAAGGAGATGGTCATTCAAAGAGTTGAATGTGTGTATTCTTTGAAATACAAGTGTGAATTATTTGAAAGGTTCAAAGAATTCAAAAGTGAAATAAATTGACAAAGTATTAAGATTCTTTGATTAGATCAATGAATAAATACTTGTGCAATAAGTTTCTAGATCATCTCAAATGGTTTTCTCATAATGGACGCCTCTTGATACATAATAATTGATTGATGTATCCGAAAGGAAAAATCGTACCTTGTTGGACATGGTACGGTCCATAATTATTTTACCGACATTCCGGTATCCTTCAGGATCATGTCCACAGAAATGGTACGCATATCTACTTAAAAGGTAATCTCTAAATTCGGCCCCAAGACTCCATAAAAGTTATGGATGGGGAGGATTCCTAATCTTAAGTTTGTTAAGATAAGGGTTCCAACTTATGTGAAAAGGTTTCAAAGGATAAGCTTGGGACAAGATTTGACATGTATGATTATGGGACATCCTAAAGTAAGTTTAGGGTATATGTTCTATAATCCTACTTAGCAAAAGGTGTTTATTATGAACACACGCCTTCTAAGATAAAGGCGTTTATCATTGAAGGGGCTAGTGGGAGGATAATAGATCTTGAAGAGTTCAAGAACCACAAAACACTATAAGTCGAATAAGAGGAACCAAGTAGATGTAACCTATTGTACCACAAACCGAATCGCAAACGGAATAGTCATGAAGATACCTAGGAGGTATGGATTCATCATAGATGATGATGATGAGGTACACATCATAGAAGATGATGATCCGATTACATACGATGAGGTAAGTGTTGTAGACACTCGGAGAAATGGATTGAAGCAAGTTTCTCAAATATGGAACATTCGTTTTGATGAGGCAATCAAAAGAGTTTGATTTTATCAAAATAAGAATGAACCTAGTGTGTACAAAAGGTCGATTGGGAGCATCGTGACATTCCTAGTACTATATGTATATATACTACGGATAAGGAATGACATACCAATGCTACAATCGGTAGAAGATAAAGTTGTCTAAACATTCCTCCATGAATGATTGGGAAGAGTATCTTAATTGGGGATAAAATCTATATAGATAGATACAAGAGGATGCTCGACTTAACCCAAGGAACGATATTCATTTGATGCTAAAGTCGTTTAGCATGGCAAACTCCAAGAGATGTCTCATGTTGATGAGCTATGGAGTGTATCTCTCTTAATAGTCCCCATAGACTCCAAAAGAGAGGTCGCATGAGTGACAATCATGTATGCAATGAAATATACGAGACCTGATGTTGATCGGTCATATTCTGGAGAAGTTCACTATGAGTCGATGAAAACATCTTAAAGTTCTTAAGCGGCACTAAGGATGTGAGCATACATGGTGGGTCCGAATTAAAACTAGAGGGCTTTATGACTCAAGTTTTTCGCATGCACCAAGACGACCGAAAATCCACTTTAAGGTAAAGCGTTATCTTGAACAAGTAGTGCGATGAATTGGAAAGGTTCCAAACAAAGAAAGAGTTGTTGGTTTAGTGATAAAGATAAAGTATATAGCTATAAATGAAGGCGCAAGTTGATTGTTTGGATTAAAAGTTCATTACAGAACTAGGAATAGTTCCTAAGTCTCATCTTGGATCTAAACATGTGTTGTGGTACTTTCATTTGATTATTAGAATCATTGAAAGATGGGAAATCACTATAGAGATAGTGGACTCTCAAGAACAACATTACATATCCATTAACTAAAGCTTATCCAACAGCAGGATAATCGTCACTTAGAGAAGAAGAGTATAAGATACCATGACGATTGGCTTTAGTGCAAGTGGGAGATTGAAAGTAGTATGCACACAAGCCAATCATGTTTGATGATAAAGCATATACTTTGTAACAATCTTATTCATTTATTAATAAAAAGTATTAATTTATTAAAGGCTTTTAATTATCTACATGATCTTTGTTTTATAATATGTGATAAACCCATAGTTTTAAGCAATGCTTTTAGAATAATGATGATGATCATTCTAATGAGATCTAAATTCTTAGAAAGCTTAAATCTAAAATAGTTCCCAATCGTTGGATTACTAAATTGGGGATTAGTGAATCCGGATAGATTGGTACATACGTTGCTTGCTCATTGGATGAGGATGATTGATCTCATGATCATTTGTGTGGAGACACTAAAAGCAAGTATGTAGGTGCTTATTAGAGAATAAGTACCTTTGAACGTGGCTCATAAAGGAATACCTAATGGAGTTTTATTTTGCTGTCAATAGGAATTCTGTAGTGATAGTAGTACAAGTAATCCTTGGACTTGAGATCATCATAGTATCTTATGTATGATGAGTTATACTTTGACTTATTCCTTAAGACCCTTAGGGTATATCAAAGGGTATGCTTGGGTATAATAAGTTATACATGGAGATAATGTATGATGAATAAAGAATCTACCACATCTAATAAAAGAAGAGAAATGTCCTATGTGATTCGATAAATGACAACCCAAAGTAGTCCTTGGTTAAGGCGTAATGAAATTAGAAAGGAGTTTCTAATTTGCATTATTTGGAGTTGTGCATTTAAGGATCGAAATACATATAATTAAATAAAATAAGACTTGTGATAAAGAATTCCATGTCTTATATTTAATTGGGACATTGTATGGTGGAAGGATTGAATTGCACGGTAACTATTTACTTAAAGGTTCTTTTATGATTAATGTTGAAATCTATATTATCCGGAAAGTCGTTGATCGCTAGGGAGGCTTATCCCTATTGTAGAATAAATATTATTTATTTAAATAAATTAATTGTTTAATTTATTTATTTAAATAAGATTAGAATTGTTCTAATTGATTTATTCACAATAGGTTTAATATGGAGAACCTAAAGGGTCACACCATAAAAGGAAGAATAATTATTTAAGAAGTTAATGGCATAATCGTAATAATATAGTTAAGTATATTTAATTTAATCTATGGTGATAGAATAAATTAAATAGCTTAATATTTATTATTTAATATTTTAGAAATATTAAATATAAATTAATAAGAGGAGTCTTATTAATATTATTACAATTATTATTATTTTAATTTCTAAAAGAGTTTAGGAATTAATTTAATATAAGTACTCTCATTTATTCCTAATTGGATTAGGAAGGAAAATTAATTAAAAGAGTTTAATTAATTATCCCTAATTAGATTAGGAGCCTAATTAATTAAAAGAATTTAATTAATTAAATAAAACCCAATTTCTTAATTGTTAAGGAGGGTTGCCCACATCAATAAATAAGAGGAGTCTTATTATGGGTGGTGGGAGTTGTTGACTTTTTAACATACGACATAATTCCAATTGTTGGGAGAGTACACCCTTTCTATAGAGGTAGAAAAATTAGGGTTTAGCCAACCACCCTTCTTCTTGAATTTTATTCTTCCTTGGTGGATCACCTCTAGAGGCCAAACACATGGGTGGCTAACGTTGATCAAAGGAAGGAACCAAACCCGGTGGATTCAAGTTGAACGCGAAAAGGATTGGAGGTGAACTTGTACCTGAGGAAGCTCGATCTTCAAGGGTATGATTTTATTCTTTATCTTTTCGTTTAATTAATAATTGTGCATAAAGGGTGATCCGGGTTTATGGTTTGTAAATTTTTTTAAACTCTGATTTTACTCACTTCCGCATTATTATGCAATTTGATTACACTTTTGAATATTACAAACCTAACAGCCCTGTCCAATTTGTTCTGTACACACCCCATATTGAGTGCTTTCTCATTTTAAACACTTGTTAGCTCACATATAGCTATATTTTACCGGCGGGAGCTGAGTGTTCATCCATCTAGAATCACAGAAGCCTGCTTTGGCATCCCACTGTAAGCCTTCTTACACTCTATAAAGCCTTTCTCTTCATCTTTGCACACACTATTCTTCACATTGAGAGTTATGTTGTGTGTGTTTTCCCAAATTTCGTTCCGTGGTTTTCATTTCTGTCTATATATATATATACACTTATATATGTATATATTTATATATGAACTAACATTATCGAGTTATGCCTCTATTAAGCCTAGACTTATGTCTGAAGCATTTACTTGCTCATACATATATATATATATATATATAAGCAGTAAATGCACCAGATGTAAAACCCAGGCTCATCGGATATGTCCGACAACAATATATATATATATATATATATATATATATATTTACATTTAGTCCTACCTGGAGTTTACTTTGTGGCGGTTGATCGTCTTTTACAGCTTTATTTACATTTCTGATCCCCCATGGGGGTGCTTTGTGGTGGTTGATCATGTCCATATATATATATATATATTTACCGCTTTTATGTATTTACATTTTCGATCCCCATGGAGGTGCTTCGTGGTGGTTGATCATCCCATATATATATATATATATATATATATATATATTTACAACTTTATATATATATAATCGCTTACTTCTTTTCATATAAATTATGCATCATGTGAGCCTAGGAATCATGTGATAACAGATTCAGTTTACATAATCTAGATTCGGTTCCCGTGATGGACATTTTCAGCTATAAGCAACTTGAAAATTATTTACGGTGTCTAAATTTCCTTGGATGGCCGTCATGCCCATGAGGAGTTTGACACTAATATATATTATTTTCTCGAAGATGCCTCGCATCTCGAAAATAAAAGCAAACAACCCGAACATTTAATAATAAAATGGAAGTATGAAAAGGTCTCAATTCCTATAGAGCACAGGGTTTGAAAAACCACTTTTATAAAACATCATTGCTATATCTTGCTTAAAACTAAATTTTTATATAAATTCAAACCCTTTGTATATAGGTGCGAATGAGGCCTTACACTACTTCCAAATAATTGCACATTGATCCACACACACGCACACACATTCATATAATAGTTTCTTGAAAAGTGGCGGTCACTGTGGCAACACGGATGTCGGGGGGTGCCTAACACCTTCCCTTTGCATAATCAAGCCCCCGAACCCAAATGAATCTCGGTTTCATAGACTCGTTTAGCAATGTTACATCACTAGGTTAATTTGCAAAACTTTTCTCGATTGCGTTGGTGCAACCAGTTAAAAACACCAACTGGCGACTCTTATAGTCAAATCGTCGACATTACACATATCAGACCTTTTTTCACTTATTTTTTCAAACAAATCATACATAACATGAGAATGCCAAAGAACAAGTAACGAAAAAGGGACAAATAATAATTTTGACGTCGACAGGTGGCGACTCTACTAGGGAGAAGAATGTTTGAGGGCTTAAGCCGCTTACTACAAGTTTTTCAAAACTGTTATATGCTTGTGTGTGAATGTTGCATTTACATTTATGATTAATGTGTACGAATGCATTTTACTTACTACACTGCAATATATCTATCTGTGATATTAGTGCTTCGCACATGTAATCATTTTCATAAACGGTGAGACATGTTGTATATGAATGTATGTTGCGTGGTTCCTCTATTGGAGTCGTAGGGAGACTAATTCCAACGAGGCTCAAGAAAGGCACCACCCAGATTTTATTTAGTTGAAAGACCGGATTAACTTCCCGTCAAGTAGATTGCGATGATCTGGGGACCTTCATGCCAAAAAGCCGTGAGAGTAACCCTAAGATCGGTCAGCCTTTGATAAACCAAACGCGGAGGAAAGTCTCTTCATGCTTTCCATTTTCTATTACTTGTAAAAGCATTTACTTGTATTTTTATTCCATGCACATCTTTATGTAATTGACAATATGAAGAACATTTACACATACATGACATGTTATCAATTAACTTCCATTTTGCAGGATAATATTCCTAACACGTGTATACATAGCATGTAAACATTTACAATAGCCCTAAGACTAAACTACATAAGTCTTTTGTAGGGAAACAATTGGGCTAGTTATCCGCTCAAAATCCAAAAAGGCCACGAGCCTACAACCAATCATGTCTTCTTCTGACCAGTCTAATGTTGTTTCTCGAGAAGAATTTGACGGATTAAGTAAACAGATTATAGATTTTGTCGTTCTGCTAAAAGAATTGCATCAATCCACTCAGGGTACAAAGATGCCTACACATACAGAATCCTCTACACACGGAGGGACACATGGTTTGGATAAAACAAATCTAGAACCTCAGTTGGATACAACCAACAAAGACCCTGAAAACACCCATCTCAAAGGAGATCCAGACACAGTGATATCAGGAAGAAGGTCCTTCAAATGGAGAAAACTATCCGTGCTCTCAAAGGGATTGGAACACATGGAAGTGTTTCATATGCTGACCTTTGCATATTCCATGGTGTTCATTATCCAGAGAAATTCAAAACCCTTGACTTTGAAAAATATGATGGGTTAGGGGATCCTTACACACATTTGAAGGTGTTCATTGGAGAACTTGGATCTTATACGGAAAATAAGAAGCTCAGAATGCAACTGTTCCAGAAAAGTCTGACTGGAGAAGCCCGTTCATGGTATACCAGATTACACAACTCAAAGATCCATAGCTGGGAAGAGTTAGCTCACGCCTTCCTCACTCAATACTGAGTTTTCAATCTCGAGATGGCTCTCGACCGCATGCATTATCAAGGTCAAGAAACAGTCCTAATGAGTCTTTCAAATGAGTATGCTCAAAGGTGGAGGTGACTTCTTCGTCAAGTTATTCCTTCCATGACAGAGTCGTAAATGGTCATGAATTTTATAGACATACAAGAAGCTCCTTTTTATGAGAGAGTCTTAGCTGGTATTGGCAAACCATTTTCTAAAATGATCAAACACGGAGAGATGGCTAAGATGGGATTGAAGTCCGGTAAGATTCAAGACCTAGCTGCTCTTAAAGCAGTTGCTAAGCACATCCAGTCCGGATCTTATGGAAACAACCCCCGGAGGGTCCATAAAAAGAAAGAGGAGGATGTCTCCTTGATACTACAATGTTAAAAAGGCAGTTAGAACATGCCTATACAGAGGAGAAACTACTCCCCTTTCCAAGCTCAGTCTTCAAAACCTCCAATGCCTAAAGGTGGAGATGCAAAGCGCCCTCGAACGTTCACACCCTTAGGGGACTCGCTCGAGAATATTCTTTCTCTTTTGACTACTCAGAAGAAAATCACACATCTTTGTCCACCGGTCAACCCTAATGGGAGGGGTTTTAATGCTACTCAAAAGTGTGTTTATCATGCCGGAGCACCTGGACATGATACTCAAGATTGTTGGGCCTTGAAACACAAGATCCAAGATTTGATAGACAATAGTGAGATCATGGTCACCAAACCAGATCAACCTCATGTGCAAGACAACCCTCTTCCTCAACATAAAGAAGAAAAGGTCAACATGATTAGTTGGAGCGCTGGACAGAGTTCAAAATTAACGGTGAATCATCCTAGACCATCAAAGACGATATTGACAGATGGCATTATGTAAAGTTTCAATTTGCTATAGAATTAAAGATGAAAGCTCTTTGCAAGAAAATTGAACAATTGGCAGAATTGGTGACCTATCAGCATCAAGTCACACACCAGTTAGTCAGACAGGAGCATCCTTATCTCCTTCCTTTAGTTATGAATGCTCCACCATCACCTTCAGAAAGCAAAGCTATGGAGGATAAGGTTGCAAAGAGAGCAAATGCTAAAGCCCGTCAGGATTTTGCAAATCAAAGGGAATTTACATACCTGGGCCAACCTATGGAGGAGATATTTCAGATGCTAATCAACAAAGGAAGAATTACATCCCTTCTACCTCCAATCAATCCCCGTTCAAGAAGGTTCAACTCTGATGGAGTTCGTCAATATCATTCACATTCTCGCAGTCACAGCACAGAAGAATGTTGGGCACTCCGCCACCTTAATCAGAATCTAATTGATAGCGGTGTCCTGCAACTGGAAGATAATAACACTGTGCTACTCAAGAGTGGGAATACATGTCCTACCAAATAGAAGGGATCAATAGCAGTTATATCCGTCGAGGATGATAGGACTGTCAAACCATTTCCCATACAAGCAATTTAACTCAAAGGAGCTGATAATCCTTTGAAAGTGGCTGCACCAGAGTCAATTTCTTTACCATTCAGACCACAATATCCTGTTGTCAGCTTACACAAAGTCCCATGGAATTATGGGGAAGCTGAAGGATCCACATTTCATACTACTGCTACAGTGTCGAAGGAAAATCCAATGTATCTTCCTTAGCGGGTTATGAAGCCCACCTTCAAAGGAAAGGGGAAGATTCCCGTGGAGAAGATTTAAAAATTCCTCCGCACTATGGGCCATAATGAAGCCGAGGTGGTTCTAAGCTTAAGAGAAGCTCCACATCAGATCTTAATACTGGACTTGGTTTTCTCTTCCAAGGATCATAGGAATATTTTATTAAAGGTTTTGGAAGAAGATTACTTGCCAAAATCAGTGGATGCGGAAAATTTTCAACATATGGTTGATCACATTTTCAACAACAATGTGATATCCTTCAGTGATGATGACATACCTCCCGAAGGGACCGGTCATTGCAAGCCATTACATATTACAGTTTTGTCCTCTAGGTATATGTTAACTGGAGTTTTGATAGATGGAGGTTCTTCTCTGAATATCTGTCCTTATGCCACCTTGGTGAAGATGAACGTCAATCTCAAACTAATTCGAAGTAGCCATACGATTATCAAAGCTTTTAATGGATCCCGACGAAATTCTATTTAAGAGATTGAGTTGCCAATTGAGATTGGTCCAAACACATTCAATGTATCCTTCCACGTCCTCAAGATAGATTCAGGATACAACCTTCTATTGGGGAGACCATGGATCCACATGGATGGAGCCGTCCCTTCTACACTACATCAACAACTCAAATATATTGTCAACAATAGCCTAGTCAGTGTTAACACTGAGCCAGAATGTCCTGAACAAGGAAACCTACCAATCATCAGCTTCAATTTAGAAGTTGAACCGACCAATTTTCATACTTTGGAAGTGAGTAACACACAATACCATCCTATTGGAGAGCCACATCCATACCCAAGATTTCTGCCGAGGTTATGTTGGCCATTCAAGAAATGATGTCATTGGGCCATCAGCTTGGACAAGGGCTTGGTAAAAATCAGCAGGTTATTAATCACCCTATTCAAGTATCCAGTCAAACTGGGACATCCGTACTTGGCTATTCTGCTCGTTCTAGTCACAGGAATCCTCATAAGCACAAGCAGGTTCCTTAAGCTTTCGCCACACGGTGATTTTCTCCACCTGCACCTTATGAGTTGATACAGTCTCTGGTAAAGGTGCCAGACCATGTTATGGCTATGTTGTTTTCCAAACCAGTACCATTCAAAGCAAAAGAGGTACTGATTCCTAATCCCGAAGTGGAAGAAAGGGAACGAAAACGTAAACATGACATCGCCTTGATGATGTCAGGCATACACATTTTTGTCCATGATGAACATACAAACAGATACACCCCAGAAGATGATTGCCCAGATGTTATGGTCATCATTCAAGAAAAGGAGGACGATGACAACCCCTCTATCACTACAGTCCATCAGGACTTTTCCCTCAACAATTGGAGCAACACTCCATGCATTGGTCGACGAGGGTAAAATGGGCAGAAATCCCTTTGTCCTGTAGATAACTTTAATTGATTACTTTTCTATACAATATTAGCAGTTATTTTATAAGTATATGCTAACACTTTTGTCTGATTAAACAGTTTCATATATTAAGTTAAAACATATTTTGTTTTAGGACTCTTAATTTAGATGTGCCTGTACTTGCTGATGAGGTGCCTTTTCTCCACAAGGACTGTAACTTTGATGAAAAATGGGACTCAGACTTCATGGAAATACAAGAGGACATTGAGACACCTCGGGAGATTAAGGAATGGGTCGCAGACAAACCTAAACCCAACCTTGACCAAACCACTTCTTTCAATATTGGAACCTTAGAAATCCCTAAGCTAATCCAGATTAGTTCAGACCTCACCCCAAACCAACGGAATGACATGGTTGGGATATTAACCCAATTCCAAGATGTGTTTACATGGTCTCACGTAGACATGGTGGGTTTGTCCACTGACATTGTCCTTCATCGCCTTCCCATTAAGGAGGGATTTAAGCCAGTTAGGCATAAGCTCAGGCAATTGAAATCGTAGTGGAGTTTAAAGGTGAAAGAAGAAATTGTGAAACAATTTCAAGCTGGCATTATCACGGTGTCTAGATATCCAGAGTGGATATCAACCATTGTTCATGTACCTAAACCAGAACGAAAGGTGCGAGTTTGCGTGGATTATCGGGATCTGAACAAAGCTTGTCTTAAAGTTAGCTTTCTCGTGCCCTTATATCCACATTCTCATTGATAATACTACTCAATACGGCATATACTCCTTTGCTGATTGCTTCGCAGGTCGCTGAGGAAGACCATGAGAAAATTGCTTTCATCATGCCTTGGGGAAAATTTTGTTACAGACGGTTGTCATTCGGCCTTATCAATACCGGGGCAACATATCTGCGAGCCATGATGGCTCTTTTCCATAATTTAATGCATAAAGAGATAGAGATCTACGTGGATGACATCATTGTCAAGTCCCGAGGGTAGGAAGACCACTTAGACCATCTCGAAAAGCTCTTCAACCGACTGTGTAACTACAACCTGAAGTTGAATCCAACCAAGTGTGCCTTTGGCGTTAAATCAGACAAGTTGCTAAGTTTCCTAGTCAGCCACAAAGGAATTGAGCTGGATCCCACCAAAATCCAGGCCATCATGGAAATTCCCATTAATAAGACAGAGAAGGAAATATAGGGATTTTTGGGAAGAATCAACTTCATTAGCAGGTTTATTTCTCAACTCATAGTAACATGTGAGCCCATCTTCAAATTGTTAAGGAAGAACTCCTCCGTGAAATGGAACGATGAGTGTCAGAAAGCCTTCCTTACCATTAAAGAGCAGCTGGTTAATGCTCCTATTTTGGTGCCACCCAGGGATGATGTTCCTCTATTCATGTACCTGTCCATTAATGACAATGTCATAGGCTGTATGCTGGGGCAAAAACATGATAGAGGCCAAGAACGACCTATCTATTACCTCAAAGAAAAGATTGAAAGAAGAAAGTGAACACAAGTACACTCTGATTGAGAAGACTTGTTGTGCTTTAGCATGGGCTTCCATGAGGTTACAGTATTACCTCTATGGTCACACAACCCATCTTATAACCCGCGTGAATCCTCTCAAATATGTGTTCAGTAAGCCCATACTGAATTGTTTACATTTCAAATAAAATGGTAGTTGATCCTACAATAATTTGACATTGTCTACGTGACGCAAAAGTCTATCAAAAGGTCAAGGAATTACGGATCAACTGGTCACCGCACCTGCAGGGGATTACAAACCCTTAGAAACATATTTCCCCGATGAAGGGGTAATGGCAGTTCAACAACACCATCAGTACGATGCATGACATACATAGAAAATGTATTTCGATGGAGCTATTAACACAAAAGGTTCTGGAGCTGGAGCAATTCTAGTATCCGGTGCAGGGGAGCAGTATCCCGTCACCGTCAAATTGCAGTTTGTTAGAACCAACAACACAGCTGAGTATGAAGGCCGTATCATGGGGCTAAAACTTGCCCATTCAATGGGCATCAGGCGGTTAACTATCTTTGGGGATTCTGAATTGGTAATCAAACAATCCATAGGAATCTATCAAACCAAAGAACTACATTTGTTACCTTACCATCGATAAGTTTTACAGATGGTTTTGGAGTTCAAAGAAATCTCCTTCTTACACATTCCTCGTAATAGGAATGATTTTACGGATGCACTAGCAACATTGGCCTCCTTTATTGACATACCTTACAAGGAAAACATGCCAAACATAATATTTGCCCTGCAAAAGGCCCCATCTTATGGGAACTATGTTGGAGAAGTATCAGATGAGCTACCTCCCATCAAAAACCCTTGGTATTAACATATCAAGGAGTATATGCGAGATGGATCTACACCCGCTGAGGTGAGCCTGATTGAAAAGAGGTGGATCCATCGACTTGTTATGAAATTCTACCTGAGCGGAGATGCACTCTACAAAAGAGATGCATGATTAGGTTTCCTCAGATGTCTAGACAAAGACCAAACTCAGAGGCTCATGGATGAGATCCATGGTGGAGTATGTGGCCCACACATGAGTGGACCCCTACTTGTTAAGAAGATCCTAAGAATAGGGCATTATTGACTTATGCTCAAAGCTGACTGTGATGATCACATCAAGAGGTGCTATCAATGCCAAATTCATGGGAATGCTATACACGCCCCTCCAAAGGAACTCCACAATATGAGTTCTCCAAGGCCCTTCTCAATGTGGGGAATGGACATGATCGGACCCATCGAGCCTAAAGCCAGTAATGGACATCGATTCATATTCACCATGATCGACTACTTCACCAAATGGGTAGAAGCAGCCTCATTCCCCAGGGTTACCAAAGAAGTCATCATTACTTTCATCAGAAACAGTATCGTCTGTTGATATGGACAACTAGAGGTCATTGTGTCAGACAATGCCAAGAACCTCAACAACAAAATGAAAGAGGAGTTATGCAGTAAATTCCACATCAAACGCCTTAACTCCGTCATCTACCCTCCAAAGATGAATGGTGCCGTTGAAGCGGCTAATAAAAACATCAAGAAGATCATGGAGAAAATGTTTGCCAATCACAAAGGATGGCCTAACCTCTTGCCTCTGACTTTATTAGCCTACAGAACTTCTATAATGCCCCGAAAAATTGAACATTTTGTAATTACTTTTAATAATGAATAAAATAATATTATTTATTATTATTGCGTGTTGAGAAGATGAAGGTCGTTCTATAACCTAGAAATGTCGGAACGTCGTAGTTTTTTAACTACGTGGGAGAATTAAAGTGTTTGAATTTCTAAAACGAAAAAAAAAGTTTTTTGAGAAATTTTCTGAAAAACAATATTCATCGATTTCTGCTCGAGAATTATTTTTGAACTTTCGAGAAATACGTAACGTTATAATATCGAGGTGATATTGATTATGTAATAATAACCTAATTATGGAAAACGTAATATTTCGCATGTGGACTTAATTTGGAAACGTTAGGTTTATTAAGAGTTAAAGGAAGGAAGTTATGATCGTATGATGTGTATACATTATATGAGGTATGGATGTAAGTATAATACGACGTATTGTACTATTATGTATGAAGAATAAGATAACGTATATTAAGAATTAATATACGAGATAGCATACGAAGATTATATGTGGGGTATAAATGTTAAGTTATGTAATTTAAGGTAATGGACTTGTAGGATTAATAGTCTAATATAGAAGTCCAATGTATGTGATCATCAAGCCCAAGTGTTTGATTATCATAACCCCAAACCATTGTAGCATGAGCCCATTAAGAGAGAAGCTAGATTAATTATCAAAGCCCAATGATTTAACCATGATCCATGGAGCAATCCAAGTGTGAAGTGGGTAGACTTGATGGGCAAGAACTTTATGTGATAGTCAAGCATTAGTTAAGTGTCGTGATGATCAAGTGGTGTGGTGATCAAGAGAAGTGGCTAGCAAGTAGACTTGGAGGTTAAGAAATGAATAGTATGGAGGTGGATTAAAGGAGGTGGGGTGATTTAATGTCTATTCTACCCTCACTTTGAGAGCTCTATAAATACTAAGCTTCTCAATTCATTTGTTGTTTGACAATTCCTCTCAACTTCTCTCAAAGCTAAAACAACTTAATTGTTGGGAAGAATAAGTCACTTAAGACTTATAAGCCACTTCAACCTTTGTTATGTTTCCCAAGTGAATTGAAGTCTTAGTCTTCATGGGTAAGACTCATATTTCTTTTATCTACATCTCTTCTATGATAGGATTGATAGATAAGGGGGATGGTTTGATAATAACATGTAATAAGTTAATAAAGAATGAACTTAAGCCGAATACGTTGAATAAGCAACTTGAATTCTAATAAGTTGCTAGAACCATGAAGAACTTAACATAAGTTGTCATATGATGATTAGTATGTTGATTATAGCATGAGAACATTGATTAGTGGACTTAAGTTCATAGTAAGTCATTTACATGAGAATTTGTAGTTCGTAAGTTAAATAAGACAATGACTTATGAAAATGAGTCAAAACCTACTTTGATTATAAGTTGGTGTAGTACATAACTTGTAATGATCTTATGTTGGTTAAAATCCATTTAGAACGCTTAGTAATGAAGATTTGCCGGAATTCACATGATTAGACGATTATCGTTGTAACGCCCGAGAAAATCAGATTTTTATGACAATTAAATTTTTATTTGATTATGTGAATTAAATGAATTTAATTGATTATTATGTGAGTAAGTTATGAGAAGGTCGTTCTATGACCTAGAATGTGCTATTGCGGTCAGTATTTTGGCTACGTGTTAGAAATAATTGTTTGGAATTTCCAAGACGAAAATAATTATTTTCTGAGAAATTTCCGTAAAAATACTATTCATCCGTTTCTGTTCGGGGAATTATTTTAAAATTCCGAGAAACGCGTGATGATAGAATATTGAGATTAGATGGAATATCTAATAATATTTCATTTATGGTAAACACAGTTTTCGCCTGCGGACTTAAAACCTAAGGGTTAAGTATATTAATTTTCGAGAAGGAAATAATATGCGTAGAAGTAATTTCGTTAGGGTTAATGCGAGTATTATACATTAATGATACTATTTAGTATCTATGTATAATACGTTGAGTAAATACGAGGTACAATACGATTATGGTATGTATGGTATACGAAGGGAATACGTGAATTGTACGTGTAAAATACGATAAGTATTATAGAATTAACCTAAGTCTCAATGATTAATTCATTTGACTTGGATTATGTTTGGTCTAAATGATTTAATGACCGAGCCCAAGGAGATTAATGGGTTAAGCCCAAGTCAAGGCCCAATGTTTATTTGGTTAAGCCCAATTCATTAAAATCGAACCGTGGGGCGATCCGGTGGGTCACGTAATGGGTAAAACCCATGGGGCAACCCATGGAGTTGTCAATTGAGATGGTGGGTTGGCCACTTGTTGTGTACTCAAAGCATAATGCTTGGTCACCAAGCATTTTACTTGGTGACCAAGTGTGAATAGTAAGGAGGTGGGAGTGTTAAGTCCATTATACCCTCCATCTCATTTGCTTATAAATAAGAAGGCAAGGCTATCCATTTGTGGGTTTTCAACTTGCCAACCTAGATTATTTGAGAGAGAAAAGAGAGTTAGACTTGTATAATTCTCCTACTTTGAAGCTTGATCATTAGAAGTTCTCAAGATCATAAGAATTCTTAAGGTATAACCCTTATCTTTCTTTTCCATCTCTTTTTGATTATCTTTTATATTGGAGAATCATAGATGGGGGGTATATGTCTTGTATGAGGGATTAATGATGGCTTCTTATAGATTCAATATCCATAAGTCATGAGATTATAAGAATCATAAGGTTTGAAATAGTTTTGAACCATGAAAATATTGTTTATTGAGATTAATCGTTTATAAACGATTGGACTCCATCAATCCATTAGTATTTACATCTTGATTAGTTAGGGTGTAGATATGAAATCCATGGAGAATTCCATGTGATTTGGCTTAGATAATAATTATAACGAAGTTATGGCAAATTTTACGGAATTAGACGTTAAATGTCGAATTCCGGATTGGGGGTCAAAAGTTGCTGTGAGACTTGAAAATGTTGGTTTTAAATCTCAACACATGAGATAGGGTGATTAAGAGTTGTGGTTTCGAGAATCGTCGGATTCTGACTTAAAACGAAGAAAACAAGCATTGAACGCTCATTAACGTTTTTGAACGTATAGAAAATGAACTCAAGGGTCAATTTTGAGTTAATAGATTCGAAAGTGTCAAATTCTTATATGAACGCGTATATTATGTCATTTGTGATGTGTAGGCTTTTGAACGGACCAAATCGGGCTTAAAACGAAGAAGTTACGGCCCCGGGAATTTTGCAAAATTGTTAAAAATTGCTGGGAATCTGTCAATTGTTAAAAATTGTTGGGAATCTGTCACATAGTATTATTTATCATATTGCATTGCCAAAGACAATAAAGTTGAAACATCGCTAATTGGCTCATGATATGCAGCATTCATGCAGCAGCAGCCGCTAGTCAGAGCTCAGTCATCGCTAATCGCTAAGCAGGCAGCCATGATCTAGCCTATATTATGTGTCATGGCCATGTGAGTGATGGACTTCAGACAGTGACTTAGGTTTTAAACTTTGTTTGTTCGGGGACCTAAAGGAATGATGTTTGTACACTTCATAAGTGTATTAAAGTTATTCCTATACTACCTATACCAAGGTATATGGTATAAAACTTAGGAATATAATGCATATTAGTAAGTTAAGAACGTTGAACAACGTTGGTATTTCGCCGACAATGTTCAAGTCTGGTTAATAAATGTTAGTTGATTAATAAACCGAGACGAAGGGTAATAAGTCTTGTTGACTTTAATAATGATATTAAGTTAACAAAGACATAGAAGAGAAAGAAGCTTGTATAAACAATGTGAATAGTTATTTGATAGCTAATTATAGTGTTCTATTTGAATATATCATGTAGATTCTATAAAGGCTATGGTCAGTTGAGTAAATATTTGAAGACGCTGAAAGGCAAGTTTTCTTAACGATTGTCTAACTTTCATATTAGCCAAGTTGTATGTGATTCGTTGAACTGAATTGCAAGCCTTGTTTTAAGGAAAGGGTCGATGCCAGATTTTAACTCGGCTAGACTATTCGTAATATATAGATTGATTGTAATTCATATCTTTCTATATAGAAATGTTAACGCTATCCTATGCCAAGTAATTGGTACGGACGTGAAGGTAAGGTTTGTCTAAGAACAAACAAAAGTATTTTTCATCGATATTTCGATGGGCACGCGAGTTTGCCAAAAATATTAAACGTAAATGCGTTTAATGAATGAGTATTGATCAACATAGAGTACTATAGGCTGATCACCTAGAAGTGCTCGTAAGTTATCGGATGAACGGCCATAGTGCTGTGGACTCCTTTTCAAGTATGAAAATTGAAAGTTACTGTTCAAGGTCTATCGACCGGTTCAGAATTCTTAATCTATTTTATACTTTGGGAATTGATGTTATGAACTGTTAAAGTATTATTGATTCATAATACTTTATAACTATTGTTCAGTTATATCAGAATTGTTGTATGATTCACGAATGTGGTATTCCTGTTATACTTGCTTAAAACTTGTTGAGCTGTCATGCTCACTTCTTGCGTGAATCATATAACTGCAGTTAAGGATGAACGTACTGTGAATGCCAAGAGAGATAAGGGCAAAGCTAAGATGGATGCTTAGGCATTGTGTAATAGTGTAGTAAGTTTATATGTGTTATACATTATGAACAATGAACGATGTAACCGGTTTATGAATCTAGGAAGGATTTATACTTTGATTGTAATAAAAAAAGATAGTAATTACCTACATATTTTCTTTTCTCTATTTAGTGAGTGCATTTTACGCTCCATCTCACTTTCCACTTTTCATTAAACGAGTGCGTTTTACGCTCCATCTAGCTTTCCACTTTTCATTGAACTAGTGTGTTTTACGCCCATCTCGTGTTCTGTGTTTATGGGGAGTGCGTGTTACGCCCATCTCGACTCCACCACAAGATTCAATTATTCAACTCTTAAAGGTTCCAATAATTTTTTTTTCATAAATACCCCAAGATTTCCCCAAACTTATGTGAGTGCCTAATTTTCACTTCAAATGATGCTCAAATAAGATATCTCAAGTTGCAATGGTATCTTTCATAAGAAAATAGCCAAAAAAATGTTTCAATCCCAACTGGCTAAACAAATGGATGTGTAAAAATTTTCAAAAATTTCGCAAGTAATGTGAAACCCAACTAACTAGTTAAAATATAAACTAAGAATGCTCATCAATTCTCCAAGAGTTAACAATATCAATCGTGACGCCCTAAAATTAGGTATACATCACCCATCTTGGGTCGCCACTTACATGGTATGTAATTTAAATACAACTTATTAACATAAGCGCGTGGTACAATACGACATAAACTCGTGAGTTTAAATACAAATATAAATCTACTAGATATTATACAAACTCAAAAAAAGTCCTCATTATAATTATTATCACACTATTTCACGTAATAGTGAGGACTACTAATGCTATCTTCGAGGACCATCACTCGCTTCCCCGACTCGTCCCAAATTTATATTCTCATTTTCAAGAGAACGGTGAAAGAAAGGGTGAGCTCAACTAGCCCAAGAAGAAATATTATGACTAAGATAATGCGTAATAAATTATCAATAGTCTTCAACAATGTTAAACCGATAAAATACAATAGACAACCAGTTTAATCTAGCAATGAATAAGCAATCCATTAAAAGAGTCAAGTAGAAAATAAAGTCTACTATCTTTTAGGTTTTAAAAGGTTTTCATCATTGTTTTATAGCCGAGACTCGCTTTAATAAATATTCCACATCATCGAATCACCCCCGCACTACTACCAAGGATATTCTTTTTAGTATCATGACCACAATTATTCATGCACTACGGGCCAAGAATATTTGTGTATTCATTAATGGTCATGATCATGCCAACAATCGTCCATCAATGCACTACTACCATCGAGGATTTTTATCACATCATTTGTAACATTACGGCCATGATTACACCGGAATAGTCTCTCGTCATAATCATACCAAGTCCATCTATGCACTACATGTGCCACAGATGACTTTCAAAAAAAAAATATAAACATGAGGATGATGACAATGATATAAGAATTCAATAAAACAAGTTCAATAATTATTTTATCCAGAATTATTAACGCCCAAATTGTCAACATGATCTTTGTTTTGTAGAGTAAAATTCAAGAATGATCGTAAGAATATTTCCATGAAAAGATATCGATGAAACCCAAATATCAAGGATATTCCACTAATTTCACTGAGTATAGAAGTCAAAGTTTTAACCAACCGGGTATAATAAAGAATAGAATAACAAAAGAAATCACCATGCATGCGATAGATCCAGACAGCAAAAGTTATTCCAACAGAATAATAAATAACGGAACCAGTCCCGCCAGAAACGCATAGCATGTGATGATCCAACAAAATAATAAAGAATGGAACCAGTCTCGGCGTGAAACACATGCACATGGATGTTCCAACAGAATAATAATAAAGATTTTAACCAGTCGGTGTAAAACACACATGATGAGGATGTTCCAATGTAATAATAATAAAAGCGGAACCAGTCCAAGTAAAAACACACGACATGGATGTTCCAATGTAATAATAGAAGAATGTCACCAAGTATAGGTAAATCACGATACAAAAGTTATTCCAATGTAATAATAATAAATGGAATAACAACAGCTCTTCATGAATAAGAAAGAATAACACCCCTTACTTTTGGTAGGAGATTGAATACCGCAAAGAACAGTAGTAACAAAATACTCTTCTTCTTTCTTTCTTATTCTCTATACTTTTCTCTCTATAGCTTGAATGAATTTGTGAAAAATAATGAAGCCCTAGGCCTCTATTTATAGAAGATTTCTAGCTTAGCACCGCCGTGTGAAAAGGAAAGTGGCTTCGACGACTAATGATGTGAAAAGAAAAGTGGTTTGGCGCTTTGTAATGTGAAACGACAAGTGGTTCGACGCTCAGAATGTGAAACGACAAGTGGTTCGACGTCTCGGTAAAGGTAATTACTATTAACGAAGGTAAATACTATCGACGAAGGTAAATACTATTCACAAGGGTAACTACTATCGACGAAGGTAATTACTATCGATTTAAGGTAAATACTATTCACAAGGGTAATTACTATCGACGAAGGTAATTACTATCGACGAAGGTAAATACTATTCATAAGGGTAACTACTATTCGACGAAGGTAATTACTATCGATGAAGGTAAATACTATTCACAAGGGTAACTACTATTGACGAAGGTAATTACTATTCGACGTAAGGTAAATACTATTCACAAGGGTAATTACTATCGATTGAAGGGACTCTTAGATGATGACATATGAGCCCCCATAAAATAATCAAACTTACCACAAATCATTTTATTTTTCATCAACACATATTTAATCTTTCAACAATTATTAATCATTTATAACTTGTGCGTCTCAATTATTGATTTAATACTATAACATATTATACTGATGATAATGTGACAATAATTGAATCAATAATATAATAGATATGATGCAAACAATTATCGTAGTAATAATTGAGCATAATGAGTGACTTCTCACGTAAGCATCAATAATCAATACCGTGCAGCTACTATGCAACCACGCCAGACATCGCATTTCTTTACCACAGGGTAGTTCAACAATTTTAAGCAGTAACACCTCCGCCAAGTTATTTTTATAAAATATTTTTGTCGTTTTCTCAATCCGACAATAATTTCATTATAGGGGTCCACCAATGGTTGAGTAGCCATTGCATTTAATATTCCTAACAAAAAGAATATTCCCCGACCAAACGAATATTTTATAACAACTTGCATACTTTGAAAAATTTATAAATATTACCCTAATAACTATAACATTATATCAAATTTATTTAGTAATATTCAAAAATAATATTTATAGAAAAATTCATCTTTATTTATAAAATTTGGGGTCTTACAACCTCCCTTCTTATGAAATTTCTTCCTCGAAATTAGGGTACATTACGGTATGTCGAAGAGGTAAGGATACCTTGATTTCATTTGATTCTAACTCCCAAGTCATTTCCTCAACATCGTGGTTCCTCCACAAAACTTTGACTTGAGGTATAACCTTGGAGCGTAGAATATATTCCTTCTTATCCAAAATTTGAACAGAACCTCTTCATACGTCAAATCTTCCGCTATTTAAATCCGGTTCTAACTCAATAATATGGGTTCGGGTCTTTCACATATTTATGTAACATAGATATGTGAAAAACGTTATGAACACGAGACATATTTGGCGGTAAAAAGCGAGTCTATAGGCCACAGATTCCTACTCGATCGAGGATTAAAATGGACCGATGAATCGAGGATTAAGTTTTCCTCTCTTTCCAAATCTTGTAACTCCTTTCCATGGAGCAACTCTTAACAACACATGATCTCTATATCGAATTCCACGCCCTTTCGATGAAGATCAACATAACTCTTTTGTCGATTTTGTGAGGTTTTTATACGTCGTTGTCGGATCGTTTGAATCTTTTTCGTAGTCATACGTATCAACTCCGATCCCAACAACGTTGCTTCACCCACCTCATCCCAAAGATATCGAGAACGACACTTTCTTCCATACAATGCTTGAATGGAGCCATGCCAATACTTGCTTAATAACTCGTTATTCAGAGGAAAACTCCACCAATGTTAAGAACTTGTCCCAACTCCCTTGAAATCAAGGAGACATGAGTCTTAATAGATCTTCAAGAGTTTGAATAGTCCTCTCCATCGTCCGTCCGTCTCGAGGATGATATGCCGAAGCTAAATCGTAAGTCTCTGTGCCCATAGCTTTTTGCTAACTAACCCAAAATCGTGATATTATACTTTGGGTCTCGATCGGAAACTATGTATCTTGGCATACCATGCGATCTTACAATCTCGTTTATGTACATACTGCACCAAGACGTTCAAGTGTATAAGTTTCTCGATCGGAAGAAATGAGAAGACTTGGTCAATCTATCAACAATGACCCAAATCGCATCAATGCCTTGAGAAACCTTAGAAGGCCCCCAGAACTAAATCCATGGTAATGTGCTCCCACTTCCATTCTCGAATTTCAAGTGGTTGCAATGGACCTTTTGGTACTTGATGCTCGCTTTAACTTGTTGACAAGTTAGACACCTTGAGATAAAAAGCTATATCTCTCTCTTCATATTGCTCCACCAAAATGTATGATTTAATATCATGATACATTTGGTACTCCCGAGATGGATTGCAAATGGTGTGTTGTGCGCCTCCATCATGATATTATACTTTAAATCGTGGTCGTTAGGAACACAAAGTCTTGAGTTGACTCAAGTATTCCTTCTTCATCGATTCTTGCTTCCTAAGATAGCACCTTCTTACACTTTCTTCCTCATACGCATCACCTGTGTCCAGTAGCTCGGCGGCTTTAACTTTATCGATTAAAGTCGGTTCTACTCAGATACTCGCTATCATCACACGCGCCCCTCGAGTCTTTAATCGTATCTCCATCCTTTACAAGTCACACAAAATGGGCCTTTGCGTTGACAATATCGCACTCATCTTGCATATGATTTTCTACTCAATGCGCCAACTATCACGCTCGCTTTCCAGGATGGTATTGGATGGTATGATCATAATCTTTCAATCAGTTCAAGCCAACATCGTTGTCGATGTTGAGTTCCTTTTGAGTGAAGAAATATTTGAGGCTTTTATGATCCGTAAAGATCTCCACTTTCTCCCCATACAAGTAATGCCTCCAAATTTTAAGTGCAAAGATAATAAATGCCAACTCTAGATCATGAGTAGGATAATTCCTCTCATATTCTTTGAGTTGTCGCGAGGCATAGGCTATAACTTTTCCATGTTGCATAAGAACACATCCCAACCCTTTGTTAGAAGCATCACCAGAGATGACAAATCCCTCCGAGCAGGATGGTATTGTCGTAACAGTCTTTGAAATAAGTCTCCTCTCGAGTTCTTGAAAACTCTTCTCACATTCTTCGCTCCAACCAAACTTTGTATCTTGCCGAAGTCAATTTGAGTCAATGGAGTAGCGATTCGAGAAAATCCTTCCACTAATCTCCGATAATAACAAACTAAACCGAGAAAGCTACATACTTTGATCATCGATTTAGGTTGTTCCCGACTTTGAATAGCTTCAATCTTTCTTTGGTCAACAAATATTCCATGACTTGATACCACGTGCCCAAGGAACGCTACTTCTTTCAAGCCGTAACTCGCATTTCTTCAACTTGGCATAAAGCTTATATTCACGAAGTTTTTGGAGTGTCGCCCTCAAGTGTTGCTTTCATGATCTTCACGGCTTTTGAAATAAATAAGGATGTCATCAATAAAGACGACCACAAAGTGATCTAAATATTCCTTGAATACTGGTTCATCATATCCATGAAGGCAAGGAGCATTAGTCAATCCAAAGGACATGACTAGGAATTCATAATGCCCGCATCGAAGTTCGAAAGTCTTTGGAATGTCACGGTTCTAATCTTCAATTTGGTGATATCCGGAACGAAGATCAATCTTTGAAAAGAATTTGGCTCCTTGCAAATCGGGTCAAACAGTCATCAATACGTGGCAATGGATACCTATTTTTTATGGTGACATGATTCAACTCCCGATAATCAATACAAAGTCGCGATACTCCCATCTTTCTTCTTCACGAATAGAACAGAGCACCCCAAGGAGAAGTACTAGGACGAATAAAGCCAATGTCTAACAATTCCTCGCAGTTAGGTCTTTAACTCTCGAAATTCAATAGAGCTATTCGATATGGGGCTTTGGAAATAGGTTTGTACACGGTTCAAGGTCGATACAAAATTCAATTTCACGCCGGGGTAGGCCAGAAGTTCTTCGAGGAATACGTCAGAAATTTATTAACAATAGGAATATCGTTTAAAACCGACGTATTTTATTTAAATCTGTGACATGAGCTAAGAAAGCTTGACATCCGCTTTTTCAATAAACGAATAGCTTTTATGGCTTGAGATGACCGTGATTGATTTTAATGGTTTGGTCGTTTGAATTCGCATAATAGGTTGATTAGGAATATGAAAGCTAACAACCTTACGAAAACAATCAATTTTTGCATGATAAGTAGTTAACCAATTAATCCTCAGAATCACGCCAAATGCAAGTATTTTTTAATGAAATAAGATCGACAGTAATGTGAGGGTACCGATTTGAACCAAACAAGACTTATAAACAATTGGATGTAATGAAGGTTTCTCCCAACGGAGTTTCCACAGATAAGTCAAAGTCTAATTTCTCCGAGTCAAATTTAATCGATGAGCGCAAGTAGGAGAAATAAAAGAATGGGTAGAACAGGTATCAAATAAAGTATAAACTTCATTAGAGTTTATGATAAGCTTACTCGTGATGACCTCATTCGATTCCTTGCTCTTGGGAGGTCACAACAAACGCTCTCCCTCAGACTACCTGGGTTTTGAATTTTCGGGATGGCCTTTGGTGCCTCCATCCTAGCTGAATTTGTCTTTGATGAAACGACAAAATCGAGCTAAGTGACCTTCTCTTCCATAATTATAACATGCTTTGACGGCATGACATAGTTTGATCGATGTGTCCCTCTCCTCCGCATTTGAAGCATATGATAGGTGGTCTTTCTCCTTCCTTAACAATGGTTCTTTGGTGCCGACGCCTTTCCACCATTGTTGAATCTCCGCTTTCTTGAAATGTCCATTCTTATTGTTTTGGCCCCGATTACCACCAAGTGGTTACCATATCCGCCCGTTGATTCCCTCCACGCTTGTTGTCACCGCTTCGATGACTACTCGGTATTATAATTTTTGCACGCCGCTCTCTTTTAGTTGTGTTGACTCATTATCGCATTCCACTAATCGAGCCCTATTTACAACATCCGAATACAAACACGGTTTATGAGAAATAAGATGTCGACGTATCTCGACTTCAAACCTCTTAAAACATTCGCGACATTCTCTCTTCATTATCCACCAAGTGGGGACGAACCGTGATAACTCCGCAAATTTTGCCTCGTATTGCGACACGGCCATATTGTTTTGTTCCAACTTGATAAATTCCACCTCCTTCATGTGGCGAATACTTTCAGAAAGTATTTGTCGTTGAACGACTCTCGAACTTCTCCCAAGATATCTTCAAGACAAAGAAGTTGAGTACGTTTTACCGATTCCCACCAAGAATCCGCCTCCTCCAAGAACATAAAAGCTGCAAAAGGAACCTTTTGCTCCTCGGAGCATCCCAAGACATCAAATATCTTGGTAATCTGCTTTATCCATGCTTCCGCCGAGAAGTGGTTTTGGCTCTCCTTAAACTCCGGTGGTCCCAGCTCCTTGAATTGTTTAGCGGTGACCACCGAGAGTTTTCCGTGTTTCCACCTACGTTTTGGACAGAGTCGCCTCTCTTTCTTTGTTGATAAATCGTGATAAAGCCCTCGAACATTTGATCATTCATCATTTGGTCGGTGTTGTTGTTTGCATGAGGATTATCGCCCCCGATGCACATTATCCCCGATTATTGATATGTGGTGAATCAACGATCGTCGCTGCGCTCCATTGCTATTCTCAACATTCTCGGATGTCATTTTCGAGACATCGCCATAAAACAAAAGGTTAATTGACATGTAACAAATTATCCCTATCTTCCGACCAACCAATAAAATAGCACATAAACTTAGGTAGGTCATACTAGCGAAGGTATTCCCTGCCTCCCTCCTAGTACTATTCTCACATCTTAGCAGGATCATATCCCTAAGCTCGATACTCAATCGCGACGCCCCCAAAATTAGGTATACATCACCCATCTTGGGTCGCCACTTACATGGTATGTAATTTAAATACAACTTATTAACATAACTATCGGTACAATACGACATAAACCGTGAGTTTAAATACAAATATCGCTCTACTAGATATTATACAAACTCAAAAAAAGTCCTCATTACAATTATTATCACACTATTTCACGTAATAGTGAGGACTACTAATGCTATCTTCAGACCATCACTCGCTTCCCCGACTCGTCCCGGCTATATTCTCATTTTCAAGAGAACGGTGAAAGAAAGGGTGAGCTCAACTAGCCCAAGAAGAAATATTATGACTAAGATAATGCGTAATAAATTATCAATAGTCTTCAACAATGTTAAACCGATAAAATACAATAGTATAAACCGGTTTAATCTGCAGCGGAATAAGCAATCCATTAAAAGAGTCAAGTAGAAAATAAAGTCTACTATCTTTTAGGTTTTAAAAGGTTTTTCATCACTGTTTATAGCTGAGACTCAGCTTTAATAAATATTCCACATCATCGAATCACCCCCGCACTACTTCGGCCAAGGATATTCTTTAGTATCATGACCACAATTATTCATGCACTACGGCCAAGAATATTTGTGTATTCATTAATGGTCATGATCATGCCAACAATCATCCATCAATGCACTACTGCCATCGAGGATTTTTATCACATCATTTGTAACATTACGGCCATGATTACACCAATAGTCTCTCGGTCATAATCATACCAAGTCCATCTATGCACTACAAAGCCATGAGATGACTTTCAAAAAAAATATAAACATGAGGATGATGACAATGATATAAGAATTCAATAAAACAAGTTCAAGAATTATTTTATCCAGAATTATTAACGCCCAAATTGTCAACATGATACTGTTTTGTAGAGTAAAATTCAAGAATGATCAGAAGAATATTTCCATGAAAAGATACTGGATGAAACCCAAATATCAAGGATATTCCACTAATTTCACGGAGTATAGAAGTCAAAGTTTTAACCAACTGGGTATAATAAAGAATAGAATAACAAAAGAAATCACCATGCATGCGATAGACCGCATGACAAAAAGTTATTCCAATGTAATAATAAATAACGGAATTCAGTCCCACAGTAAAAACGCATGCACAGGATGATCCAACAAAATAATAAAGAATGGAACCAGTGTCGGCGTAAAACACATGTACAGTGATGTTCCAATGTAATAATAATAAAAGCGGAACCAGTCAGGTGTAAAAACACATGCATGGATGTTCCAATGTAATAATAATAAAGACGGAACCAGTCGATGTAAAACACATGCATGGATGTTCCAACCGTAATAATAGAAGAATGTCACCAAGTATAGGTAAACGCGTGATACAAAAGTTATTCCAATGTAATAATAATAAATGGAATAACAACAGTTCTCTTCATGAATAAGAAAGAATAACACCCCTTACTTTTGGTAGGAGATTGAATCTGCAGTTGAAGGTGTAGTAACAAAATACTCTTCTTCTTTCTCTCTTATTCTCTCTATACTTTTCTCTCTATAGCTTGAATGAATTTGTGAAAATAATGAAGCCCTAGGCCTCTATTTATAGAAGATTTCTAGCTTAGCACCGCCGTGTGGTGAAAAGGAAAGTGGCTTCAGCGACTAATGATGTGAAAAGAAAAGTGGTTTGACGCTTTGTAATGTGAAACGACAAGTGGTTCGGACGTCGGTAAAGGTAATTACTATTAACGAAGGTAAATACTATTGACGAAGGTAAATACTATTCACAAGGGTAACTACAATCGATTGTAAGGTAATTACTATTGACGAAGGTAAATACTATTCACACAAGGGTAATTACTATCGACGAAGGTAATTACTATCGACGAAGGTAAATACTATTCACAAGGGTAACTACTATCGACGAAGGTAATTACTATCGACGAAGGTAAATACTATTCACAAGGGTAACTACTATCGATTGTGAAGGTAATTACTATTGACGAAGGTAAATACTATTCATTAAGGGTAATTACTATCGATGAAGGGACTCTTAGATGATGACATATGAGCCCCCATAAAATAATCAAACTTACCACAAATCATTTTATTTTTCATCAACACATATTTAATCTTTCAACAATTATTAATCATTTATAACTTGTCGTCTCAATTATTGATTTAATACTATAACATATTATACAGATGATACTGTGACAATAATTGAATCAATAATATAATAGATATGATGCAAAGAATTATCGTAGTAATAATTGAGCATAGGTGAAAGTGACTTCTCACGTAAGCATCAATAATCAATACCGTGTGCTACTATGCAACTAACACGCCAGACATCGTATTTCTTTTACTTTACAGGGTAGTTCAACAATTTTAGCGGTAACACCTCCGCCGTTAGTTTTTTATAAAATATTTTTGTCGTTTTTTCAATCCGACAATAATTTCGCTGGGGTCCACCAATGATTGAGTAGCCAATATTTAATATTCGCTAACAAAAAGAATATTCCCGACCAAACGAATATTTTATAACAACTTGCATACTTTGCAAAATTTATAAATATTACCCACAACTATAACATTATATCAAATTTATTCCATAATATTCAAAAATAATATTTATAGAAAAAATTATCTTTATTTATAAAAGCTGGGGTCTTACATCAACCACCCACTTATCATTGGCCAAAATCAAATTACATCAAAACATTGCCCAAGTAAATACTAAACATGATAAATACCCCCAAACTTAAAACAGACATTGTCCTCAATGGCTAAGATAGGAAAAATTAAAAGAGAGGACTTCCCTGACATATAGCTATTTATCTCTTTGTCTGCAAAGTTTGAAGAATAGGTTAAGCACATTGGAATGAATCGGGCATCACACTTGGGTTTGACTTGCATAACCTTTCCATAATCTTTTGGTTGTAACTGCAATGAAAAGAAACAACATGGATTAGAATAACACTATGGATTGGTAAGAGAACTTAATAAGCAAATTAATTCCTATCTACTAAATAAACTAGTAAAGCAAATAAATAGAAAAATTCTTGGGTTGCCTCCCAGTTAGCATTTGAATTATAGTATTTCAGCCTGACTTTGTCTGGTCAACGCTACCCAATTCCTCTTCAAAAATTGAGGAACCCTCCATCCATTGGAAATAATGTAGCTTTTGGTAGATTCTCAATTGTGATAGCCATTGCTTTAAAGTCACCTAGCATGCTCTGATTAGGTATGATCTCAATCAAGAACGTCCCCCAGCTATGTGTTTTCTCCATTGTATATGTGATCACTTTGGGGCATGGAAGCTTGTCACACACAATGGGCTCTCCATCTATCCTCTCTTTCTCGTCCCACCATGGATTCAAAATTGTACTCGTTCTTTTGTCATCAAGAGCTTCGCCGACGACATGACTACCAAGTGGGCATGATTTTGCAAATCTGACCGACTCTTTGATCTTTAGTGGAGACCTATTTAGATCTTCGTGGACCTCTATTTCATTATCCCCAATTGTCTCCACACTTCCTATATCTTGTGGCTCATCCAGTTGTAGATTCAGTTCGGGTTCTCCATCAATTTCGTTATCCACATCATAAAGCCACGTGTTTGGAGGAAGGTTGCTTACGGCTTTGGTCATCTGATATATCTTATTTTGAAGATTTTGAATAACTATCTCTTGATTATGAATTGACTGCTCTTGATTAATCCTTCTCTCTTCATTTGATGCTATGAACTTGGACAACAATTCCTCCAATCTCGAATTATCTGTCTCAGTTTTGGAATCCATGTATTGAGGACTATGAGTTGAAGTGGTGATGAGTTGTTCCATCTGGTGCTGAAAATTATGGCTCGATATTTCTTGACTCATCATCCTCTCCTCTTGGTTTGCTATGACCTTTGACAGTAATTTCTCCAACTTTGACTTTTCTTCGTTTAATGGAGGTTGATATGAGAATTTCGGCATGTGTGTTCGATTTGGAGCGTAGTATTGGTTTTCATAAGTATAGCTCCATTTAATCCGGGTGATACCCCCAAACTTGGTGATAGTTAGGATCAACATAGTTATTGAGGTAATCACCACTATATTAAACCGGTTCAAAATCGACGATTGCATTGATGACTTTGATGGATGCCAAAGATAATAGTCACAAGTAAGCGCCATCCTTCGCCTCCGTTCAATGTGATAACCTCCAAGGTCTTGAATTTGCCTCAATTTGTCTTCGACTCTGCGGAAAATGCATTAAGTCCATCAATCCATGTTTCCCTTGGTTGAGTCATATTCGTGTATGGCCATTGATACGAAAAGTCATCCATGGTACCTGACAAGAGAGAAATATAGGAAGAGAATTAAAAATAAAAATAAAAATATTTAAATTAAGACTAATTTGATTGAAATTAATATTGGTAAAAATATTAAACTAATTCCCAAGAATCTGCGCCAAAAACTTGTTGGGTAAAATCTAATTACGCACAACACGCAAGTATACGTGGTCAACAAGTAATAAAGTGATAAGTTGAGTATCGTTCCTACAGAGAATTATTTAATAAGAATTACCAATTACTAAAATATGACCAATTTAATATTATTTAAACAAATGATTTAATAATTTAATTTAAAATAATTAAATAAACTATTACTAACTATCCATAGAATGAAACAAGATATTGAAGACTTGAGATTACAATTTCACTTATTGTTACATTTAAATCAACACACTTCTTGTTAAGCCAAATTATTTATACTGGATTGTTAATCAAGAACACGAAAGTGAAATATGGCCATCTCTCAATGCACCATACTCATATCAAATCAAATCCACAGATGATAGAATCAATTTGAACACCCTAATTAACTAACCCACGATATCTCTATGTGAATTACAATTAAAAAGGGTTTAAGTTCAAGTTCTTATTAGACTACATATGGCGTAAAAGCATATCTCTATCTTAAACACGAATCATGAATTCCATCTATGCAGAAATCACAAACACATGCTATCATGATCAGATCTAAATTAATACTTCATCTCTCGAGTTCATATAGATTATCACGGTAATTGTTAGCTAGGCAATTAAGCAATTCATTACAAATCATAATAGACAATCCAAATATAGCTAATAAGACTAACAAAGAAGCATATCAAAGTAAACTACACAATAAGATCCATAGTAATCTCAAAATAGAGTTTAATTCATAAATAAACTAGAATTCATCATCCACAATTGATTAAGCATTAAAAAGATACAAATAAATAAATAAACAAATTAGAATTGAGATAAACAAATCTGCATTCTCTTGCTTCCAATTTGATTCTCCAATGATAATCAATAGCTTTAATCTTCAATTCTAATCTTATCTAGGGTTCCTAATCTAAGAAAGAAAGTAAAGAAAAAAGCTCCTAGAAATCTATCCCAACAGGGATTTAATAGACTCTTAGAACTAGCCTCCCAATCCAAGTTAAACTCAAGTATTTAGAGTTCTAATTGACACCCTAGCAAGTTAAGCAACTAAGAATCCTATTCTAGCTCAAATTGGACATCAAATAACCCAATTTCACTCTATTCTCGGCGCTTAGCGGCGCTCAAGACTTCTTCGCTAAGCTTTTTCGGGCGTGTTCATGCAGTGCATGCAAAGTGTTCTGGTGGTTTCAAGCGCGCCTCTAAGCGGTCCGCGCTACTGGCGTAGTTTCGCTTATAGCGTCCTTTGGTAAAATAGGCAACCTTTGATCCGCTTGGAGTTACGGGGCCTGCCACCTATCAAATCGAAGATATCGACGAGATCTATAACTTTCATTCTTTGAGCATTGACAGATTTGAATTCGATCAAGGCGTAGTAGATGCTATGTAATTGGAAAGTATGACAACTCTTAGCTTTGATCTTCGTTGATAAAAAAGCCATTACTCTCACATCCGAACTCCAATTGGGATGATTCAAGATGTTCCGGAAAAATAAGAAGTAGAGCTACCATAAAATCCAAGTTCCAAGCCAAGAACATGCATCTAACGTGGTATTAAAAGTCCTTCAATATTCCCTTCTTGCATTTACTTGCGTATTTTAGTCCAAAAGATGTCCGAATAGCTTATCATTGCTTCTTTATGCCAATGTCATGTCACAACCTACAAAATAACATAAAATGTAGGAAAAGTAACTAAGAACATGAATATAAGCAACTAATTCAAGTAACAGATACCGGATAAGTAGGTATAAAACCTACTTATAAAAAACGAGCGTTGAACGTTCACGAACGTTTATCATTTTCGTTAAAAATGAACTCATAGGTGAATTTTTAGCAAACAAAGTCAAATAGATAAAATTCTTGCTTGAACGCATAGATTATGAAATTTGTGAACCGTAGGCTTTTGAATGGACCAATTAGGACTGAAAACGAAGAAGTTATGCGTCCAAAAAGTTCGCTAAAATTTCAAATCGCATAAATGCTCGAGGCGCGAGTCCGCAAGACACATTGTGAATCAAGCCTAAAATCCCGCATCATGAAGATGAGGTCGAACCCGTGACACTCGCTAACTTGTGTTGCAACGTGAGATCAGAGTGATTGTTGAAATGCAAGCATGGCTGATCATGAAAATGATAGAAAAGAAAGATTTCAAGTGTAGAAGGAAAGAGAACTTCTTAGTAATGAATTAAGATGTAATCATAACATGGTTAAGACATTGTAAGGTACTTGTAAGACACTAATGCATGTTGATTAAGAGTTAATAATCAATCAAAGATGAACGAAATGTGAATAACATAATGAAAGCCGGAAACCATAATAACGAATCTAAGTCAGGATTTAGATTGAGATGAAGGGTAAGATATAATAGTAAACATACTTGATTATATAAGACCTAATGTGGTATGTTATATGGTTATGTATTATAGAAACGCTGAGACTTAAAGTGTACGTGTGTTAATCTGTAAGTAGACGCTAAAGGCAAGTATTCTAGCCCTTGTTCCAGTTCAGTCTGGACAAGCTGTGTAATTCATGTATTCTTTCGCATGAAGTTTTTAACGATGAAGTCTAAAGCCAATTCTTTCGGCAAGACTTATATTATGAATCTATCAAGCATGATTTGTATTTATCGAGTTATATTGGTATGGTTTTCAATCGAAGACCAAGTATGCTAAAATGTTTTTATCGTTTAACGACAGGCACGTGAGGTTGCCACAACTTAAACATATACACGTTTAATGAATGTAGTGTTGATCAACATAGGGTACTATGAGCTGATCACTCAGAATTGCTCGTAAGCTATGCCGGACTTACAGACTTAGTTTCAAGTTATCCTTTTCAAAAGAACTTATGAATACTCATAGACTTGAGCCATAATTGTTATTCCACTGAGTATGGTTGTGTAAAACGTTTTGAAGGAAAAAAAGTGCTATTTTGAATTATCGATAGTACTTCGTAACTATTTTTCAGTTATTAAAGATATATGAGTTCTATGATTCAAGCATATTGTTTATTAGAATTGTAGTACTTGCTGAGCTAGTCATGCTCACTCTTTCTTGAACCATATGAACACAGCTAAAATCGAGCGGACCGAAGGCTCCGACAAGGATAAAGGCAAAGCGAAGACGAACCCGTAGCATACTTATGTAATAGTATAGGATGAATGTTTGTAATATATTGATATTATGACAAGAACAATTGAAAGGGTTACAAAGAACCAAGGGAATGTAATATTATTTTGAATATATAAGAGATATACTAGTCCTTTTGAGACTGTTCAATGGAATGAATGAATGAATGGTAGTACCGTGTAGCACCATCTGTCGGGTTGGAAGATACCCGAATTTGGGGGCGTCACAGGTTGGTATCAAAGCATTAGGTTATAAAACTTAAGGGAGGGAATTAAAAACCTTAAGTCATAACCTTAAGAGAAGTCAAGGAAGTACAAGAAGAAAATAACCTTATAAAAATGCATTATGATTATGTTATGTATTTTTTTTATTCTACTGACGTGTACTAATCAACTTAATTGTTTTGTATAGATGTTAGGAGTAAACGGGATGTTTGTAGATGGTCAGGCCATTAGTGAAGAGTCGGTGAGCCAAGTAGAGGTTATACCGAACCCTATAGCAGCAGAGCCAGATGTAGTGATTATTGAGTCTGGAGACACAGAGGAAGCTGACTATATGTCAGTGTTTGACGGGATGATAGAGGCGGAGGTAGAGACAGTCTCCTTTAACCCAGTGGATATAGCAGTTGAGATAGCTCCTGGGGGGTCGATGATGTCTCTGTTCATGTCAGTGTTGGATAGAAATATCCATTATTGTCAGGAGGTTAAGGAGCTGAAGGCAGAGCTCCAAATGCTTGGAGAGGACAAGACTGATGTCGAGTCCATGTGGGAGCAGGAGCATGATGAACGGATTTTGGCTAAGGACAAAGTCCATTATTTAAAGCATGAGGTCTTTGAGCTCAAGGAGGAGCTAAAGAATAAGGTGCAGAAGATAGGGAGAATGTCTTATATCTATAGGAGTTCTCATACAAATTTTCAGCAATAGGTAGCTGGATATCCAGTGGAGGTAGGGCAAACACGGCATACTATTAGCTGTGATATCATTGTCAGTCTTGCCAAGACAGATTTCGATAATGCCTTGAGGCAAATGTAAATTAGTGGTATTTAAGTTAGTATGTAAATATTTTGTAAGTAGTAGTGACGTAAAGCCCTTTTTGTATAGTAAAGGGTAGTCTTTTGTAAATCCCAATTTTTGGAAAGCAATAGCGGGAAAGTAATGTAATTAGCTTGGGCTGAGTATGTAACCGATGTAGTATTATACTACGAAGAATGAATATAAGTCCTTTTTATGGAGAGCAATGTGTTATGGATGTTGACATTATTGTTTAATATTAATGATAACTAATGAAGAGGTAATAATAACATAATGTGTTTATTGTATCAGCAAAATGCCGCCGAGAAGAGGGCAACGTAATCAAGGTGCAAATGTAAATCAACCAAAGGGAGGTCCGGTTAATCCGATGCAGGAGTTTATTAACATAATAATCGTCGTATTTAATAGAACAGGGGCTAATATCCCCGTGAATCCAGGAGTAGCACGAGCTACTACCTTTAAGGATTTCAAAAGCGTGGGTCCGCCGAAGTTCAAAGGAACTACGTACCCTATTGAGGCCCAAACATGGGTTAAGGAGATAGAAAAGGCATTTGTAATAGCAAATGTCGACGAGGCCCAGAAGGTTGCCTTTGCGACCTATATGATGAAGGGAGAGGCCAACTTTTGGTGGGAAGCCAATCAGGCTAGGGTTGGGATAACGAATCTAACGTGGGATAGGTTCAAGGAGATATTCTTCGAGAACTACTTTCCCACAAGCATGCAGGGAAGGATGGAGATGCGATTTTTGGAGTTGAAACAGGGGAACATGACGGTTCCCCAATATGCCGCCAAGTTTAATAAACTGACAAGGTTTGCTCCACATCAAGTAGATACCGAGGTGAGGAAGGCGCGACAGTTCGAGTAGGGCTTGAAACCCTGGCTCTATAACCATATATCAATGTTCCAAAGTACTTCTTTTGGAACCGTTTTAGAGAAGGTGATAATCGTCGAGGGTGGTAGTGAAGCTCTAAGTCAATACCACAAGGAAAAGAAGAATAAAGGAAAGGTTGACAGGAGAGTCAAGATTGAGGGAGCCAGTGGAAGTGGTGAGGGTAAGAAGGGGAAGGTATTTAGCTCTGTGAATACCGGAGTGAAGCAAGGAGACTTGAAGAAAAGAATGGAGGCCTGCAAGACCTGTGGGAAGACTCACTTAGGAGTCTGTCTCAAGGGGAAGGTCGTCTGCTACAACTGTGGATAGGAGGGGCACATTGCGCCTAATTGTCCAAATCTGAAGAAGAATCACTGATGCTTTGTGTGTGGGTCAACTGACCACATAGCAAAGAACTGTCCAAAGAAGGGGACAGACGGGAACCGGGGCACTAATAGCGGTAAGTTAGCTATTGGGGGTCCAGCACAGCCGAGTAGGCAGATGGGTCGTACCTTTAACATGACAGTCCAAGATGCAGTCGCATCTGGGGACGTCATCGCAGGTATTATTCCGATCAATGATATCAATGCGTACGTGCTGTTTGATTCGGGTGCTACTTGTTCGTTTATAGCATGCAATTTTGCTAGACGATTAGGATTACTTCATGAAAAGTTCCCTATACCTTTAAATATTAAGGTAGCAAACGAAGAAATAATTCTTGTTGAAGAAGTTCACAAGAGTTGTTGCATAGACATACGGGGTTGTAAATTTTCGGTAGATCTAATACCGATAAAGTTAGGAGAATTCGACGTAATTCTCGGGATGGATTGGTTAGTAAAGCATGGGGCAATTATATATTGTCAAAAGAAATGTGTGAATATTAAGACGTTAGAACAACCTCGGGTAGTATTTTACTGGAATAGATCGCCGGGACGTTTGTGTTGTCTAACCATGACATAAACTAGGAAATTATTGAGCAAGGGGTGTGTAGGCTATCTGTGTGCATGTTGTTGATACCCATAGAGTGGTAGCAGCCATAGAACGAATACCAATAGTGAGAGAATTCGCCGATATATTTCTGAGTGAATTGTCGGGTCTTCCGTCGGATAAGGAGACCTAGTTTGTGATAGATATTGTGCCAGGAGCAGCACCAGTTTCCAGGGCACCGTATCGTATGGCGCCAGTGGAGATTTAGGAGTTGATGGTGTAGTTGCAAGAACTGTTGGATCGGAAGTAAATTCAACCGAGTGTGTCGCCGTGGGGACCACTAGTATTGTTTGTCAAGAAGAAGGATGGATCGTTAAGACTTTGTATCAACTATAGAGAGTTGACCAAGTTAACAATAATGAATAAATACCCATTGCCCAGAATTGATGATCTCTTTGATCAGTTGAAAGGGGCTAAGTATTTTTCTAAAATAGATTTAAGAACGGGGTATCATCAGTTGAAGGTAAGGAAGGAGGATGTGCTAAAGACAGCATTCAGGATTCGTTATGGTCATTACGAGTTTTTAATGATGTCGTTTGGGTTGACAAATGCACCAGCTGCATTCATGGATACGATGAACAGAGTGTTCAAACAATATTTGGACAAGTTTGTCGTGGTGTTTATGGATGATATTCTAGTCTACTCTAAGACGCCAGAAGATCATGTTGAACACCTAAGATTTGTGTTGGAGACATTAAGGAAGGAGAAGTTGTACCCGAAATTCATGAAGTGTGAATTTTGGTTAGAGAAGGTGCAGTTTTTAGGTCATGTCATTGACCATGAGGGGATTTCAGTGGATCCAGCGAAGGTGGAAGCTGTGATGAATTAGGAACAACTGAAAACACCGATTGAGGTGCGGAGTTTCTTAGGGTTAGCGGGTTACTATCGAAGATTCATCCAGGATTTTTTGAAGATAGGTACTTCGTTGACTAACTTGACAAGGAAGACGGTAAATACGTGTGGACTGATAAGTGTGAAGATAGTTTTCAAGAACTGAAGAAGAGGTTGAGTGAAACGCCTGTTTTGTCATTACTTGATGACACAGGAAATTTTATAGTTTATAGCGATGCTTCGCATAGAGGACTTGGTTACGTGCTCATGCAGCATGGCAAGGTGATTGCATATGCATCTAGGCAGTTGAAGGATTACGACTCTGAAATCTTCACACAAAAGGAGTTTAATATGAGGTAGAGGAGATGGCTGGAGTTGATAAAGGATTACGACTCTGAAATCCTCTATCTCCCTGGAAAAGCCAATGTAGTTGCCGACGCCTTAAGTAGAAAGGGTCGGGAAAAATTGTCTTTGTTAACGGCTCAAACTGAGTTAATAACAGAGATGGTTAGGATGGTGTTGGAAGTGAAGCTGCCAAGTGAAGGAGGACCAATGTTGTTTACGACGGAGATACAATCTACCATCATAAAGAGAGTTAAGGAGGTACAACTCAAAACTGATGAATGTGACCGTATGAAGGAGCGGCTGACCAATGAAAAAGATAGTAAATATAGTCTTGATAACAAGGGGTTATTGAGATTTGAAGGAAGAATTTGGGTTCCGAATGAGACGGAATTAAAGGAGCAGGTTCTATAAGAGGCTCATAGTTTAAGGTTTGCGATTCATCCTGGTAGCACTAAGATGTATCAAGATCTTCGACAGAGTTTCTGGTGGCCGAACATGAAGAGAGAGATTGCCGAGTACGTTAGTAGGCGCTTGACTTTTCAGAGAGTTAAGGGCGAACATCAACGACCAAGTGGCTTGTTACAGTCATTAGAAATTCCGGAGTGGAAATGGGAGAATATCATGATGGATTTTATGGTAGGACTTCCGACTACTCAGAAGGGGTATGATGCGAGTTGGGTAATAGTAGACCAGGTTGATGAAAGTCGGCTCACTTTTGCCAATTAGGTTAAGTATAACTTAGACCGATTAGCTAGACTTTATATTAAGGAGATAATCTTTAGACATGGAGTGCTAGTATCGATTGTGTCAGATCGTGATCCACGATTCACGTTGAACTTTTGGAGAAGTCTACAAGAGCAGTTGGGAACGCATTGAAGCTAAGTATAGCGAATCATCCATGAGCGGATGGGATGAGAGAGAGGACAATTCAGACGCCGAAGATATGCTAAGATCTTGTATCATGGATTTCAAGGGTAGTTGGGATGATCATCTACCATTAGTGGAGTTTGCGTATAACAATAGTTATCATGCAAGCATAGGTATGCCACCCACGAAGCTTTGTATGGGAGAAAATGCGTAACGCCATTTGTATTGGGATGAGGTAGGTGAATGCCAAATGTTGGGACCGTAATTGGTGCAACAGACAATGGATATTGTCAAAAAGATTCAAATCGTCTTCTAGCGGCTCAAAGACATGATGAGAAGAAGTTTACGGATCCGCACAAAGAAAATCGAGAGTTTGAAGTAGGTTTAGACACGTATTTCTAAAAGTATCTCCCTAGAAAGGGAAGATACAATTCGGAAAGAAGGAAAGTTCGATCGAGGTTTATAGGACCCTTCAAGTATTGAAACGGGTAGGTGAGGTAGCTTACATGTTAGCATTACTTCCGGACCTAGAAACGAATACATAATGTATTTCACATATCCGTGTTACGTCCTTATAAGCCAGATTATAAGCACGTGATAGAATATGAGCCTATCCATGTCGAGAAGGACTTAACGTACGAGGAAATGCCGATTCAAATTATCGATAGAAAAGAACAAGTTCTGCGGAATAAAGTCATACCTTCCGTGAAGGTGATATGGAAGAACCACGATGCAGAAGAAGAAACGTGGGAGTTAGAAGAAATGATGAAAAAGAATTACCCGCATTTATTTGTGTAATTTTTTTATATAGCGAGTCTCGGGGACGAGAATCCTTATAAGGGGAGAGAGTGTAGCGCCTCGGAAAATCGAACCTTTTGTAATTACTTTTAATAATTAATAAAATAATATTATTTATTATTATTGCGTGTTGAGAAGATGAAGGTCGTTCTATAACCTAGAAACGTTGGAACATCGTAGTATTTTAACTACGTGGGAGAATTAAAGTGTTTGAATTTTTAAAACGAAAATAAAGTTTTCCGAGAAATTTTTCAAAAAACACTATTCATCAATTTGTGCTTGGGAATTATTTTTGAACTTCCGAGAAATACGTAACGTTATATTATCGAGGTGATATTGATTATGTAATAATAACCTAAGTATGGAAAACGTAATATTTCGCATTTGGACTTAATTTGGGAACGTTAGGTTTATTAAGAGTTAAAGGAAGGAAGTTATGATCGTATGATGTGTATACATTATATGAAGTATGGATGTAAGTATAATCTGACGTATTGTACTATTATGTATGAAGAATAAGATAACATTATATTAAGAATTAATATACGAGATAGCATCTGAAGATTATATGTGGGTATAAATGTTAAGTTATGTAATTTAAGGTAATGGACTTGTAGGATTAATAGTCTAATATAGAAGTCAATGTATGTGATCATCAAGCCCAAGTGTTTGATTATCATAAAACTAAACCATTGTAGCATGAGCCCATTAAGTGAGAAGCTAGATTAATTATCAAAGCCCAATGATTTAGCCATGATCCATGGAGCAATCCAAGTGTGAAGTGGGTAGACTTGATGGGCAAGAACTTTATGTGATAGTCAAGCATTAGATAAGTGTTGTGATGATTAAGTGGTGTGGTGATCAAGAGAAGTGGCTAGCAAGTAGACTTGGAGGTTAAGAAATGAATAGTAAGGAGGTGGATTAAAGGAGGTGGGGTGATTTAATGTCTATTCTACCCTCACTTTGAGAGCTCTATAAATACCAAGCTTCTCAATTCATTTGTTGTTTTACAATTCCTCTCAACTTCTCTCAAAGCTAAAACAAATTAATTGTTAGGAAAAATAAGTCACTTAAGACTTATAAGCCACTTCAACCTTTGCTAAGTTTCCCTAGTGAATTGAAGTCTTAGTCTTCAAAGGTAAGACTCATATTTCTTTTATCTACACCTCTTCTATGATAGGATTGATAGATAAGGGGGATGGTTTGATAATAACATGTAATAAGTTAATAAGGAATGAACTTAAGCCGAATACGTTGAATAAGCAACTTGAATTCTAATAAGTTGCTAGAACCATGAAGAACTTAACATAAGTTATCATATGATGATTAGTATGTTGATTATAGCATGAGAACATTGATTAGTGGACTTAAGTTCATAGTAAGTCATTTACATGAGAATTTGTATGAACGCGTAGATAAAATTCTTGCATGAACGCGTAGATTATGAAATTTTTGAATCGAAGGCGTTTGAACGGACCAATTCGGACTTAAAACGAAGAAGTTATGCGTCCGGAAATTCGCTAAAATTTCAAATTGCTAAATCGTTCTAAAGTACAGAGTCCATGGCAGCAGCGACTCAAGCCTAAAATCTCGCACGCATTGCAGTAGCGAGGTCGGAACCACAGACATCGCTAACTCTCAGCGTCGTGTGAGATGCTTAGTGATTATTGTACCATGGCGCTACCACAAGAAAAATGATAGAAAAGAAAGATTTCAAGTGTAGAAGGAAAGAGAACTTATTAGTAATGATTTAAGATGTAATCATAACATGGTTAAGACATTGTAAGGTACTTGTAAGACACTAATGCATGTTGATTAAGAGTTAATAATCAATTGAAGATGAACGAAAAGTGAATGACGTAATGAAAGCCGCATACCATAATAACAAATCTAAGTCAGGATTTAGATTGAGATGAAGGGTAAGATATAATAGTAAACATACTTGATTATATAAGACCTAATGTGGTATGTTATATAGTTATATATTATAGAAACACAGAGACTTAAAGTGTACGTGTGTTAATCTATAAGTAGACGCTAAAGGCAAGTATTCTAACCCTTATTCCAGTTCAGTCTGGACAAGCTGTGTAATTCATGTATTCTTTCGCATGAAGTTTTTAACGATGAAATCTAAAGCCAATTCTTTCGGCTAGACTTATATTATGAATCTATTAAGCATGATTTGTATTTACCGAGTTATATTGGTATGGTTTTCAATCGAAGACCAAGTATGCTAAAATGTTTTTGTCGTTTAACGACAGGCACGTGAGGTTGCCACAACTTAAACGTATACACGTTTAATGAATGTAGTGTTGATCAACATAAGGTAATATGAGCTGATTACTCAGAAGTGCTCGTAAGCTATGCTGAATTTACGGACTTAGTGTCGGGTTGTCTTTTTCAAAAGAACTTATGAATACTCATAGACTTGAGCCATAATTGTTATTACACTGAGTATGGTTGTGTAAAACGTTTTGAAGGAAAAGAAGTGCTATTTTGAATTATCGATAGTACTTCGTAACTATTGTTCAGTTATTGAAGATATATAAGTTCTATGTTTCAAGCATGTTGTTTATTAGAATTGTAGTACTTATTTGAGCTAGTCATGCTCACTCTTGCTTGAACCATGTGAACACAAATAAAATCGAGCTTTAATCAAGGCTCTCAAAGCAAGGATAAAGGCAAAGCGAAGACTTAACCCGTAACATACTTATGTAATAGTATTGGATGAATGTTTGTAATATATTGATATTATGACAAGAACAATTGAAAGGGTTACAAAGAACCTGGGGAATTTAATATTATTTTGAATATATAAGAGATATACTAGTCCTTTTGAGACTATTCAATGGAATGAATGAATGAATGGTAGTACCGTGTAGCACCATCTGTCGGGTTGGAAGATACCTGGATTTGGGGGCGTCACAACTTCAATGTGTACTTCCACTAGGGCAACCCCCTACTCATTAGCCTATGAGATGGAAGCAGTGCTCCCCATAGAGGTGGAAATGGAATCCCTTAGAGTGTTGATGGATGCTCAGTTGGATGAGGACCAATGGGTACAAGACAGGTATCACCAATTGTCTCGGATAGACGAAAGGTGAACCACGGCTATCTTCCATGGTCAGTTATATCAGCAAAGGATCACACGATCCTACAATAGAAAAGTTCGGCTACGACAGTTCAAACAACATGACTTGGTTTTAAAGAAGATTATTGACAACCAAGACCAATCCAAGGGAAAATGCGCTCCTAACTGGGAAGGCCCATTTGTTGTCAAGGAAGTATTGACAAGAGGCGCTCTCAGACTACATGAAATGGATGGTGATGAATTTCCACAGCTTATCAACTCGGACACCGTGAAACAGTATTATGTTTGAAGTTACCATCAAGCAAACATCTTGGGTTTTGGATCATCAAATCACTAGTCATTCTGGCTTTCTAATTCTTTTACATACTCTTCTGCCCCTCAGGGACACATAAATTTCAAACCAACACCCTGGTTTCACCTCATTTCAAACCTTCCATACAATTTTGGTTATCCTGAAGATGGGATTGAACCTTTCACATCTGCAGTTTATCCTAAAGACGGGATTAAACTTTTCTATGCTTGCAGTTTGTCCTCAAGACGGGATCAAACTTTTTCCAAACCTGCAATTTGTCCCAATCATGGGATCAAACTTTCTTTCTCCCGCAAAGATAGCTTTGAACATGGGATTCTTACTTCTCTTCTACAATTAATTGGTCACGAAGGGCAAACTATGTCGACCTGATCTCCCTGATACACGGGAGTGTGTAGGAAACCATATTCAATATGGCCCGGTCACAATAAACAAAAAAACACAAAAACATTTCTACCATTTCTCTACAAAAACAAAAACACTTCTACACCCTTCTTCATCAATAAAGCTTCTACACCCATATGCCTTCATATTCAGCCTTAAACCTCTTACACCAAGTTCGAACTATGCAGACCTAATCTCCTCTTTAATAGGAGTACGTAGGCATCCATTTATTGTTCGGTCTAACCCTCTACCAGAACAAAAATGCTTGTCACATGGTACTGGGATAAAACTTCAATCCACTGCATTTCATCGACTTCAGACCATAGGGATGGAATTACTCAACCTCTCCTCACCAATAGGAGATTCGGTGACCATCTAAGTTGCAGTTGTGCCTCAAAGAGCAACACCAATCCATAAGAGATGGAATTAATAAGGCTTCTCACAAATAGAAGTACTGACGACCATCTGTGGTGCGGTCAATCTTAGAGAGGAAAAGCCACACTCCTCTCCACATTTCCATATAGAAACTAGTCCCAAGACATCAAAGATGGTAGGGATACATACAGATCAATGATCCATTCTGAAAGATCTTGTGATGGCTCAATGTCCACATATTATGGAAGAGTTCAGAATGCATCATGATCACAAGCCCTAAAGAAACTGGAAAATATCAAGAAAGTATCAAGGCACAATTGAAAGGGAAGTAAATCAAAATATATTTCTCTGCCATATATAATAATGTTTGATATATACAATATGTGTTGTACATGACAAAATGGCAAAGCTAGTCTATGCAGGAAAGTACAAGTGTATCTATGGATCACGTGTATGCGGACTATCGATTTAACATAACATCCCTCTCTGAAGAATGAGGTAACGCTGCAAGCTCCTACCCAATGGTATCTACATGAGCTAGCAAATCTGAGGCTAACTGCATTGTTGCATGATGCTCATCAATATATGCACTCATGTCGGCAAAGATGCCAATCGTATGGGATCATCAAGAAATCTTTCTCACGACGGCCACACATCGAGCAAGATAGGGTAGCATCTCGCCCAAAATTAATGCATCTCTGGCCGATCTAGCCTCGTCCCTCTCTAATAATAGAGTTGCGTCTCTCCCATCAAGAGTCACAACATTGAGGCCTTAGCCCGATCTCTTTCATAGGTCATCGAGATAGAGACTCGCTCCCACGATCTTTGTCTTTGAATCTTTGAATGACAATAGCACAAGTAGTAGTAGAATCCATCACAAGTGCTGGCAACCCAGCAGTCAAATCCTTCTCAATTGGAAAATCAGCCTCTGCCATAAGCTCCTTATCATCAGAATTAGTCCCCTGCATTGTGGATACTATCGCAGCCGATGTAGTCTCTATCTCCATCCATGCGGAATACTCTACAGAACAACCCATATGGCTGATAGAAAACTCAGATAGCTCTCGCTGATCCAAACAGGCATACAACCTGGATCTGTCCTTTGCTGATAAATGCCGAGAAACAAAGCGCTAACTCGATGCCCCCTCAAAAGGATGAAAATCCTGGAACTGGTCAAACTGACACATCACGACCAGTGGTTGGTAAGTAATCATGCCTCTCAAACTAGCAAGAGGAAGATAATCCATGCCCGGAGCATGAGAAATGAAGTTGTAGGGTGAGCTAAGCCCTATACACGACAATATAGCAAACGGATCTCCAATCCCTACCTGGAAAGCTGACCATGATGCAACATTTGTACACTCCACAGGCTGAAAGGAGTATGAACTAGCTATATCATGGGTGAAACAATACCCATGCCATCTGAAAGTGCCAATCGGTCTCAAGTGTGACATAAATTGCACGTACAACATGACTGACCTGCCTGTAAACACTCCTGTTGGATAAGTGTCCGCAAGATATGTAGGTGACCTCTCGAGTCTCTGCTATGATCATTCCAGTATCTTTGGTGTGACCTCCCCGAGAGCTCTCATCGCCATAATGACGCCTAATGTCCAACTCTTCCATGTATCGTGGCATGTAGACATACTGACAATACGCACAATAATAAAAGACATCTACTCTGGCCAAACGCCAATGATCTTCTGGCGTGGTGAAAACCCCATAATGTCATGCATAACTATCCTCGAGCCAAATCATCAAACAAAAATGTTGGGATATAACGTGGCCAGATGTGATCTCATCCTGCACCACTTCACGCCTCAAGCTAGTGAGGATTATGAATCGCCTACTCATATCTCTAGTAGCCATACGCGTCAAGGTCTGGCCCAATTGGTAGCATCGTCAAACATGCATACTCCTCCTCGAGTAGAGTCAACTCTTGGGTCCAAAATCGTAAAAACTCGCCTCTCCGATACCCGGTGCTCCAAAGATGTCCTCCACGAATCTGTGGGAACTCGAAACATCAATGAGGTCATAGTATGCTACAACAAATGATCTACAGTCACCTTGTCTTATGGTGATATGATATCATACCACGATCACATACCCGATGTCACCAAAGATGGTGGGGTATGATCAATACGGCTAACTGTCAAAGAAGACATCTATACGGGCCGTGTCATAAGACCATTCAAGAGTCAATGTTGAATATATTAAGACATACATACATATGCATAACATAATAACTTGCATGATACAATAGATGGCAATATGATATAGGGAATGGAAAACTGTACATACATTCCTAAGTATATCATCATCTAATACATCTCTGTACAGCTAAAATACAGGAAAATGGGACACAGCCGCCCAACAACTAATAGAGGCCAATTAAAAGATATATCAAGAATGGGTCCCACACCTCCGGCTCGATCCAGTTCGAGTTGCAAAGGAGGTCTCACAAATTGAAAAAGGCCAAATCAGGAATAAAAACGTTACGTGATTGAGCGGAATAGCTTAGAATCCTGGTTCCCACGGGCCAAACTATCGCTCTGCACATCACTCATTAGTATTCGCCTGAATGTAGGGTATACTATACCGATGAGCTCAGCTTTTGAAAATCATGCTCGGCAATACCTCACATAGGTCCTATGCTGCCAAATACAGGGTTGTAACCCTAATTCAAACATCCCCGGCGAGGGTCACAATGCAAGACTTTCAAACATCCCTGGCGGGGATCACAATGCAAGACTTTCAAATATCCCCGGCGGGGGTCACAACGCGGGATTTCATTGATAATGTATCCCCGACGGGGGTTACAACACATTATCAACCATTGATATACACATCAATGAAGGTCAAGAAACCTTGACGTTACCTTAGCCGGTGGCAAGTCAACCCATCGAAGCAACGTATCCTCGGCGGGGGTTACAACGCCAAAGTCAGACATTGATAAAGTATTACTGACGAGGGTTACAATGTGATTCAACCATTGATATACGAGTCAATGAAGGTCAAACAGCCTTGATATATTCCCCAGCAAGGGTTACAACACAATGCAATCATTGATACACACATTAATGAACGTCAAACAGCCTTGACAGTTTGCCCAACAGGGACCTATCCAGTGATACAGACATTAGCGAAGGTTAGGCAGCCCTGAAAATACATACTATTGGCAATAGCTCCAACAAAGATCTTGGTATATGCTGGTGACACAAACCATAGAAGACCATCCTCATCGGAGAGGACCGATGGTGGAATATGTTATACACATCCTCAAATAGAGAAAGCTTTATCCCCACAGATCTCTTGCGCACAAGAGGCACCTCTATGGAGTAAAAGTCTATATCAAGGATCCAAGACTTTGGTGATAGCCCCAACGTCAACATCCTTGAAGACTTGGATCGCATGTCTAAGACATCACTGATTGTCATCCTCGGCAAGATTAACAAGGAACCGACAATCATTCATTCATGCATCATGCATTTGCATCATGTTGCTGCACATAGCATCATGTTTATCTCATTACATTTCAAGTGTCTAGGATTCTTTATCCTATCCATGCCTTGCATTGCATGAATATGATAAAGATGGGCATCTGTAGACACTCAAAATTTTCTACACACCTGTTACTGACATTGCAGGATGGAAGATTCGTCTTTCACAGTTAACCTTGGAAGACAGCTTACATCTATTACAGATACTATCAGAAGTTCAGCCTTAATCTCGGAACACACACCGGGAGTATCAGTTCCAACCTAGGAGATAACCTCGAGTTTCCTCCTTAGAGATAACCCCAAGGAGTGTGTTGTTGCAGTTCCGGCGATAACCCCAAAGATGCTTGTTTCAAATGCATGCGATCAGCTTCAATCTCAGACCTCCTGCCGAACAACTCATACCAAAGACCCGGAGCTAACACCGGGAAGACAAGCACACTTACAGATGACCTTGAAGAATACAAACACTTGCAGAGTCCAATCTCAGATGTAACCCTGAGCAACGTCTGCTATCAGCTCAAACCAGAGATAACCCCGGTGAGGAGTCAAACTATCATCTTGCCACCTCAACCCCAGTGTGTCATCTCAACATTTCATACATATATTTCTACACAACAATGTCCTATAAGAGATAAGGAGTTCCAAACCTTAGTGATTATTACACATGGCAGCACACTGGATAGAATTTGAAGCTTGAAGACCATGGGCATGGTCCCCTCTTCTTGACTTCGTACAACCTCTAATCCCATGTCATTGCGTAACTCTCAAAAAAAGTTGTCAGAAGAAGGTCTTGTACATCTCGTTCGGATGCTCGGATTGAATTTCTGCAAGTTCGAGCGGACATCACAGTGCACTAGTGCACGTACTTTGAGACACGTAACCGTGGAGCGGGGCACCTGAGCGTACAGATGTGCATCTCATGGCTACCGCAGTACACCTATCGCCCCCCCTCTATAAATAGAGGGCTTGGGGTGGCCATTTGGAAAAAAAATGGCGAGGAAGCCCTGTCCAATTTGTTCTGTACACACCCCATATTGAGTGCTTTCTCGGTTTAAACACATGTTAGCTCACATATAGCTATATTTTACCAGCGGGAGCTGAGTGTTCATCCATTTAGAGTCATAGAAGCCTGTTTTGGCTGCCCACTGAAAGCCTTCTTACACTCTATAAAGCCTTTCTCTTCATCTTTGCACACACTATTCTTCACGTTGAGAGTCGTGTTGTGTGTGTTTACCCGGACTTCGGTCCGTGGTTTTCATTCTCGCCTATATATATATATACTTATATATGTATATATTTATATATGGACTAACATTATCGAGTTATGCCTCGATTGAGCCTAGACTTATGTCTGGAGCGTTTACTTGCTTTTATATATATATACTTATATATATAAACTGTTGTTAGACTCTGTCTGATGAGCCTGGATTGTATATCCGTAGCGTTTACTTTCTTTTATATATATATATATATATATATAAATATTTATATTTATATTTCTATCGTGCCTAGAGTTTACTTGAGGTCTTCTAACGCTTTATTTACATTTAGTCCTTTGAGTTTACTTCGTGGCGGTTGATCGCCTTTTTACAGACTTTATTTATATTTACGATCCCCCATGTAGGTGCTTTCGTGGTGGTTGATCATGTCCATATATATATATATATATATATATATATATATATATATATATAGAGAGAGAGAGAGAGAGCAAGGATCAGTGCATACCCCTTATCTTACTCTCATCGTGCTTACCCCCCTTTAGGCTTACGGTTTCGATCATCATACAACCATCGTGGTATACTTTTAGCGACGGACAACATATAGCATCGCTAAAAGTATAGACGACGGTTGTATGACCAAAACCGTCGCCTAAAGGGGGGTGAGCACGGGTGAGTAAGATAAGGGGTATGCACTGATCCGATCAGATATATATATATATATATATATATATATATATATATATATATTTAAACTTATATGTATATAATCGCCATCGCTTTTCATATATATCATGCATCATGTGGGCCTAGGATACATGTGATCATGATTCGGTTCCCTCGATGGACATTTTTAGTTGTAGCGACTTGTACATTATTTACTATGTGTCGAATTTCCTTGGATGGATGGCAAGCCCATGAGGAGTTCGACATCTTTGTTGTATATTATTTTCTCGAAGATGCCTCGCATCTCAAAAAATAAAATCAAACAAGCCGAACATTTAATAATAAAATGGAAGTATGAAAAGGTCTCAATTTCTATTGAGCACAGGGTTTGAACAACCACTTTTATAAAATATCATTGCTAAATCTTGCTTAAAACTGAATTTTTGTATAAATTCAAACCCTTTGTATATAGGTGTGAACGAGACCTCGCACTACTTCCAAATAATTGCACATTGATCCACACACACACAGAGACATTCATATAACAGTTTCTTGAAAAGTGACGCTCACCGTGGCAACACAGATGTCGGGGGTGCCTAACACCTTCCCTCCATATAATCAATCCCCTGAACCCAAATAAATCTCGGTTTCACAGACCCGTTTAGCAGTGTTATATCATTGCGTCAATTGCAAACCTTTTCTCGGTTGCATTGGTGCAACCAGCAAAAAACACCAACTGGCGACTCTTATAGTCAAATCGTCGACATTACACATGTCAGACCTTTTTTCCACTTGTTTTTTCAAACAAATCTCACATAATATGAGAACACCAAAAAACAAGTAACGAAAAAGGGACAAATAAAAATCCCGACGTCGACATTCGATATTTCAAATATCTTTGAATGCTTAGGACTTGATATAAAATATTTGAGGGGTTTGTTATTAATTTGTCTCATCTTGTTTAGCGCTCATGCATATATATATATATATATATATAGTACAAGCATGCACATATGGAATGCTATATTCTACTCAAATTGATTATGGACTTTATTATAGTTTGGTTCACTAGAGGCACCAAGTGAACCAAAAAGGTCAAACCTAGTGTGCAAGAATTAAATTTAAATATAACTATTACATTTAAATCCTGGACTCCATTACAAACGGGTCTTCAAGTGCTTCTTGCTCCTTGATGTGATATCCCGAGTGTTTATAAGTTGAATAAAAGATAATGGATGGGTTAAAGAATGTGTAATAGTTAAGTCTAAGTAAATGTTATGAAATAAAAACTTTCAAGAATTGTTGAGAGGAACAGAAAATATAGAACCTATGTTAAGGTAATGCGTTGAAGTTGTTCTACAATAGACTTCTAAAAGAGACGAGATGAAAACTAGGGAAGGGAGATTTTGGTGATTCTGAGGACGGAATCCTAATAAGGAGGGAAAAATGTAACGAATGAGATTTTTATAATTAATTAAAATATTTATTTGACTTAGATAAATATTTTAGTTGATTTATTTATTGAATAATAAATATTTGATGTTGGTTGTTATGGCTTAATTTAATTAAGCGTTATAATTTGATAAATAATTTTATAATTGATGTGTATTTTATTATTAAAGTTTAATTGATTTTTCTAATAAAATAACTTTAAATTATTTAAGTGTGACATTAGAAATATGTTATATGTCATAGTAAAGTAATAATATTATATAATGAATAGCCTAACCATTATGTTGCTTAACTAATGATGAAAAATGAGGTTATGCTACTAAGATGGCTTAATGTGATATTGGTCATGCATGTAAGAGTTTTGTAACATAAGCCTTATGTTATTAGTGGGGGTTACTATTATATTAATTATTAACATAACTATTACCCAAATGAGGAGTTACACAAGAAGAAATCCTAGAGTTTTTTTAGAGCAAGAGTCTTGGTGGAAGAGAGAAATTGAGAAATTGAGAAATTGAGAGAGATAGAGAGAAATAGAGGAATTGAGAGGAGCTAGAAGAATAAGAAAAAGCTAGAAGAAGGTAACTTCTAAACCCTTGTTTAATTTTTAATTTTTTTTGGGTAGATTTATGTTCTAGGGTAGTAGATCATGCTTAATCTTGTTTGTATTGGTTTAACCTTGGATTATCAAGAATCAAACAAGAGGATTCAAGAAAGAAAATGAAATGGAAAGAAAATTTGAAGAACAAAATTCATAGGTTTTGAGTAATTGTGGACAGATCTTGTGAAATTCATATCTATTTGGGTATAATGAGTTATAAAGCGAGCCTTATATCAAATTGAAGCTATGGAAGTAAGCTATATTCAGAAAGTGGAATCACAAGAAAACTCGATGATGATTTCGTGCAGTGTCTGTTTTAGTAAGGATGGTCCGAAGGGAAAATAATTTGCCTAGAAAATCAAAACTGTTACGGTTTCTGACTTGGAAAAATTCATATAAATTCGTGTCTTTTGAATATGAAGAAACTATAAACTGCAAAGTTGTAGATATGGAAGTTTACTAGCTATACTCTCAAGATTGAGCCATTTTATGGACCGGATCATGTCTGAAATAAATTGTTTAGTAAGTCTGTCCAGAAAATAAAATTTTCTAGAATAGTTAATGAATTGCAGAATCTGTTTTAGATGGACAAGGATCTGACTTTAAGGCATAGATGAGGTTGTAGTACACTGAGTAAGGGTTAATTTTATATAAGAAGGAACAAAAATGGAATTGTAACGAAGGAGTTACGTTAAAAACGAAAACAACGTTTTGTTGAATGTATGAAATGTTAAAGTCAACTTATGACTAAGTTGATTGAGTAAAGCATGCTGATTGAGTAAGGAACTCAATCTTTAAACTTGTTATATGAACTATAACATGTATGTTTTGTTAGTCCAGTGTTTATGAAATATATGTTGAGCATGTTATTATGTGCTACGTGATGCATGAAAACTGTTAGATTTTACTGGGCTGTCGAGCTCAACCTTGCAAATAACCATTTTTGCAGGTTAGGAATTGAAGGTAACACTATGTGTTATTTGAATGACGTGGATCATAAATAATACACGAAGATTAATATTTTAGCTAAAGTTGTTATTTCTTTATACCATGATTAAGATTTATGAGATGTACTAAATGTTTTATGATGTATAGTTTTATGTTGAGTTGTAAAGATGAAGTTAGAGTTATCTTATATGTAAAGGTTGTTGATTGAAATGTAAAATTTTATATGATAATAGTGATAAAGTGAATCATAAAATAAGATAGATTCAAAGACATGTAGATGATAAAGGTTTTGATTCAGGAATTAAACTAGAAAGACATAAAATTTAAATTATTCAGTATTTTATAAAGTTTAACATCGAATAATAATGTAAAATCGTAAGGTAGATGTGTTATTAACTAATCAAGTTGAGAATTATATGTATGAATTTTGGGGTCGTTATTACTTGATCTCCAATACTTCAAAATTAATTCTAATTAGTCATATTACAAAACTATTTAAAATAAATAGAAACCTTGATCAGCAGTCAATGAGAAGTACATAGGAGGGAGATAGAATTTACATTAAGAAAAATTAGAGAAGACAAGGAACGCATACCCCATTTAATAAAACACATTCATTTATGCATCCAACTAAAATAAAATCCAATCACATTGGTCAATAATCCATAATCAGTCTATTTATTATCATACATATCAACATATGCATCAATAAATAACATTCATCTCCTTAATAATAAACATTCAATGTATACATTGATATCGATTTAATGTGTAATTTTAATTAGCATAAAATTTAATTTTGAAACAAAATAAACTCCTTTATTATTTAATCAAAATCATAATAAGCTTCTTTATTTTATTTTTCCAATTTTGAATAAAAATAAACTACTTTATTTTTAATCAAATTCCAAATTAAAATGAACTCCTTTAATTTAATTAACAAGGAATCCAATTTCAAGTACAAAATAAATTTCGTATTTTAACTTAAAATTGCTAGAAAAATAAAATATGTTGAATCATATTCCTTATTAAAATTAAACACCTTTAATTTTAGAAAACATGGAATCCTATTCCATATGTGAATAAACTCTTTTATTCAAACGAATGTGGAATCCAATTCCAAGTTAATATAAACCTTTTGAATAAACTCGTTTATTCAAACAAACGTCAAATTTAATTCCAATTAAAATAAAACTTTTGAATAAACTCTTTATTCAAACAAACGTGGGATCTAATTCCAATTAAAATAAAATAAAGAAATTTATTTTAATCCAATTCCAAATCAAAATAAACTCCTTTATTTCCAATTTAGAATTACTAAAAATATTCTATCCAATTTTAATTAAAATAAACCTCTTATCTTAATTAAAATTCAAATAAATTAAAAATAAATAATTTTTTTTTTCGGGAGTGGCGCTGTGGCGCCAGCTCCAGTTTTTCAAAATCCTGACCCGACGCTGCCAATATGCCTTAGGCAGGCGTTGGGGCGCCACTGGGTAGAGTCTGTTTTTCCAATTCGCGAATTGTGCAGTGTTTCTCCAAAAAATCAATTCTATACTAATAATTATGCGAAAAAAATTTGTTCGAAACATATATCAACATACATATCGAATCTGAACAGATAGTAATTCGCATAAAGGTTTAGCTCTGATTCCACTGTTAGGTTTTGTGAAGATTAAAGACGCAATCAATTTGCAAAATTAGCGGAAGTAAAGTAAAATTAGATTTTAAAATTTTTCTCAAACCAATTACCCGTATCATCCTTTATGCACAATTATTAATTAAATAAAAGGGTGAAGAACAAGAATTATACCCTTGAAGATTCGAGCTTCCTTAGGTTCAAGTTAACCTCCAAATCCTTTTCACGTTCAACTTGAATCGACCGGGTTTGATTCCTTCCTTTGATAAACGTTAGCGACCCAAGTGTTTGGCCTCTAGAAGTGATCTACTGAGGAAGAAGAAAGATTCAAGAAGGAGTGTGGTTGGCTAAACCCTAGTTTTCTATCTCTATAGAAAAAGAGCGTACTTTCTAACAATTGGAATCACGTTACTTGATATCCGATATAAGACCCTCTTATAAAGATATCGCTTAACCCTTTTAATATTATTAAAATAGGGTATTATTTAATTAATTAAAATCCTTTAATTAATTAGGCTCTTAATCTTATTAGGGATAATTAATTAAATTCTTTAATTAATTTGTCTCCTAATCTTATTAAGAATAAATGAGAGTACTTATATTAAATTAATTCCCAAACTCCTTTAGGAATTAAATAATAATAATAATAATAATAATAATAATAATAAGACTCCTCTTATTAATTTATATTTAATCTTTTTAAAATATTAAATAATAAATATTAAGCTATTTAATTTATTCTATCACCATAGATTAAAATAAATACGCTAAACTTATTATTACGATTATGCTATTTGCTTCTTAAATAAATATTCTTCCTTTCAAGGTGTGAATAAATTAATTAGATTAATTTTAATCTTATTTAAATAAATAAATTAAACTATTAATTAATTTAAATATATAATATTTATTCTAAAATAGGATAAACCTTTCTAGCGATTAACGACTTTTCAGATAATAAAGATTTTTAATTGTAAGACCCCAACTTTTATGAATAAAGATTTAAATTTCTCAAAAAGTTATTTTGAATAATAAGGTGTGGATTTGATATAATGTTATAGTTGTGGGTAATATTTAAAAATTTGCAAAGTAAGCAAGTTGTCATAAAATATTCGTTTTTCTGGGGAATATTCGTTTTATGAGGGAATATTCATATGACGACACAATCATTCAGTGGACCTCACAATGGAATTCATCGCTCGGATTTAGAAAATGACATAAATAACCTTTGTATAAAAATAACGACAAGACTTTTTACCGTTAATCTGTTGAAATACCGGTGATAAAAGAATAATAATACACGTGGTCAGATATAAGTAGCACCAGAGTAGTCTACAGAGATCTTTGATTATTGATGCTTATGTGAGAAGTCACTAAGTCTTATTCAATTATTGCAATATTAGTTCATGCATAGTATCTTATATGATGCCCCAAAATAGGTATACATCACCCATCCCGAAGTAAACAATAACATGGTAAAGAAACAATCGCAACTTTATTAATACAACATATAAATCGTGAGTTTAAATACAAATATTGTCATCTAGACAATATCTATACCCAACTATGTCCTCAATAAAATTATTGATACATTATTTTACAAAAATGATGAGGACTACTAAAATAACTTCTAGAACCATCATTCCACACCTCAGACTGCATTTCGCTACATTCTCGCTTCTTGAGAAGAAAAATGGAACAACAAGGAAAAGGGTGAGCTCAACTAGCCCAGTAAAGAATATTCTGACTAAGATAATATAGAACAAATTATCGTTAGTTTTCAACAAGGAAAAATCTGATAGAATATAATAGACATCAAGTTTCAGATCAATATTCGCAGCGGAAATAATAATTCATAGAAGAGTTACGTAGAGAATGAATTCTACTATTATCTATGAATTTAAAAGTCCATCATCAATATTTTATCCCTGTAACATCAATCAATATTCATCTTGAATCAAATATTCATCTTTGCACTACAGGCCAAAGATATTCATCAGTCGGTCATGTTCATCTCAACACTTGTTCATCTTTGCACTACTGGCCAAAGATATTCATTATAAAATCATTTATCTTTGCACTCTGTGCCAAAGATATTCAATAATATCATCATTTAGGACCTGAGGATGATGAAAAATATTTTAAAGGAAACGAATCCAGTGAAATAAAAGAATAAATATCAAGGATTTGTATTTCAGCTATTTCATGTCCAAAAATACCTCATAAATAATCATAGTGAAGTAAAATTCAAGAATGATCAAAATATGGATACAGTCAAAAGTAGTATCCATAATAGATATTTTGGACGAAAAGGAAAAAATTTCATTTTTCGATGAATAGTGTCGTATTCGTGAATAGTGCCGTATACGTGAATAGTAACCATGATACAAAAAGTTCCAAATTTGATTAAAAGTTCAAACCAATATTTAAGATAATGATATTGAAGAAAATAATATAATTTAAAAAGAAAATAACATCCCTTACCTCGAAAAGATAGTACTTCTAGTTGAAACAGGATATAGGCTATGACTTGAACTTGCAAATCAGATAGCAACACTCAAAGTATTAAAATACTCACAAGAATACGCTCAATATATCGAGAGAGAGAGAGAGAAGATTTAGGTTTCGGTGTGATTTTCAATTCTAACCTAAGCACCCTATTTATAGGAAAATGTTTAGAACACCAAAGGTAAAATTTAATAAAATAATAATATACTTTTCTTAATTTCCTTAGCACACGTCACCAGCTGATTCAACCATTAACATGTGCCACTCAAATGGAAAAAACGTTTTCCTTGATAAAAATAAATAAAACTTCCAAAAATCAATTATTTCGGAACTTTGGAACTTCAATAATTCACAATAAATAGTCCTTTTGTCAGAAAAATTCAAACCACATATCCTTTTCATAAGAAATTTCATTCTCTACAACTTTGCAGAAGAAAGTTTTTCCAAATTCCAAACAAAAATTGACCAAAATCCACAAACGGGCAAGCTATAATCAAATTTCGGTCAAGAATTGGGGTCTACCGACACACAAAACATGTGTTAATCATTTAATGCCACAAAAATACTCTTCCTTCTCATATAGTCATATATCTCACATTCATTGTAAAAATATCACCATCAATATATTATTAAAATAATATATTTAATTGAATTATTTTATCGTAAAAAGATAAAATATTAATTTTCAACAATTGTCACATTAAAAATTTTCTCCATCTATATCCACATAAAATCAATATTTTCCTCATCATATAAATCAATAATTAATTATTCACAAATAATATTATGTAATCACATTATTGATAACTAGGTGCCTAGGAAAAAGGGGCTTTTAATAAGGATCTCTCCTCATTGGCCGCCAATTAGATGATCAAACCTCTTCTTAGACAAAGACTTTCTAGACATTGCCAATAATGTTATCTAATAATATTATTCGGATAATATGAATTATTGATCCGATAATAGAAAATACCGTGTGTAGTGACAATTATTAAAACAATAGTAATATAAAATATCAACGCAAAGAATTATTGAATCAATAAAATAAAAAATCTTGAATAGTAATTCATTGTAATAATTATTGAGTAGTGCCTTCACGTAAGAATCAATAATGGTGTAATACCGTTGTGCTATCGTGTGTTTTAACCACCGGGTATTCCAACAAAGATAATAAAGAATAACTACGCCGTTATTTATAACCAACTTATTCTTGTCGTTTTTACATCCAATCGCTTTCCGTTATGGGGCTCACACAAGGCTACGCCGTCGTATGAATATTCCCCGACAGTAAGAATATTCCACAACCAAACGAATATTCCCCGTCAACAATGAATATTTTAAAACCACTTGCTTGTTTGAAATAATTGCTCATTTTACCCATAACTTACAACATTAATCAAATCAACCCTTACTATTTCAAGATAATAAATAGAGGAAATTTAATTTCATTAAATAATAAATTGGGGTCTTACAACCTCCCCTCCTTATGAAATTTCATCCTCGAAATTGATGTACGTACCTGGTGTTTCGAAAAGGTGAGGATACCTCGCTTTCATTTCCGTTTCCAACTCCTAGGTCATTTCCTCTATAGCATGGTTCCTCCACAAAACATTAACTTGTGGTATGACCTTTGTGCGTAGGGACATGCTCCTTCCTATCCAAGATCTTGATAGATACCTCTTCGACGTTAAGTCTTGGCTATCTCAATCTCGGTTCTAACTCAATAATGTGGTTCGGTCTTTCACATATTTACTTAAGTATGATATGTGAAATACATTATGTGACGCCCCAAAATAGGTATACATCACCCATTCGAGTTGTCAATACACGGTACGTAAACAACTACAACTTTATTATTACAACAAGAAACTGTGAGTTTAAATACAAATATTATCTTCTAGACAATATTTATACTCAAATAAATCCTCATCACATTTATTGATACATTATTTTACAAAATGGTGAGGACTACTAAACAATCCTTTTTCTAAAACCTTCATTCCACACCCCGACTCGTACTCGCTTATATTCTCGCCTCCCGAGAAGAATGGAACAAAAGGAAAAGGGTGAGCTTAACTAGCTCAAGAAGAATATTATGACTAAGATAATATATAATAAATTATCGTTAGTCTTCAACAGGAAAAATTTAATAGAATACAATAGACAACAAGTTTCAGATCAATATTCGCAATGAAATAATAATTCAAAGAAGAGTTACGTAGAGAATGAAATCTACTATAATCTATGAATTTAATAACCCATCATCAATATTTTATCCTCGTAACATCAATCAATATTCATCTCAAATCAAATATTCATCTTTGCACCATGTGCCAAAGATATTCATCAATCGGTCATGTTCATCTCAACACTGCTCATCTTTGCACTAAAGGCCAAAGATATTCATCGGTCTAATTATGTTCATTTAAAACACTGCTCATCTTTGCACCATGTGCCAAAGATATTCATCACCGGTCATGTTCATTTAAATACTGCTCATCTTGCACCATGTGCCAAAGATATTCTTCAGAAATCATTCATCTTTGCACTTCTCGTGCCAAAGATATTCAATAATATCATCATTTAAGACCCGAGGATGATAAAAATATTTTTACGTAATCTAATCCAAAGGAAACAAAATGACAAGGATTAAGGATTAAGGATTCGTACTTTGTTTTATCCATGTCCAACAATACCTCAAACATAATCATAGTGGTGTAAAATTCAAGAATGATCAAAACATGGATACAATCGAGCTAGTATCCGAATAGATATTTTGGACGAAAAAGAAGAAATTTTATTTTTCTATGAATAGTGCCAGATATCGTGAATAGTCTTGAGTACGTGAATAGTTCAAGATATCGTGAATAGTAACTCAGACACCAAAAGATAGAAATTCCACAAAAACATCTTCACGCTTCATGAATAGTACTCGTGAATAGTAACTCGTGAATAGTAACTTATGAATAGTAACTCGTGAATAGTAACTCATGAATAGTAACCCTGACATGAAAAGTTCCAAATTTGATAAAAACTTCAGATCAACATTTCAAAGATAATGATATTGAAGAAATAATATCATTACTTAAAAAATAATAATATCCCTTACCTCAAAGAATCAAGATTACCCGGAAGGAAAGGTCGGAAGTGATCTTTGAATGAAACTTGTATCTTTAACAAAGAACTCTCAAAGTATCTAAATACTCACAAAATACGCCAATAATATAGAGAGAGAAAGAGAGAAAACTTTGTTTCGTGTGATTTTCAATTCTAACTTAGCCCTCTATTTATAGGAAAATGTTAGCCTACCAAGCAGACTTGACTTGCTACTACGATGGCTTTTACTCGCTACTATTGCCACCCACCACATTTGAAATAAAATTCAGCACATTTCTTCACCAACCACAAGTGGGGCCCACTCAATTCTAGAATTTTCCACCAAAATCAATTATAACCCTAATTTCCGAATCGACATCTCTTAAAATTCATAACAAATCATTCGTGCATTTTAACGGTTCAAAATTTGTGGACATATACTCAACTTATGTATGTATAACATACCCAAAATTACCATTAATCCAACTATTTGGATTAAAAATTATAACCCCGCAATATATCTCAAAACCCCCGATTTAATTTTTAATACCTCTAACTGATAAAATATCGATAAAACACCTCAACAATAATTTCTTCATTTATAACCACATAAATAAATCCATCATTTATATCCACATAAAATAAATATTTCTTTATCATATGAATCAATAATTAATTATTCACAAATAATATTACAGTAATCACAATTATGACAACCGCACTGCTCCTGTGAAAGAGGGGCTTTCGATAAGGATTTCTCCTTCTTGGCGCCGCAATTAGGTGACCAAACCTCTCCTCGATGTAACTTTCTAGACATTGCCAATAATGCTATCTAATAATATTATTCAAATAATATGAATTATTGATCCGATAATGGAGATAATGTGCGTTTGACAATTATTGAACAACAATAATATAAAATATCAACGCAGCAATTATTGAATCAATAAAATAAAATATTGAACAAGAATTCATCGTGAAAATTATTGAGTAGTGCCTTCACGTAAGGATCAATAATTCAACAATACCTGCAATACCGGTGCATCTTGGCAACCACGCCAGACATCGTATTTTAACCACCGGGTATTCCAGCGCCTTAATTCAGAATAAACTACGCCTGTTATTTTTAACCAACTTATATTTGTCGCTTTTCTTCATCCAATCGCTCGTTATGGGCCCACATTATGGTCAAGGTGCCGCATTTAATATTCCCGACGAAGATTTAATATTCCACCACCAAACGAATATTCCCCAACAAAATGAATATTTTATAACCACTTATTTATTTTGAAATATTTCATGATTTAACCCTTAACTATCCACATTAATCAAATCAACCCTTACTATTTCAAAATAATAAATAAAGGAAATTCCTTTTTATTTAAAAAATTTTCGGTCTTACACATTATGAACACGAGACATATACTTGAGGTAACGCGAGTCTATAGCTACATTACCTACTCTTTGGCCAAGAATTTGAAATGGACCAATAAATCGTGGATTTAGCTTTCCTCTCTTCCCGAATCTTGTAACTCCCTTCTATGGGGCAACACGCAACAATACATGATCCCCAATACTAAATTGTACGTCCTTTCGATGAAGATCCGCATAACTCTTTTATCGATCTTATGCCATTTGTATATGTTGTCGAATCATTTGGATCTTTTCCGTAGTCATACGTACCAACTCGGGTCCCAACAATGTTGCTTCACCCACCTCGTCCCAACATACTGAAGAGCGACACTTTCGTCCATACAATGCTTCAAATGGGGCCACACCAATGCTTGTTTGATAACTGTTGTTGTAGGAGAATTCCACCAATGGTAAATACTTATCCCAACTCCCTTTGAAGTCTAGGACACAGAGTCTTAATAAATCTTCAAGAGTTTGAATAGTCCTCTCTCGATTGTCCATCCGCTCAAGGATGGTATGTCGAACTAAATCAGAACTGCGCCCATAGCTTTTTGCAAGCTAACCCAAAATCTTGAAGTAAATCTTGGGTCACGATCCAAAACTATGGATACTGGCATGCCATGCAATCTCACAATCTCATTTACATACATATGAGCAACACGTTCAAGGGAATAAGTCTCCGGTATCGGCAAGAAATGAGCAGACTTGGTTAATCTATCAACAATAACCCAAATAGCATCGATGGCTTGAGAAACCGTAGGAAGACCTGTAACAAAATCCATGGTAATGTGTTCCCATTTCCATTTCTGAATCTCAAGTGGTTTCAATGGACCCTTAGGTACTTGATGCTCTGCCTTTACACGTTGACATGTTAAACACGTCGAGATAAACTTTGCAACCTCTCTCTTCATATTGTTCCACCAAAATGTATGTCGAAGATCACGATACATTTTGGTACTTCCAAGATGGATCGCAAATGGTGTATTGTGTGCCTCCATCATAATCTTGTACTTCAAATCAGAGTCATTAAGAACACAAAGTCTGGAGTGGACTCGAAGTATTCCTTCTTCATCGATTCTTACTTCCAGAATAACACCTTCTTGTACTTTCTTCTTCATACGCATCGCTCCGGGCCGGTGGGCTCGATCAACCTTAAATTTTTCTATTAAAGTTGGCTCTCATGCGTGATACTTGACATCATCGCACTCATTCCCAAGATATGATCTTCTACTCAACGCGTCGCCTACCACGTTCGCTTTTTCGTGACGGTGATTGAATAGTATAGTCGTAATCTTTCAACAACTCGAGCCAATGTCGTTGCTTGCATGTTGAGTTCTTTTGAGTGAAGAAATATTTGAGGCTTTTATGGTCCGAATATATCTCCACTTTCTCCCCATATAGATAGTGCCTCCAGATCTTTTTAAGCTTGAATCGATCGCCGCTAACTTTAGATCATGAGTAGGATAATTCCTCTCATATTCTTTAAGTTGTCATGAGGTATAGGCTATGACTTTCCCACGTTGCATGAGAACACATCCTAACCCTTTGCTCAAGCATCATCAGAGATAACAAATCCATCCGAACCGGATGGTATTGTTAGAACTGGTGCCGAAATAAGTCTCCTCTTAAGCTCTTGGAAACTCTTATCACATTCCTCGCTCCAAATAAATTTTGTATCCTTCCGAGTTAGCTGAGTTAATGGAGTAGCGATTCGAGAAAACCCTTCCACGAATCTCCGATAATAACCAGCTAGGCCCCGAAAGCTACGTACTTCGGTCACCGACTTCGGTTGGTCCCAACTTTGTATTGCTTCAATCTTCGCCAGGTCGACAGATACTCCATGTTTAGACACCACATGCCCAAGGAATGCTACTTCCTCAAGCCAGAACTCGCATTTCTTCAAGTTGGCATATAGCTTGTTTTCACGAAGACTTTGGAGTACCAGCTTCAAATGGTGCTCATGATCATCACGGCTTTTAAAATATATGAGAATGTCATCAATAAAGACAACAACGAACTGATATAAATAGTCCTTGAATACTCGGTTCAACATATCCATGAAAGTCGCAGGAGCATTAGTCAATCCAAAAGACATGACTAAGAATTAATAATGCCCGCATCGAAGTTCAAGGCGCTTTGAATATCCTCGTTCTAATCTTCATTGATGATATCCGTAATGAAGATCGATCTTTGAAAAGAATTGTGCTCCTTGCAACTAGTTAAACAGTCATCAATACTTGAGTAGTGGATACCTATTCTTGATGGTGACATGGTTCAATTCCCGATAGTCAATACAAAGTCGCATACTCCCGCTCTTTCTTCTTTACAAATAAAACAGAGCAACCCAAGGAGATGTACTAAGATTTAATGAAACCGATGCCCAACAACTCCTCAGTTGGACCTTTAACTCCTGAAGTTCAATAGAGCCATTCGATATGGGGTTTTAAAATGGGCTTTGTACCCAGTTCAAGATTAATAAAGAATTCAACTTCACGTTCTGGGGGTAGACCGGGAAGTTCTTTAGGAAACACGTCAGGAAATTTACTAACAACAGGAATATTATTCAAATCTGACGTGTCTTTATTCAAATCCATAACATGGGCTAAGAAAGCTTGACATCCATTTTTCAATAAACGAATAGCTTTATGACTAGATATGACAGTAATTGATTTTAGTGTCTTAGTTGCTTGAATTGTACAACAGTTGGTTAGGAATATGAAAACTAACAACCTTATTTAAAATAATCAATTTTAGCATGATGAGTAGTTAACCAATCAATCCCTAAAATCACATCAAAAGCAAGTATCTCTAAAGAGATAAGGTCGGTGTAAGGTGATGGTGCCAACTTGAATCAAACAAGATTTATAAATAGTGGATGTGATGAAAGTTTCTCCTAAGGAGTCTCCACAGATAAATCAAAGTCTAATTTCTCCGGAGTTAAGTTTAAACGTTGAGCATAATCGGGAGAGATAAATGAATGGGTAGCACCCCAGATCAAGTAAGGTATAAACTTTGCAAGAATTAATGATTAGCTTACTCGTGATCACCTCGTTTGGGTTCCTTGATTTTGACGGTCATGATAAACGCTCTTCCAGAACCGTTGACTCTAACTTTTCTGGGACAGCCTTTTGAGTCACTGTCCCCCCTGGACTTGGTTTCGCTATCGTATAATCTCGAACGATATGTCCTTCCTTTCCACAATTATAACATACCTTGAACTGTTGTGGGCAATTTGCACTGATATGTCCTTCTTTCCCAAGACTTATATATATGACCGGTGGTCGTTCTCCTCCCTTAGAACTAGTTGCTACTGGTGTTGACGTCTTCACATAGTCATTGTTAAATCTCCTCTTTTTAAAATCTCCTCCCGACTCGCTTTATCTATTCTCATGGCCATGACTACCACCAGAGTGGTTACTATTTTTTCCGTCTTTTTCTTTCTCTCTACCGGTTATCGTTATTACGTTGATCGCTATCTCCCAGATGATCCTGGTTATGGTCCCTCGGTTGAACGTACTCGTTATCTCGCTCTAATAATTGAGCCCTATTAACAACTTCTGAATAGAGAGAAAATTTATGAGAAATGAGATACTGACGTATGTCGGGTTTCAAACCTCTCAGAAACATCCACGTCATACGTTCCTCATTCTCCACCAAATGAGGTTCAAACCTGGATAACTCTGCAAACTTTGCCTCGTACTGGGACACCGTCATGTTATTTGTTCTAGTCTAATAAACTCAACTTCCTTCATATGACGAATACTTTCAGGAAAGTACTTGTCATTGAACAACTTCTGAAACGTCTCCCAAGACATGCTAAGTGCAGCTGGATGGGTACGCTTCAAAGATTTCCACCAGTAATCTGCCTCATTACGGAACATAAAAGTAGCGAATGGAACCTTCTGTTCTTCTGTGCATCCCAAGACATCGAATATCTTGGTAATTTGTTTGACCCACGTCTCCGCCTTAATCGGATCCGGCTTTCCCCAGAATTATGGTGGTTCCAACTCTTTGAACTATTTGGCCGTGATAAATTGTGCATTGTTATCATTTCCACCTGTATTTTGTGCACGAGTCTCCCTCGTCTGATCTTGCATGAACTGCAAAAAACTTCTAAACATCCCGTCGTTCATCATCTGCTTTCGATTGGCGTTGTTCACGGGAGGAACATTGCCATCTTTAACGCGTTCTCCTCATTGGTGAGTAAAGCGTCTCCACGCCTCATTTACTCCATGTTAACATTTTCAATCGACATTCTCAAATATCGCCATAAAACAATGGTTAATTAAGGAAATCAACATATCATATAATATCCCTATATATTGACCAACTAACAAATAAGCTTAGTACGACACTTTAGCGAAGGATTTACTCGTCTCTCCCCTCCTAGTTCTATTCCCCGATCTCCGCCAGAGATCATATACCTAAGCTCGATACCAACTATGATGCCCCCAAAATAGGTATACATCACCCATCCTGAGTCGTCAATAACATGGCACAGAAACAACTACAACATTATTAATACAACATATAAATTATGAGTTTAAATACAAATATTGTCATCTAGACAATATCTATACCCAACTATGTCCTCAATAAAATTATTGATACATTATTTTACAAATATGGTGAGAACTACTAAAACAACTTCTAGAACCATCATTCCACACCCCGACTCGTACTCGCTACATTCTCGCCTCCTGAGAAGAAAAATGGAACAACAAGGAAAAGGGTGAGCTCAACTAGCCCAGTAAAGAATATTATGACTAAGATAATATAGAACAAATTATCATTAGTTTTTAACAGGGAAAAATCTGATAGAATATAATAGACAACAAGTTTCAGATCAATATTCGCAGCAGAAATAATAATTCATAGAACAGTTACGTAGAGAATGAATTCTACTATTATCTATGAATTTAAAAGTCCATCATCAAAATTTTATCCCTGTAACATCAATCAATATTCATCTTGAATCAAATATTCATCTTTGCACTATAGGCCAAAGATATTCATCAGTCGGTCATATTCATCTCAACACCTGTTCATCTTTGCACTACGGGCCAAAGATATTCATTATAAAATCATTTATCTTTGCACTAAAGGCCAAAGATATTCAATAATATCATCATTTAGGACTGAGGATGATGAAAAATATTTTAAAGGAAACGAATCCAGTGAAACAAAAGAATAAATATCAAGGATTCGTATTTCAGTTATTTCATGTCCAAAAATACCTCATAAATAATCATAGTGAAGTAAAATTCAAGAATGATCAAAACATGGATACAATCAAGACTAGTATCCATATAGATATTTTGGACGAAAAGGAAAAAAAATTCATTTTTATTTGAATAGTGTCGTATTCGTGAATAGTGTCGTATTCGTGAATAGTGCCGTATACGTGAATAGTAACCCCGACACAAAAAGTTCCAAATTTGATTAAAAGTTCAAACCAATATTTTGGCATAATGATATTGAAGAAAATAATATAATTTAAAAAGAAAATAACATCCCTTACCTCGAAAAGATAGTACTTCTAGTTGAAACACCGGATATAGGCTATGACTTGAACTTGCACCGTATAGCAACACTCAAAATATTAAAATACTCACAAGAATACGCTCAATATATCGAGAGAGAAAGAGAGAGAAGATTTTAGTTTTTGGTGTGATTTTCAATTCTAACCTAAGCACCCTATTTATAGGAAAATGCTTAGAACACCAAAGCAGAAAATTTAATAAAATAATAATATACTTTTCTTAATTTCCTTAGCACACCTCACTAGCTGATTCAACCATTAACATGTGCCACTCAAATGGAAAAAACGTTTTCCTTGATAAAAATAAATAAAACTTCCAAAAATCAATTATTTCGGAACTTTGGAACTTTAATAATTCACAATAAATAGCCCTTTTGTCAGAAAAATTCAAACCACATGTCTTTTTCATAGGAAATTTCATTCTCTACAACTTTGCAGAAGAAAGTTTTTCCAAATTCCAAACAAAAATTGACCAAAATCCACAAACGGACAATTTTACATGCTATAATCAAATTTCGGTCTACTCTTCCTCCTCATATAGTCATATATCTCACATTCATTGTAAAAATATCACCATCAATATATTATTAAAATAATATAGTTAATTGAATTATTTTATCAAAAAAAGATAAAATATTAATTTTCAACAATTGTCACATTAAAAAATTTTCCCCATCTATATCAACATAAAATCAATATTTTCCTCATCATATAAATTAATAATTAATTATTCACAAATAATATTACGTAATCACATTATCGACAACTGTGTAGTTCCCGTGAAAGAGGGCTTTCAATAAGGATCTCTTTACTAGCGCACAATTAGATGACCAAACCTCTCCTTCGACAAAAGTTTCTAGACATTGTCAATAATGTTATCTAATAATATTATTCAGATAATATGAATTATTGCTCCGATAATAGAAAATATTGTGTAGTGACAATTATTAAAACAATAGTAATATAAAATATCAACGCATCAATTGTTGAATCAATAAAATAAAATCTTGATAAAGTAATTATCGTAATAATTATTGAGTAATGCCTTCTTACGTAAGAATCAATAATTGGTGTAATATCGCTTTCTCATCGTGTTTTTAACCACCGGGTATTCCAACAAAGATAATTCAGTAATAATTACGCTGTTATTTATAACCAACTTATTCTTGTCGTTTTCTTTATCCAATCGCTTTCAGTTATGGGGCCCACACAAGGCTACGTCGTCGCATTTAATATTCCCCGACAAAGAAGAATATTCCACAACCAAACGAATATTCCCCGTCAACAATGAATATTTTCAAACCACTTGCTTGTTTGAAATAATTGTGCATTTTACCCATAACTTACCACATTAATCAAATCAACCCTTACTATTTCAAGATAATAAATAGAGGAAATTTAATTTCATTAAATAATAACTTGGGGTCTTACATCTTATATTATTGATTCAATTATTGTCACAGTATCAGCTGCATAATATTTTATATTATTAAATCAATAAATCAGACGACACAGTTATTCATATTGATATTTGTATTATTGACAATGTTTAGAAAGTTCTGTCGATAAAAGGGGTTTGGTCATCTAATTACGAGCCAATAAGGAGAAGTCCTTATCGGAAAGCCCCTCTTTCTTGGGAAAGATCTGGTTGTTAATATTGTGAGTTATAATAATATTGATGAATAATTGTTGAAAGATTAAAAATGTGGTTAGTCAAGTGATTTATGATAAATAAAAGTGGTTTGTCATGAAGTATTTTTTTTATAAATTTGGCTTATTACATGGACCCCCACTTACTCATTTTTCAAAATCGTCAGTAGAAAGTTATCTCAGTTTTTGTTTTATATTGCATAGTACTGCATAGTGTTTGCATAGTACTGCACAGTGTTGGTGCATAGTGTTTACATAGTACTGCATATGTAATGACCCAAAAAATCATACAATTTAATTCTCGACTTCGGTCGTTAACAATACATTCAACCTCTAATTTTACATCATTATACGATAATACAACCATTGAAATTTGCGGAATAATTAAAATTTTATATTACAATTAAAATTTTCTATTACAAACTATTCTCGTTCTCAGAACTTTCAACCTTTACATCTAAATATCTCAGAATCATTTTAATACTACAAGAGTTTACATCGCAAAACGATATTACAATTCAATATTAATACATTATTCTAACCTTAAACATGGTTCAAATAATAATAACTTCCCAAAGTATATAAATCTTCAAATATCACATCTGATTCATATCTTTCAAGAAGCACATAACTTTACCTTAAATCTTTAACCTGCAAAAGTTGTTATTTGCAAGGTTGAGCTCGACAGCCCAGCAAAATTTAACAATTCTCATGCATCACATAGCACATAATAACATGCTCAACATATATCTCATAAACATTAGACTAACATAACATACATGTTGCATTTTATATAACAAGTATAAAGATTTAGTTCCTTACTCAATCAACATTCATTATTCATTCAATGTAGTCATAAATTGACCTTAACGTTTCATACTTTCAATATATATAGAACACATCATGTTCTTTGCAACAAATATTTAAAACAATTCATCATCAAGTTCAAATAACAAATAGGAACTGAAAGACTTACCTTGATCATTGTTTACCAATAATAGTTTAATAGCTTACAGTTATCTGCACTTCACATGCCCTATACAATTATATAATCATACACTTCAACTATTAGTCACATAACAACACATAGTAATTGTAATGTAAACTCTACTCCACATCTCATAATCCTTCCTGTTAATTAGCACACAATGTTCAATTAGATTGTGTTAACTTTTTGACTTGTGTAATATTCTAACACATTTCTAACCACATAAACAACATAAACATCAAAGATTACAACCTTTAATTTCACTATTTCTCTTATTTCCTCTTCTTTTGACATTCATAGCGAAATTCTTCACCGTGAATTTATTTTTAAACCAATTCAAGTAATTCCAACTGTGATAACTCATATTCTTAACATACTAACATAATACATGATCAATTTCAACAATAAATCATAACCAAACATCAATTTGATAGTTTCAAAAGCCATTTTTCAGAAATTAATTCACAAAAAATCATTATGAACAAAATTCCTATTGTTTATCAAAATTATATGGATTGAATTGCTAGAACAACCATATAACTCATAATATTTCATAATATAACCCATATTACACATAACTCATGCTCACATCAAAGATTTAAGCACAATTTTCAACATAACTTCACAATCAAACACTATGAACGTGATTTCATTAGGTTCATCATATCTTTGTGAATTGAAACTTTTGAACAACTATAAAAATCTCATGCATACACGAAAACATATGAACACCATATATGAATATAAATTCACAATCATAAAAACCTCATTTTACAAAGACTAAATACAAAACATCTTAATTTAGTATAAGGGTTAGTTTGATACCTTTCTAGGTTGAATTAGGAGAAAAGATGGAGACAATGAAAGCTTTTCTTTTGTCTTCTCAAGGTTTCCTTCTTCTTCTTCTTCTTCTTCTTCTTCTTCTTCTTCTTCTTCTTCTTCTTGTTCTTCCTCTTCTTCTTCTTCTTCTTCTTCTTCTTCTTCTTCTTCGTATTATCTCTTCTTCTCTTTTACAACTTACGTAACTTAGAAAATATGACGTATAATATAATATGTATTAATATATAATATAATTATATGTAATAATCGATGTCGCTTATATCTTTTTTTTAAAATCATAAGCCATAAGGCTTGTTTGGCTAAACCACTTTAAAAATTAATAACTTAAAATCCTTATGCCTTGTTTGGTAAAACCTATTTAAATAAAAGACTTAACATTCATTAAGCCTTGTTTGGCAAAACTAAATTAAACGCCTTTAATTTATTTTAATAACACATTTATAGTATAGTTTATGGTCAAACTTTATTTAATCAAATTCTAATATTCAATGTAATTAAATCTAACAACAATTACACCATTTTAATTAAGTGAATTTACTCTCATTATTTATAAAATTTTAATGCATACCAATTTCATTGCCATAAAGCATAATAATCGAATTATATTATTTCATAATATAATTGTGACACCCCCAAAATAGGTATACATCACCCATTCTGAGTCGCCAAATACATGGTACTGAAAACAACTATAACTTTATTATTACAATTGTCGTGCAAAATACGACAACACATATTTTGAGTTTAAATACAAATATTGTCATCTAGACAATATCCACACCCAGATAAAGTCCTCATTATAATTATTCATACACTATTTTACAAAAACAGTGAGGACTGCTAAAACAACTTTCTAGAACCATCACTCTATACCCTGTTTGGTTCCTGCTATATTCTCGCTTCCTGGGAAGAAAAATGGAACAAAAAGAAAAAGAGTGAGCTCAATTAGCCCAGTAAAGAATATTATGACTAAGATAATATACAAAAAATTATCCTTAGTCTACAACATGGAAAAATATAATAGAATATAATAGACAACAAGTTTTAGATCAACAACTGTAGCGAAGACAACAATTCATTAGAAGAGTTAAGTAGAGAATGAAATCTACTATCATCTATGAATTTAAAAGTCCATCATCAATATTTTATCCCTGTAACATTGATCAATATATATCTTGCATCAAATATTCATCTTTGCACTATGGGCCAAAGATATTCATTTGTATCACCAATTGGTCATGTTCATCTCAACACCTGTTCATCTTTGCACTACGACTAAAGATATTCATCAGGTAATCATTCATCGTTGCACTACAGGCCAAATATATTCATCAAGTATCACCATTAAGGACTGAGGATGATGAAAAACTTTTTAGAGAACGAATCCAGTAAGATAAAAGGATAAAGTTTAGAGATTCGTACTTTAGATAACTCAAGTTTAAAAATACTCCATAATAAATCACAATGGAGTAAAATTTAAGAATAAAGATAAAAAACATGGATACAATCAAAGATAGTAACCGTAATAGACATCTGGGACAAAGAAGAGAAAATTTCATTTTTCAGTGAATAGTGACGTGAATAGTGTCGTATTTGTGAATAGTAATCCTGACAAAAAAAAATATTTATAAAAATAACATTAAAATTCATATCAATATTTCAACATAATGATATTAAAGAAAATAATATCATTTACGAAGAAAATAACATCCCTTACCTCAAAATAACAGTATTTTTGATCGGAATATCGGGTGTAAAGCCGAAGAAAACTTGCACTGAATAGCAACTCTCAAAGTATCTAAATACTCACAAAAATACGCTCGATAATATAGAGAGAAAGAAAACTTTTTTTGGTGTGATTTTCAATTCTAACCTAACCGCCTATTTATTTGAAAATGCTAGAACGTCATAGGAGACTAAATAATAAAATAATAATATAATTTTCTTTCCTTTCTACGCATGCTTCAATTGAATTGATGAGCAGCCATCTTGGAAAAAAAATAGCTGCCCACATATTTTAAAAACAAAAGTGGGTCCCACCCAATTTTAAAACAAAAATATTTAATTTCTAAAACTTTAATAATTCATAATAAATAGCCCTTTTATCAGAAAAATACAAATTTTATGTCCATTCCATACAAAATCGAATTCTCTACAACTTTGTAGCTTTAAGTTTTTCAAATTCCAAACCGAAAATATCCGAACTCCACAAACGGATGATAATTAGGGTTAAGTATAACTTAGACCAGTTAGCTAGACTTTATATTAAGGAGATAATCTTTAGACATGGAGTGCTAGTATCGATTGTGTCAGATCGTGATCCACGATTCACGTCGAACTTTTGGAGAAGTCTACAAGAGCAGTTGGGAACGCAGTTGAAGCTAAGTATAGCGAATCATCCATAGACGGATAGACAGAGAGAGAGGACAATTCAGACGTCAGAAGATATGCTAAGATCTTGTATCATGGATTTCAAGGGTAGTTGGGATGATCATCTACCATTAGTGGAGTTTGCGTATAACAATAGTTATCATGCAAGCATAGGTATGCCACCTTACGAAGCTTTGTGTGGGAGAAAATGAAGAACGCCACTGTATTGGGATGAGGTAGGAGAACGCCAAATGTTGGGACCAGAATTGGTGCAACAGACAGCGGATATTGTCAAAAAGATTCAAATGCGTCTTCTAGCAGCTCAAGACAGACAGAAGAAGTTTACGGATCCGCACAAAGAAAATCGAGAGTTTGAAGTAGGTTTGTACGTATTTCTAAAAGTATCTCCCTAGAAAGGGAAGATACAATTCGGAAAGAAGGGAAAGTTAAGTCCGAGGTTTATAGGACCTTTCGAAGTATTGAAACGGGTAGGTGAGGTAGCTTACATGTTAGCATTACTTCCAAACCTAGAACGAATACATAATGTATTTCACATATCCGTGTTACGTCCGTATAAGCCAGATTATAAGCACGTGATAGAATATGAGCCTATCCATGTCGAGAAGGACTTAACGTACGAGGAAATGCCGATTCAAATTATCGATAGAAAAGAACAAGTTCTGCAGAATAAAGTCATACCTTCCGTGAAGGTGATATGGAAGAACCACGATACGTAAGAAGAAATGTGGGAGTTAGAAGAAATGATGAAAAGAATTACCCGCATTTATTTGTGTAATTTTTTATATAGCGAGATTCGGGATGAGAATCCTTATAAAGGGAGAGAGTAGTAACGCCTTTAAAATCGAACCTTTGTAATTACTTTTAATAATTAATAAAATAATATTATTTATTATTATTGCGTGTTGAGAAGATGAAGGTCGTTCTATAACCTAGAAACGTCGGAACTTCGTAGTATTTTAACTACGTGGGAGAATTAAAGTGTTTGAATTTTTAAAACGAAAATAAAGTTTTCCGAGAAATTTTTCAAAAAACACTATTCATCAATTTGTGCTTGGAAATTATTTTTGAACTTCCGAGAAATACGTAACGTTATATTATCGAGTTGATATTGATTATGTAATAATAACCTAAGTATGGAAAACGTAATATTTCGCATTTGGACTTAATTTGGGAACGTTAGGTTTATTAAGAGTTAAAGGAAGGAAGTTATGATCGTATGATGTGTATACATTATATGAAGTATGGATGTAAGTATAATACGACGTATTGTACTATTATGTATGAAGAATAAGATAACGTATATTAAGAATTAATATACGAGATAGCATACGAAGATTATATGTGGGGTATAAATGTTAAGTTATGTAATTTAAGGTAATGGACTTGTAGGATTAATAGTCTAATATAGAAGTCCAATGTATGTGATCATCAAGCCCAAGTGTTTGATTATCATAAAACTAAACCATTGTAGCATGAGCCCATTAAGAGAGAAGCTAGATTAATTATCAAAGCCCAATGATTTAGCCATGATCCATGGAGCAATCCAAGTGTGAAGTGGGTAGACTTGATGGGCAAGAACTTTATGTGATAGTCAAGCATTAGATAAGTGTTGTGATGATTAAGTGGTGTGGTGATCAAGAGAAGTGGCTAGCAAGTAGACTTGGAGGTTAAGAAATGAATAGTAAGGAGGTGGATTAAAGGAGGTGGGGCGATTTAATGTCTATTCTACCCTCACTTTGAGAGCTCTATAAATACCAAGCTTCTCAATTCATTTGTTGTTTTACAATTCCTCTCAGCTTCTCTCAAAGCTAAAACAAATTAATTGTTAGGAAAAATAAGTTACTTAAGACTTATAAGCCACTTCAACCTTTGATAAGTTTCCCTAGTGAATTGAAGTCTTAGTCTTCAAGGGTAAGACTCATATTTCTTTTATCTACATCTCTTCTATGATAGGATTGATAGAGAAGGGGGATGGTTTGATAATAACATGTAATAAGTTAATAATGAATGAACTTAAGCCGAATAAGTTGAATAAACAACTTGAATTCTAATAAGTTGCTAGAACCATGAAGATCTTATCATAAGTTGTCATATGATGATTAGTATGTTGATTATAGCATGAGAACATTGATTAGTGGACTTAAGTTCATAGTAAGTCATTTACATGAGAATTTGTAGTTCGTAAGTTAAATAAGACAATTACTTATGAAAATGAGTCAAAACCTACTTTGATTATAAGTTGGTGTAGTAAATAACTTGCAATAATCTTATGTTGATTAAAATCCATTTAGAACAGTTAGTAATGAAGATTTGCCGGAATTTACATGATTAGACGATTATCGTCGAATTCGTAAAATTCTCGGAATGGAAGTCGTATTTTGTGTTTGAAGTCAGAAACGTTGGTTTTCATTGGAGACAAGTCATATTGGTCATTATAGAGTTGCGGACTTGAAAATGACCGGATTCCAACTTGAAACGAAGAAACGAGCATTGAACGTTCACGAACGTTTATCGTTTTCGTTAAAAATGAACTCATAGGAGAATTTTTAGCAAACGAAGTGAAATAGATAAAATTCTTGCATGAACGCGTAGATTATGAAAATTTTGAACCGAAGGCTTTTGAACGGACCAATTCGGACTTAAAACGAAGAAGTTATGCGTCCGGGAAATTCGCTAAAATTTCAAATCAGATAAATCGTTTCTATAAGACTGAGAGTGGCGCCATGCTGCCGACTCAAGTTAAAAAATCTCGCATCGCGAGGCGAGGCGGAACCTCAGACATCGCTAACTCACGTCGTAGCGTGAGATGCTGAGTGATTGTTGGCACCGCGGCGCCAGTCACAAGAAAAATGATAGAAAAGAAAGATTTCAAGTGTAGAAGGAAAGAGAACTTATTAGTAATGAATTAAGATGTAATCATAACATTGTTAAGACATTGTAAGGTACTTGTAAGACACTAATGCATGTTGATTAAGAAAGATGAACAAAATGTGAATGATGCAATGAAAGCTGGAAACCATAATAACAAATCTAAGTCAGGATTTAGATTGAGATGGAGGGTAAGATATAATAGTAAACATACTTGATTATATAAGACCTAATGTGGTATGTTATATAGTTATGTATTATAGAAACACAGAGACTTAATGTGTACGTGTGTTAATCTATAAGTAGACGCTAAAGGCAAGTATTCTAACCCTTGTTACAGTTCAGTCTGGACAAGCTGTGTAATTCATGTATTCTTTCGCATGAAGTTTTTAACGATGAAGTCTAAAGCCAATTCTTTCGGCTAGACTTATATTATGAATCTATTAAGCATGATTTGTATTTACTGAGTTATATTGGTATGGTTTTCAATCGAAGACCAAGTATGCTAAAATGTTTTTGTCATTTAACGACATGCACGTGAGGTTGCCACAACTTAAACGTATACACGTTTAATGAATGTAGTGTTGATCAACATAAGGTAATATGAGCTGATTACTCAGAAGTGCTCGTAAGCTATGCTGGACTAACGGACTTAGTGTCGGGTTGTCCTTTTCAAACGAACTTATGAATACTCATAGACTTGAGCCATAATTGTTATTACACTGAGTATGGTTGTGTAAAACGTTTTGAAGGAAAAGAAGTGCTATTTTGAATTATCGATAGTACTTCGTAACTATTGTTCAGTTATTGAAGATATATAAGTTCTATGTTTCAAGCATGTTGTTTATTAGAATTGTAGTACTTGCTGAGCTAGTCATGCTCACTCTTGCTTGAACCATATGAACACAGCTAAAATCGATTTTGGATCAAGGCTCCAAGGAGGATAAAGGCAAAGCGAAGACGAACCCGTAGCATACTTATGTAATAGTATTGGATGAATGTTTGTAATATATTGATATTATGACAAGAACAATTTAAAGGGTTACAAAGAACCTGGGGAATTTAATATTATTTTGAATATATAAGAGATATACTAGTCCTTTTGAGACTATTCAATGGAATGAATGAATGAATGGTAGTACCGTGTAGCACCATCTGTCGGGTTGGAAGATACCTGGATTTGGGGCGTCACAACTTCAATGCGCGATTTCCTTCGGGGAAACCCCCTACTCATTAGCCTATGAGATGGAAGCAGTGCTCCCATAGAGGTGGAAATGGAATCCCTTAGAGTGTTGATGGATGCTCGGTTGGATGAGGACCAATGGGTACAAGAGCAGGTATCACCAATTGTCTACGATGAGCGAAAGGTGAACCGGTTATCTTCCATGGTCGATTATATCGAAGCAAAGGATCACACGATCCTACAATAGAAAAGTTCGGCTACGGCAGTTCAAACAACATGACTTGGTTTTAAAGAAGATTATTGACAACCAAGACCAATCCAAGGGAAAATGCGCTCCCAACTGGGAAGGCCCATTTGTTGTCAAGGAAGTATTGACGAGAGGCGCTCTCAGACTACATGAAATGGATGGTGATGAATTTCCACAGCTTATCAACTTGGATACCGTGAAACAGTATTATGTTTGAAGTTACCATCAAGCAAAATATCTTGTGTTTTGGATCATCAAATCACTAGTCATTCTGGTTTTCTAATTCTTTTTACATATTCTTCTGCCCCTCAGGGAAACATAAATTTCAAACCAGCACCCTGGTTTCACCTCATTTCAAACCTTCCATACAATTTTGGTTATCCTGAAGATGGGATTGAACCTTTCACATCTGCAGTTTATCCTAAAGATGGGATTAAACTTTTCTATGCTTGCAGTTTGTCCTGAAGACGGGATCAAACTTTTTCCAAACCTGCAATTTGTCCCAATCATGGGATCAAACTTTCTTCTCCCCGCAGTATAGCCTGAACATGGGACTCAAACTTCTCTTCGGCTGCAATTCGTCCTGAAGGGCAAACTATGTCGACGATCTCCACGATCTGAGGAGTGTGTAGGAAACCATATTCAATATGGCTTACCATAATAAACAAAAAACACAAAACATTTCTACCATTTCTCTACAAAAACAAAAACACTTCTACACCCTTCTTCATCAATAAAGCTTCTACACCCACATGCCTTCATATTCAGCCTTAAACCTCTTACACCAAGTTCGAACTACGCAGACCTAATCTCCTCCTTAATAGGAGTACGTAGGCAGCCATTTATGGTTCGGTCTAACCCTCTACCAGAACAAAAATGCTTGTCACACGGTACTGGGATCAAACTTCAATCCACTGCATTTCATCGGCTTCAGACCATAGGGATGGAATTATTCAACCTCTCCTCACCAATAGGAGATTCGGTGACCATCTAAGTTGCAGTTGTGCCTCAAAGAGCAACACCAATCCATAAGAGATGGAATTAATAAGGCTTCTCACAAATAGAAATCTTGGACGACCATCTGTGGTGCGGTCAATCTTAGAGAGGAAAAGCCACACTCCTCTCCACATTTCGATACAGAAACTAGTCCCAAGACATCAAAGATGGTAGGGATACATACAGATCAATGATCCATTCTGAAAGATCTTGTGATGGCTCAATGTCCACATATTAAGGATGAGTTCAGAATGCATCATGATCACAAGCCCTGAAGAAACAGGAAAATATCAAGAAAGTATCAAGGCACAATTGAAAGGGAAGTAAATCAAAATATATTTCTCTGCCATATATAATAATGTTTGATATATACAATATGTGTTGTACATACCAAAATGGCAAAGCTAGTCTATGCAGGAAAGTACAAGTGTATCTATGGATCTGTGTGTATGCAGACTATCAGATTTAACATAACATCCCTCTCTGAAGAAGGAGGTAACGCTGCAAGCTCCTGCCCAATGGTATCTATATGAGCTAGCAAATCTGAGGCTAACTGCATTGTGGCATGATGCTCATCAATATATGCACTCATGTCGGCAAAGATGCCAATCGTATGGGATCTTACTGAAGTACTGTCTACGATGACCACATCCCAGACAGATAGGGTAGCATCTCGCTCCAAAATTAATGCATCTCTGGCTGATCTAGCCTCGTCCCTCTCTAATAGAGTTGCGTCTCTCCCATCAAGAGCTGTCAACATTGAAACCTTAGCCTGATCTCTCTCATAGGTCATCAGATGTAGACTGGCTGCCCGAGATCTTTTGTCTTTGAATTTGAATGACAATAGCACAAGTAGTAGGAGAATCCATCACAAGTGCTGGCAACCCAGCAGTCAAATCCTTCTCAATGGGAAAATCAGCCTCTGCCATAAGGTCCTCATCATCAGAATTAGTCCCCTGCATTGTGGATACTATCGCAGCCGATGTAGTCTCTATCTCCATCCATGCGGAATACTCTACAGAACAACCCATATGGCTGATAAAAAACTCAGATAGCTCTCGCTGATCCAAACAGGCATACAACCTGGATTTGTCCTCTGCTGATAAATGTCGAGAAGCAAAGCGCTGACTCGATGCCCCCTCAAAAGGATGAAAATCCTGGAACTGGTCAAACTGACACATCACGGCCAGTGGGTGGTAAGTAATCATGCCTCTCAAACTAGCAAGAGGAAGATAATCCATGCCCGGAGCATGAGAAATAAAGTTGTAGGGTGAGCTAAGCCCTATACACGATAATATAGCAAACGGATCTCCAATCCCTGCCAGGAAAGCTGACCATGATGCAACATTTGTACACTCCACAGGCTGAAAGGAGTATGAACTGGCTATATCATGGGTGAAACAATACCCATGCCATCTGAAAGTGCCAATCGGTCTCAAGTGTGACATAAATTCGCGTCGACAACATGACCGACCACTCTGTAAACACTCCGTTGGATAAGTGCAAAGATATGTAGGTGACCTCGAGTCTCTGCTATGATCACTTCCGGTATCTTTGGTGTGTGACCCTCCCTAAGAGCTCTCACCGCCATGCCGACGCCTAATGTCCAACTCTTCCATGTATCATGGCATGTAGACATACGACAATACGCACAATAGCAGTACATCTACTCTGGCCAAACGCCAATGATCTTCTGGCGTGGTGAAAACCCCATAATGTCATGCATAACTATCCTCAGAGCCAAATCTGTCAAACAAAAAATGTTGGGATATAACGTGGCCAGATGTGATCTCATCCTGCACCACTCTACGCCTCAAGCTAGTGAGGATTATGAACTACCTACTCATATTTCTAGTAGCCATATGCGTGCAAGGTCTGTCTAGTGGTAGCATCGTCAAACATGCATACTCCTCCAGAGTAGGAGTCAACTCTTGGGTCCAAAATCAGAAAACCTGCCTCTCCGATACCCAGTGCTCCAGCATGTCCTCCACGAATCCTGTGGGAACCTGAAACATCAACAGGGTCATAGTATGCTACAACAAATGATCTACAGTCACCTTGTCTTATGGTGATATGATATCATACCACGATCACATACCCGATGTCACCAAAGATGGTGGGGTATGATCAATACGGCTAACTGTCAAAGAAGACATCTATACGGGCCGTGTCATAAGACCATTCAAGAGTCAATGTTGAATATATTCGGACATACATACATATGCATAACATAATAACTTGCATGATACAATAGATGGCAATATGATATAGGGAATGGAAAACTGTACATACATTCCTAAGTATATCATCATCTAATACATCTTTGTACAGCTAAAATACAGGAAAATGGGACACAGCCGCCCAACAACTAATAGAGGCCTATTAAAAGATATATCAAGAATGGGTCCCACACCTCCGGGTCGATCCAGTTCGAGTTGCAAAGGAGGTCTCATAAGTTTAAAATGCCAAATCAGGAATTAAAACGCTACGCGATTGAGCGGAATAGCTTAGAATCCTGGTTCTCACGGGCCAAACTATCGCTCTGCACATCACTCATTAGTATTCGCTTTGAATGTAGGGTATACTATACCGATGAGCTCGACTTTTGAAAATCATGCTCGCAATACCTCACAGGTCCCTATCCAAAATCTGAGGTTGTAACCCTAATTCAAACATCCCCGGCTAGGGTCACAATGCAAGACTTTCAAACATCCCCGGCGGGGGTCACAACGCAAGACTTTCAAACATCCCCAGTGGGGGTCACAACGCAAGACTTTCAAACATCCCCGGCGGGGGTCACAACGCGGGATTTCATTGATAATGTATCCCCGACGGGGGTTACAACGCATTATCAACCATTGATATACACATCAATGAAGGTCAAGAAACCTTGATGTTACCTTAGCCGGTGGCAAGTAAACCCATCGAAGTAACGTATCCTCGGCGGGGGTTACAACGCCAAAGTCAGATATTGATAAAGTATTCCTGACGAGGGTTACAATGTGATTCAACCATTGATATACGAGTCAATGAAGGTCAAACAGCCTTGATATATTCCCCAGCAAGGGTTACAATGCAATGCAATCATTGATACACACATCAATGAATGTCAAACAGCCTTGACAGTTTGCCCAACAGGGACCTATCCAGTGATACACATATCAGCGAAGGTTAGGCAGCCTTGAAAATACATACTATTGGCAATAGCTCCAACAAAGATCTGTATATATCTTTGGTGACACAAACCATAGAAGACCATCCTCATCGGAGAGGACCGATGGTGGAATATGTTATACACATCCTCAATAGAGAAAGCTTTATCCCCACGGATCTCTTGCGCACAAGAGGCACCTCTATGGAGTAAAAGTCATATCAAGGATCCAAGACTTTGGTGATAGCCCCAACGTCAACATCCTTGAAGACTTGGATCGCATGTCTAAGACATCACTGATTGTCATCCTCGGCAAGATTAACAAGGAACCGACAATCATTCATTCATGCATCATGCATTTTCATCATATTCTTTTCACGCACATAGCATCATGTTTATCTCATTACATTTCAGGTAATTCAGGATTCTTTATCCTATCCATGCCTTGCATTGCATGAATATGATAAAGATGGGCATCTGTAGACACTCAAAATTTTCTACACATTGTTCACGACACATCAGGAGGATGGAAGATTCGTCTTTCGGAGATAACCTTGGAAGACAGCTTACATCCATTACAGATACTATCGGAAGTTCAGCCTTAACCTTGGAACACACACCTGGAGTATCAGTTCCAACCTCGGAGATAACCCGAAGTTTCCTCCTTGAGATAACCCCAAGGAGTGTTTATTGCGATTCGCGATAACCCCAAAGATGCTTGTTTCAAATGCATGCGATCGCTTCAATCTCGAGACCTCTGTAGAACAACTCATACTAAAGACCCGGAGCTAACACAGGAAGACAAGCACACTTACAGATGACCTTGCGAGAATCACAAACACTTGCGAGTCCAATCTCGAGATGTAACCATGAGCAATGTCTCGCTATCGGCTCAAACCAGAGATAACCCGGTGAGGAGTCAAACTATCATCTTGCCACCTCAACCCCAGTGTGTCATCTCAACATTTTATACATATATTTCTACAAAACAATGTCCTATAAGAGACAAGGAGTTCCAATCCTTAGTGATTATTACACATGGCAGCACACTGGATAAAATTTGAAGCTTGAAGACCATGGGCATGGTCCCCTCTTCTTGACTTCGTACAACCTCTAATCTCATGTCATTGCATAACTCTCGACAAAAGTGGTCTAAAGAAGGTCTTATACATCTCGTTCGGATGCTCGGATTGAATTTCTGCAAGTTTGAGCGGACATCACAGTGCACTAGTGCTCATACTTTGAGACGACGGAACCTGTGGAGCCCAAGGCACCCCGAGCAGCCGCATGTGCATCTGCGGCTACCGCAGGTACACCTACGGCTCCCCCCCTCTATAAATAGAGGGCTTGGGGTGGCTATTTGGAAAAAAAATGGCGAGGAAGCCCTGTCCAATTTGTTCTGTACACACCCCATATTGAGTGTTTTCTAAGTTTAAACACATGTTAGCTCACATATAGCTATGTTTTTCTTGCGTGGGGTCGAGTGTTCATCCATTTAGAGTCATAGAAGCTTTTTTTTTGCCCACCGAAAAGCCTTCTTACACTCTATAAAGCCTTTCTCTTCATCTTTGCACACACTATTCTTCACGTTGAGAGTCGTGTTGTGTGTGTTTACCCGGACTTCGGTCCGTGGTTTTCATTTCTGTCTATATATATATATTTATATATGTATATATTTATATATGGACTAACATTATCGAGTTATGCCTCGATTGAGCCTAGACTTATGTCTGGAGCGTTTACTTGCTTTTATATATATATACTTATATATATAAAGCTGTTGTTAGACTACATCGATGAGCCTGGATTGTATATCCTGAGGCGTTTACTTTCTTTTATATATATATATATATATATATATATATATATATATATTTATATTTATTTTCTATCGGGCCAAGAGTTTACTTGAGGTCTTCTACTTGCTTTATTTACATTTAGTCCCTTTGGAGTTTACTTCGTGGCGGTTGATAAATCTTTACTGACTTTATTTATATTTCTCGATCCCCCATAGGTGCTTTCGTGGTGGTTGATCATGTCCATATATATATATCTATATATATATATATATATATATATATATATATATTTACCGCTTTTATATATTTACATTTCCAATCCCCCATGGAGGTGCTTCGTGGTGGTTGATCATGTTCATATATATATATATATATATATATATATATATATATATATATATATAGAGAGAGAGAGAGAGAGAGAGCGAGGATCAAGTGCATACCCTTATCTTACTCATAGTGCTTACCCCCCCTTTAGGCGACGGTTTCGATCATACAACCATCATGTATACTTTTAGCGACGGACAACATATATCATCGCTAAAAGTATAGACTACTTGATTGTATGACCAAAAACCGTCGCTTAAAAGTAAGTAGCACGGTGAGTAAGATAAGGGTATGCACTTGATCCAATTCATATATATATATATATTTACAAATTTTATATGTATATAGCGCTTACTTCTTTTCATATAAATTGCATGCATCATGTGAGCCTAGGAATCATGTGATCACAGATTCGGTTCCCTCGATGGACATTTTTAGTTGTAAGCAGCTTGTACATTATTTACGGTGTCTGAATTTCCTTGGATGGATGGCAAGCCCATGAGGAGTTCGACACTGTTGTATATTATTTTCTCGAAGATGCCTCGCATCTCGAAAATAAAATCAAACAAGCCGAACATTTAATAATAAAATGGAAGTATGAAAAGGTCTCATTTTCTATTGAGCACAGGGTTTGAACAACCACTTTTATAAAATATCATTGCTAAATCTTGCTTAAAACTGAATTTTTGTATAAATTCAAACCCTTTGTATATAGGTGTGAACGAGACCTCGCACTACTTCCAAATAATTGCACATTGATCCACACACACACAGAGACATTCATATAACAGTTTCTTGAAAAGTGACTCTCACCGTGGTAACACGGATGTCGGGGGTGCCTAACACCTTCCCTCCATATAATCAATCCCCTGAACCCAAATAAATCTCGGTTTCACAGACCCGTTTAGCAGTGTTACATCATTGCATCAATGTGCAAACCTTTTCTCGGTTGCATTGGTGCAACCAGCTAAAAACACCAACTAGCGACTCTTCTAGTCAAATAAATCGACATTACACATATGCTTTGACCTTTTTTCACTTGTTTTTTCAAACAAATCTCACATAATATGAGAACTCCAAAGAACAAGTAACGAAAAAGGGACAAATAAAAATCCCGACGTCGACATTCGATATTTCAAATATCTTTGAATGCTTAGGACTTGATATAAAATATTTGAGGGGTTTGTTATTAATTTGTCTCATCTTGTTTAAGCGCCTGCATATATATATATATATATATATATATATATATATATATATATATATATATATATATATATATAGTACAAGCATGCACATATGGAATGTTATATTATACTCAAATTGATTATGGACTTTATTATAGTTTGGTTCACTAGAGGCACCAAGTGAACCAAAAAGGTAAAACCTAGTGTGCAAGAATTAAATTTAAATATAACTATTACATTTAAATCCTGGACTCCATTACAAACGGGTCTTCAAGTGCTTCTTGCTCCTTGATGTGATATCCCGAGTGTTTATAAGTTGAATAAAAGATAATGGATGGGTTAAAGAATGTGTAATAGTTAAGTCTAAGTAAATGTTATGAAATAAAAACTTTCAAGAATTGTTGAGAGGAACAGAAAATATAGAACCTATGTTAAGGTAAGGCGTTGAAGTTGTTCTACAATAGACTTCTAAAAGAGATGAGATGAAAACTAGGTAAGGGAGATTTTGGTGATTCTGAGGACGGAATCCTAATAAGGAGGGAAAAATATAACGAATGAGATTTTTATAATTAATTAAAATATTTATTTGACTTAGATAAATATTTTAGTTGATTTATTTATTGAATAATAAATATTTGATGTTGGTTGTTATGGCTTAATTTAATTAAGCGTTATAATTTGATAAATAATTTTATAATTGATGTGTATTTTATTATTAAAGTTTAATTGATTTTCTAATAAAATAACTTTAAATTATTTAAGTGTGACATTAGAAATATGTTATATGTCATAGTAAAGTAATAATATTATATAATGAATAGCCTAACCATTATGTTGCTTAACTAATGATGAAAAATGAGGTTATGCTACTAAGATGGCTTAATGTGATATTGGTCATGCATGTAAGAGTTTTGTAACATAAGCCTTATGTTATTAGTGGGGGTTACTATTATATTAATTATTAACATAACTATTACCCAAATGAGGAGTTACACAAGAAGAAATCCTAGAGTTTTTTTAGAGCAAGAGTCTTGGTGGAAGAGAGAAATTGAGAAATTGAGAAATTGAGAGAGATAGAGAGAAATAGAGGAATTGAGAGGAGCTAGAAGAATAAGAAAAAGCTAGAAGAAGGTAACTTCTAAACCCTTGTTTAATTTTTAATTTTTTTTTGGGTAGATTTATGTTCTAGGATAGTAGATCATGCTTAATCTTGTTTGTATTGGTTTAACCTTGGATTATCAAGAATCAAACAAGAGGATTCAAGAAAGAAAATGAAATGGAAAGAAAATTTGAAGAACAAAATTCATAGGTTTTGAGTAATTGTGGACAGATCTTGTGAAATTCATATCTCTTTAGGTATAATGAGTTATAAAGTGAGCCTTATATCAAATTGAAGCTATGGAAGTAAGCTATATTCTGAAAGTGGAATCACATGAAAACTCGATGATGATTTCTTGCAGTGTCTGTTTTAGTAAGGATGGTCCGAAGGGAAAACAATTTGCCCAGAAAATCAAAACTGTTACGGTTTCTGACTTGGAAAAATTCATATAAATTCGTGTCTTTTGAATATGAAGAAACTATAAACTGCAAAGTTGTAGATATGGAAGTTTACTAGCTATACTCGCGAGATTGAGCCATTTTATGGACCAGATCATGTCTGAAATAAATTGTTTAGTAAGGCTGTCCAGAAAATAAAATTTTCTAGAATAGTTAATGAATTGCAGAATCTGTTTTAGATGGACAAGGGTCTGACTTTAAGGCATAGATGAGGTTGTAGTACACTGAGTAAGGGTTAATTCTATATAAGAAGGAACAAAAATGGAATTGTAACGAAGGAGTTACGTTAAAAACGAAAACAACCTTTTGTTAATGAAATTGTGAAGATGAGTTTTATAATTCTGTTTGAATTAAGATTTTGGGTGATGATATATTTTGATGATTAACAATATCTTTTGACATATGTAATGAGTATAGATATGTGTTATTATATTCTATGCATAATTAACCATTTAAGATCAAGAGTTGAGATAAGTTAATGTATGCACATAACGTGCTCGATAAAATGCCTAAGAATAATAGTGTTTCTAAACATTGGTATACAAAGTGTCTAACTAATGGCTAATATTGGATGTTATGTGCATTTGAGTATGAAAAGATGATAATACAAGAATAATAATGGAAAGAAATCGAAAAGGGTGATTTTTAATTTTTGAAGGAAAATTAAGCATGTAAACAATGTGTTGAATATGCATTTTTGAAACCAAATTGGTATAATAAAATGGTGTGATATACGCACATTAAACTACAAGTGCGATAATCTAGCATGTGTGGTGATGAAAATGAAAATAAAACTGAGTTGCATATAAAACACATTTAGATGTCTATAAAGACATTATAAAGGATAATAAGATAAAGTAAAGCCTTAGAATATATTTGACCATGAGATCGAGTATTGATTTTGTTTATTATCAATCTCACATACGATTGTAGGTTGTGCAAGGAATAGAAGTATTAGCGTGTTGGTAAAACGCCTAGTAAAAGGCAAGTCTTTCGGTTCCTATTTGCTATGTGAATTTGATTGTTTTAAATCTTTATTGCAAAGAGCATGATGTGTTATATAAATGTTGAATGTATGAAATGTTAAAGTCAACTTATGACTAAGTTGATTGAGTAAAGCATGCTGATTGAGTAAGGAACTCAATCTTTAAACTTGTTATATGAACTATAACATGTATGTTTTGTTAGTCCAATGTTTATGAAATATATGTTGAGCACGTTATTATGTGCTACGTGATGCATGAAAACTGTTAGATTTTACTGGGCTGTCGAGCTCAACCTTGCAAATAACCATTTTTGCAGGATAGGAATTGAAGGTAACACTATGTGTTACTTGAATGACGTGGATCATATATAATACACGAAGATTAATATTTTAGCTAAAGTTATTATTTCTTTATACCATGATTAAGATTCATGAGATGTACTAAATGTTTTATGATGTATAGTTTTATGTTGAGTTGTAAAGATGAAGTTAGAGTTATCTGATATGTAAAGGTTGTCGAATTGAAATATAAAATTTTATATGATAACAGTGATAAAGTGAATCATAAAATAAGATTGATTCAAAGACATGTAGATGATAAAGGTTTTGATTCAGGGAATTAAAGTAGAAAGACATAAAAATTTAAATTATTCCGTATTTTATAAAGTTTAACATCGAATAATGATGTAAAATCAAAAGGTAGATGTGTTATTAACGACCGAAGTTGAGAATTATATTGTATGAATTTTGGGGTCGTTACATTTGATCTCCAATACTTCAAAATTAATTCTAATTATTCATATTACAAAACTATTTAAAATAAATAGAAACCTTGATCAACAGTCAATGAGAAGTATATAGGAGGGAGATAGAATTTACATTAAGAAAAATTAGAGAAGACGAGGTACACATACCCCATTTAATAAAACACATTCATTTATGCATCCAACTAAAATAAAATCCAATCACATTGGTCAATAATCCATAATTAGTCTATTTATTATCATACATATCAACATATGCATCAATAAATAACATTCATCTCCTTAATAATAAACATTCAATGTATACATTGATATCGATTTAATGGGTAATTTTAATTATCATAAAATTTAATTTTGAAACAAAATAAACTCCTTTATTATTTAATCAAAATCATAATAAGCTTTCTTTATTTTATTTTTTCCAATTTTGAATAAAAATAAACTACTTTATTTTAATCAAATTCCAAATTAAAATGAACTCCTTTAATTTAATTAACAAGGAATCCAATTTCAAGTACAAAATAAATTCTCGTATTTTAACTTAAAATTGCTAGAAAAAATAAAATATGTTGAATCATATTCCTTATTAACATTAAACACCTTTAATTTTAGAAAACATGGAATCCTATTCCATATGTGAATAAACTCTTTTATTCAAACGAATGTGGAATCCAATTCCAAGTTAATATAAACCTTTTGAATAAACTCGTTTATTCAAACAAACGTGAAATTTAATTCCAATTAAAATAAAACTTTTGAATAAACTCTTTTATTCAAACAAACGTGAGATCTAATTCTAATTAAAATAAAATAAAGAAATTTATTTTAATCCAATTCCAAATCAAAATAAACTCCTTTATTTCCAATTTAGAATTACTAAAAACATTCTATCCAATTTTAATTAAAATAAACCTCTTATCTTAATTAAAATTCAAATAAATCAAAAATAAATAATTTTTTTTTTTTAAGGAGTGGTATTTGTGGGCAGCCCAGCTCGATTTTCAAAATCGACCCAACGGCGCTAATATGCCTTAGGCAGACGTTGGGGTGCCACTAGGCAGAGTCTGTTTTTCCTATTCGCGAATTGTGCAGTGTTTCTCCAAAAAATCAATTCTATACTAATAATTATGCCAAAAAAATTTGTTCGAAACATATATCAACATACATATCGAATCTGAACAGATAGTAATTCGCATAAAGGTTTGGCTCTGATTCCACTGTTAGGTTTTGTGAAGATTAAAGACGCAATCAATTTGCAAAATTAGCGGAAGTAAAGTAAAATTAGATTTTAAAATTTTTCTCAAACTAATTACCCGTATCATCCTTTATGCACAATTATTAATTAAATAAAAGGGTGAAGAACAAGAATTATACCCTTGAAGATTCGAGCTTCCTCAGGTTCAAGTTAACCTCCAAATCCTTTTCACGTTCATCTTGAATCGACCGGGTTTGATTCCTTCCTTTGATAAACGTTAGCGACCCAAGTGTTTGGCCTCTAGAAGTGATCTACTGAGGAAGAAGAAAGATTCAAGAAGGAGTGTGGTTGGCTAAACCCTAGTTTTCTATCTCTATAGAAAAAGAGCGTACTTTCTAACAATTGGAATCACGTTACTTGATACCTGATATAAGACCCCTCTTATAAAGATATTAGTTAACCCTTTTAATATTATTAAAATAGGGTATTATTTAATTAATTATAATCCTTTAATTAATTAGGCTCTTAATCTTATTAGGGATAATTAATTAAACTCTTTAATTAATTTGCCTCCTAATCTTATTAAGAATAAATTAGAGTACTTATATTAAATTAATTCCCAAACTCCTTTAGGAATTAAATAATAATAATAATAATAATAATAATAATAATAATAATAATAATAATAATAATAATAATAATAATAATAATAATAATAATAATAATACTAATAATAATAAGACTCCTCTTATTAATTTATATTTAATCTTTTAAAATATTAAATAATAAATATTAAGTTTATTTAATTTATTCTATCACCATAGATTAAAATAAATATGCTTAACTTATTATTACGATTATGCTATTTGCTTCTTAAATAAATATTCTTCCTTTTGCGGTGTGAATAAATTAATTAGAACAATTTTAATCTTATTTAAATAAATAAATAAAACTATTAATCTATTTAAATATATAATATTTATTCTAAAATAGGATTAACCTTTCTAGCGTTTAACGACTTTTCAGATAATATAGATTTTTAACTGTAAGACCCCAACTTTTATGAATAAAGATTTAAATTTCTCAAAAAGTTATTTTGAATAATAAGGTGTGGATTTGATATAATGTTATAGTTGTGGGTAATATTTACAAATTTTGCAAAGTAAGCAAGTTGTCATAAAATATTCGTTTGGTCGGGGAATATTCGTTTTATGAGGGAATATTCATACGACGACGCAATCATTGGTGGACCTCACAATGGAATTACTGTCGGATTTAGAAAATGACATAAATAACCTTTGTATAAAAATAACGACAAGACTTTTACCGTTAACTGTTGAAATACCCGGTGATAAAAGAATAATAATACGCGTGGTTGTATGGTAGCACACGGTAGTGCACAATATCTTTGATTATTGATGCTTATGTGAGAAGTCACTAAGTCTTATTCAATTATTGAAATATTAGTTCATGCATAGTATCTTATATGATGCCCCCAAAATAGGTATACATCACCCATCCTGAGTCGTAAATAACATGGTAAAGAAACAACTGCAACTTTATTAATACAATATATAAAGTGTGAGTTTAAATACAAATATTTTCCTCTAGACAATATCTATACCCAACTATGTCCTCAATAAAATTATTGATACATTATTTTACAAAAATGATGAGGACTACTAAAATAACTTCTAGAACCATCATTCCACATCCCGACTCGTACTCGCTACATTCTCGCCTCCTGAGAAGAAAAATGGAACAACAAGGAAAAGGGTGAGCTCAACTAGCCGAAAGAAAGAATATTATGACTAAGATAATATAGAACAAATTATCGTTAGTTTTCAACAAGGAAAATCGATAGAATATAATGACATCAAGTTTGAGATCAATATTCATAATGAAATAATAATTCATAGAAGAGTTACGTAGAGAATGAATTCTACTATTATCTATGAATTTAAAAGTCCACCATCAATATTTTATCCTGTAACATCAATCAATATTCATCTTGAATCAAATATTCATCTTTGCACTCTGAGCCAAAGATATTTCATGATCGATCATGTTCATCTCAACACTTGTTCATCTTTGCACTACGGGCCAAAGATTTTCATTATAAAATCGTTTATTTTTGCACGAAAGGCCAAAGATATTCAATAATATCATCATTTAGGACTGAGGATGATGAAAAATATTTTAAAGGAAACGAATCCAAATTGAAATAAAAGAATAAATATCAAGGATTTGTATTTACTATTTCATGTCCAAAATACCTCATAAATAATCATAGTGAAGTAAAATTCAAGAATGATCAAAACATGGATACAATCAAAGCTAGTATCCATAATAGATATTTTAGACGAAAAGGAAAAATTTCATTTTTCGATGAATAGTGCCGTATTCGTGAATAGTGCCGTATACGTGAATAGTAACCCGACACAAAAGTTCCAAATTTGATTAAAAGTTCAAACCAATATTTGAAGATAATGATATTGAAGAAAATAATATAATTTAAAAAGAAAATAACATCCCTTACCTCGAAAAGATAGTACTTCTAGTTGAAACACCGTATAGCAACACTCAAAGTATTAAAATACTCACTAGAATACGCTCAATATATCGAGAGAGAAAGAGAGAGAAGATTTTAGTTTCTTGTGTGATTTTCAATTCTAACCTAAGCACCCTATTTATAGGAAAATGTTTAGAACACCAAAGCAGAAAATTTAATAAAATAATAATATACTTTTCTTAATTTCCTTAGCACACCTCACCAAATTGATTCAACCACTAACATATGCCACTCAAATGGAAAAACGTTTTCCTTGATAAAAAAAATAAAACTTCCAAAATCAATTATTTGAACTTTGGAACTTCAATAATTCACAATAAATAGCCCTTTTGTCAGAAAAATTCAAACCACATGTCCTTTTCATAGGAAATTTCATTCTCTACAACTTTGCAGAAGAAAGTTTTCCAAATTCAAACAAAAATTGACCAAAATTCCTGCAGCAAGCTATAATCAAATTTAGGTCAAGAATTGGGGTCACCGACACACAAAACATGTGTTAATTGTAAGACCCCAAAATTTTTAAATAAAAGGAATTTCCTTTATTTATTATTTTGAAATAGTAAGGGTTGATTTGATTAATGTGGATAGTTAAAGGTTAAATATGCAAATATTTCAAATTAAGCAAGTGGTTATAAAATATTCATTGTTGTTTGGGAATATTCGTTTTTGGTCGTGGAATATTAAATGCACGGTCGGGAATATTAAATTTGACTGGCCAGACCATGTGTGGGCCCCATAACGGAAAGCGATTGGATGAAGAAAACGACAAATATAAGTTGTTTTTAAATAACGTGGCGTAGTTATTATCAAATTATCTTGTTGGAATACCGTGGTTAAAACACACTAATACGCGTTGTTGAAGCGGTTGCACGGTATTGCACCAATTATTGATTCTTACGTAAGAAGGCACTACTCAATAATGGTTACGTGAATTATCGCTCAAAGATATTTTATTGAGTTAATAATTGCGTCATTGTTTCAATAATTGTCATTTACATGTATTTTTCTTTATCGAAGCAATAATTCATATTATCCGAATAATATTATTAGATAACATTATTGGCAATGTCTAGAAAGTTACGTCTAAGGAGAGGTTTGGTCACCTAATTGCTACCCAAGAAGAAGAAATTCTTATTGGAAAGCCCCTCTTCCTGAACCCGCACGTTGTCAATATTGTGATTCTCGTAATATTATTTGTGAATAATTAATTATTGATTTATATGATGAGGAAAATATTGATTTTATGTGGATATAGATGGAGAAAATTTTAAAATGACAATTGTTGAAAATTAATATTTTATCTTTTACGATAAAATAATTCATTTAAATATATTATTTTAATAATATATTAATTGGTGATATTTTTACAACGAATGTGGGATATATGAGTATACTGAGGAGGAAGAGTATTTTTGTTGCAATAAATGTTTAAAACATGTTAAACATGTCGGTGGACCCCATTTATTGATGAAATTTGATTATAACTGTAAAATTGCCCGTTTGTGGATTTTTGGTCAATTTCTATTTGGAATTTGGAAAAACTTTCTTCTGCAAAGTTGTAGAGAATTGAATTTCCTATAAAAACTCGCGAGATTCGAATTTTCTGATGAAAGGGCTATTTATTATGAATTATTGAAGTTCGAAGTTAGAATAATTGATTTTTGGAAGTTTAAAATATTTTAATTACAAAACGTTTTTTTCATTTTTAAAACTCATTTAACATGTGGTTAGGAGGCTGAATTCAGATTGTTAGTGTGCGTATGAAGTTGTGGAAAAATTATAATATATTATATTAAATTTTCGCTTTGGTGTTCTAAGCAATTTCCTATAAATAGGTGCTTAGGTTAGAATTGAAAATCACACCGTAGCGAAGTTTTCTCTCTCTATATTATCGGCGTATTCTTGTGAGTATTTTGAGTATACTTTGAGTATTGCTATACGGTGCAAGTCCAAGTCATAGCTTTATATCCTGTTTCAAATTTAAGTACCGATCTTTCGAGGTAAGGGATATTATTTTTTTTTTTCGTAATGATATTATTTCTTCAATATCATTATAATTGAAATGTTGATCTCAAGTTTTATCAAATTTGGAACTTTTTCATGTCGGGTTTACTATTCATGGGTTACTATTCATGAGTTACTATTCACGAGTTACTATTTATGAGTTCTTATTCACGAAGTTACTATTCACGAAAGTACTATTCATGAAGCGTGAAGATGGTTTTGTGGAATTTCTATCTTTTGGTGTCTGAGTTACTATTCACGATATTTGACTATTCACGATATCTGGCACTATTCACGATATCTGATACATATTCATAGAAAAATAAAATTTCTTCTTTTTGTCCAAAATATCTATTCTCGGATACTAACTCGATTGTATCCATGTTTTGATCATTCTTGAATTTTACACCACTATGATTATTTTTGAGGTATTTTTGGGCGTGGATAAAACCAAGCACGAATCCTTAATCCTTAATCCTTGTCATTTTGTTTCACTTTGGATTCGTTTCTTTAAAAATATTTTCATCATCCTCGGTCTTAAATGATGATATTATTGAATATCTTTGGCCCAGTGTGCAAAGATGAATGATTTCTGAAGAATATCTTTGGCTGTAGTGCAAAAAGATGAGCAGTGTTGAGATGAACATGACCGATTGATTAATATCTTTGGCTCAGTAGTGCAAAGATGAGCAGTGTTTAAATGAACATGACTAATCGATGAATATCTTTGGCTGTAGTGCAAAGATGAATATTTGTATTATTGAAGTTGTAGTTTGCTTCTTGTACCATGTATTTGGCGACTCGAGAATGGGTGTGTGTATACCTATTTTGGGGGCGCCACGGTTGGTATCGAGCTTAGGATATGATCTCTGGCGGAGATCGGGAATTGAACTAGGAGGGTGAGACGAGTAAATCCTTCGCTAGTGTGTCCTACCTAAGCTTATTTGTTAGTTGGTTAGTATATAGGGATATTATGTGATATATTGATTTCCTTAATTAACCCTTATTTTATGGCGGTGTTTGAGAATGTCGAATGAGAATATTAATGATGGAGTAAATGAGACCGTGGAGATGCTGATTTTACCAACGAGGAGGAGAACGCGCAATGACAGGTGGCAATGTACCTCCTATGAACAACACCACCGAAAGCGAGATGATGAACGAGGGATGTTTAGAAGCTTTTGCGATTCATGCAAAATCGACGAGGAGACTCGTGTTCAAAATCTGAGGAGGAAATGATAGCAATTCACGGGTGGTCACAAATGCAAGAGCTTCAAAGAGTTGGGACCACGAATTCGGGGAAAGCGGATCCGATTAAGGCAGAGCGTGGGTCAAACAAATTACCAAGATATTCAATGTCTTGGGATGCACGGAGGAACAGAAAGTTCCATTCGCCACCTTTATGTTCCGTGGCGAGGCAGATTCTTGGTGGGAATCGTGAAGCGTACCCATCCACCGCACTCAAAGATGTCGTGGGAGACGTTTGAAAGCAGTTCAATGACAAGTACTTCCACGAAAGTATTCGTCATATGAAGGAAATGGAGTTTATTAGACTAGAGCGCGAATAACATGGCGGTGTCCCAAAGATGAGGCGAAGTTCGCGGAGTTATCTGTGTTGCACCTCATTTGGTGGAGAATGAGGAACGATGACGCGGATGTTTCTAAGAGGTTTGAAACACGACATACGTCGATATCTCATTTCTCATAAATTTTCTCTCTATTCGAGATGTTGTCAATGAGGCTCAGTTGTTAGAAAGCGAGATAACGAGTACGTTCAACCGAGGGACCATAACCGAGGATCATCTAGAAGATAGCGGTCATCGTAATAACGATAACCAGCGGAGAAAGAAAAATACTGATAAAGGCGGTAACGATGCCCGTGGTAATCGTGGCCATGAAAATAGAAAAAGCGAGTGGGAGGAGATTTTAAAAGAGGAGATTCAACAACGACCATGTGAAGACGCGTCGGCGCCTTGAGAGCAACTAGTTTTAAGGGAGGAGAACGACCACCGGCATTATATGCTACAAATGCGGAAAAGAGGGACATATCGATCCAAACTGCGCTCACAGCATTCAAGGTATGCTATAATTGTGGAAAGGAAGGACATATCGCCGAGATTATACGATGAGCGAAACCTAGTTTAAGCGAGGATGGTGACTCAAAAGGATGTCCCGAGAAAAGTCAAAGTCAACGATTAAGGAAGAGCGTTTGTTGTGGATCGGTCAAATGCGAGGAACCCGAACAAAGTTAGCACAGGTTAGTTAATTATAAATTCTTCGAAGTATATACCTTACTAGATATCGGTTCTACCCATTCTTTTATCTCTCTTACTTTGCGCTCAACGTTTGAACTTGACTACGGAGAAATTAAACTTTGACCTATCTGTGGAGACTCCATTAGGAGAAACTTTCATTACATCCGTTGTTTAAAAATCTTGCTTGATTCAAGTTGGCACTATCACATTACCGTTAACCTTATTTCTATAGAGATATTTGCTTTTGATGTGATTTTAAGGTTAACTACTCATCATGCCAAATTGATTGCTTTTGTAAGGTTGTTAGTTTTCATATTCCTAAGCAACTTTGTTATTCAATTCAAGCAATCAAACCATTGTAGTCAAACATTTTCATATCAAGCCATGAAGTCATTCGTTTATTACGGATGTCAAATTTTCTTAGTCCATGTTATGGATTTGAATAAAGACACGTCGATTTGAATAATATTCTGTTGTTATTGATTTTTCCGACGTATTTCTGAAGAATTTCTTGGCTTACTCCCAAAGCACGATATTAAATTTTGTATCGACTTTGAACCCCAGACAAAACTCATTTCTAAAATCTCATATCGAATGGCTCTTATTGAACTTCGTGAGTTAAAAATTCAACTATAGAATTTGGTACCGAGCCTTTATCTTGTGACTTCCTTTGTGGAATTCACCTAAGCCGAACTCTCTGTAGGGGACGTCATATTAGATGCGATAGTAAAGCGATAGGTGTCATTGTGACGTCTTTATCCAAGATTGGGATATGAGTCATAGTTGAGAGCAACCTAAGTCGGAGTTATCGAAAGACGTAGCTTTAGGCTTAGTTGGTTATTATCGGAGATTCGTTGAAGGATATTCTCGAATCGCTATTCCATTAACGCAAATTTGACTTCGTAGAGATACAAAATTCAAATGGAGCAAGGAATGTGAGAATAGCTTCAAGAACTCAAGAGGAGACTCATTTCAAAGACACATGTTCGATCATGCCATCCCGAAAAGCGAGCGTGGTAGGCGTATGCGATGAGTAGAAGATCATATGCGAACGAAAAGCGATGATGTCAAGTATACGATAGAGCCAACTTTAATAGAAAAAAGTTAAGATTGCTCAAGCCACCAAGGCCGGAGTTGATGCGTATGAAGAAGAAAATACAAGAAGGAGCTATTAGGGCGAGAATTGATACTTGAGTCCACTCTAGACTTTGTGTTCCTAACGACTCGATTCAAGTACAAGATTATGATGGAGGCACACACACGCCATTTGCAATCCATCTGGAAGTACTAAAATGTATCGTGATCTTGACATACATTTTGGTGGAACAATATGAAGAGAGAGATTGCAAAGTTTATCTCGATGTGTTTAACTTGCCAACGTGTAAAGGCGGAGCATCTTGTACCTAAGGGTCCGTTGCAACCACTTGAGATTTAGGAATGGAAGTGGGAACACATTACTATGGATTTCGTTACGGGTCTTCCTGCGGTTTCTCAAGGCATCAATGCTATTTGGGTTATTGTTGATAGATTAACCAAGTCGCTTTCATTTCTTACCGATACGAGAGACTTATTCCTTGAACGCTTTTTTTCGTATGTACGTAAATGCGATTGTGAGATTGCATGGCATGCCAAGTATCCATAGTTTTAGATCGTGACCCAAGATTCACTTCATGATTTTGGGTTAGAAAGCTATAAACGCAATTTATGATTGATTTGGCATACCATCCTCAAGCGGATGGGCAATCGAAAGGACTACTCAAACTCTTAAAGATATATTAAAACTCGTGTCCTAGATTTCAAAGGAAGTTGGGATAAGTACTTGCCATTGGTGGAATCCTCATACAACAATAGTTATTAAACAAATATAGGCATGGTTCCATTCAAGCATTATATGGGACGAAAATGTCGTTCTCAATATGTTGGGATGAGGTGGGTGAAGCAACATTGTTGGGACCCGAGTTAAACGTATGACTCACCGAAAAGATCCAAATGATTCGACAACGATATAAACAAAGCGGCACAAGATCGACAAAAGAGTTATGCGGATCTTCATCGAAAGGACGTGGAATTTAATGGGGATCATGTATTGTTGCGAGTTGCTCCATGGAAGGGAGTTACAAGATTTGGGAAGAGAGGAAAGCTCAATCCACGATTTATTGGTCCATTTCAAATTCTTGACCGAGTAGGAAATGTAGCCTATAGACTTGCGTTACCTCCGAGTATGTCTCGTGTTCATAATGTGTTTCACATATCTGTACTTCGTAAATATGTGAAAGACCCGAACCACGTTATAGAGTTAGAACCGGACGAGATAACCGAAGACTTAACGTATGAGGAGGTACCTGTCAAGATTTTGGATAGGAAGGAGCATGTCCTACGCATGAAAGGTTATACCACAAGTTAAAGTTTTGTGGAGGAATCATGCTTTATAGAGGAAATGACACGGGAGTTGGAAGCGGAAATGAAAGCGAGGTATCCTCACCTTTTCAAAACACTGTGCACGTATCGTCAATTTCGAGGATGAAATTTCATAAGGAGGGGAGGTTGTAAGACCTCAAATTTTTAAATAAAAAGGAATTTCCTTTATTTATTATTTTGAAATAGTAAGGGTTGATTTGATTAATGTGGATAGTTAAGGGTTAAATATGCAAATATTTCAAATTAAGCAAGTGGTTATAAAATATTCATTGTTGTCGGGGAATATTAGTGTGTGGTCGTGGAATATTAAATGCGATCGGGAATATTAAATGCGATTTGGTAGACAGTGACCATGTGTGGGCCCCATAACTGAAAGCGATTGGATGAAGAAAACGATAAATATAAGTTGTTTTTAAATAACTGGCGTAGTTATTACAGTATTATCTTTGTTGGAATACCCGGTGGTTAAAACACACTAATACTGGCGTTGTTGAAGCGGATTTACACACAGTATTGCACCAATTATTGATTCTTACGAAGAAGGCACTACTCAATAATGGTTACTGATAATTAATTATTCAATATTTTATTGAGTTAATAATTCTTCTTTGTTGTTTCAATAATTGTCATTACAAGATTTTTTTCTTTATCGGAAGCAATAATTCATATTATCCGAATAATATTATTAGATAACATTATTGGCAATGTCTAGAAAGTTACATCTAAGGAGAGGTTTGGTCACCTAATCAAGGCGGCGAAGAAGAAGAAATTCTTATTGAAAGCCCCTCTTTCTTAGGGAACCGCACGGTTGTCAATATTGTGATTCGTAATATTATTTGTGAATAATTAATTATTGATTTATATGATGAGGAAAATATTGATTTTATGTGGATATAGATGGAGAAAATTTTTAAAATGACAATTGTTGAAAATTAATATTTTATCTTTTTCTGATAAAATAATTCATTTAAATATATTATTTTAATAATATATTAACGGTGATATTTTTACAACGAATGTGGGATATATGAGTATCGAGGAGGAAAGAGTATTTTGTTGCAATAAATGTTTAAAACATGTTAAACATGTCGGTGGACCCCATTTATTGACTGAAATTTGATTATAGCCTGTAAAATTGCCCGTTTGTGGATTTCGGTTAATTTCTATTTGGAATTTGGAAAAACTTTCTTCTGCAAAGTTGTAGAGAATTGAATTTCCTATAAAAAATCGCGAGATTCGAATTTTCTGATGAAAGGGCTATTTATTATGAATTATTGAAGTTAGGAAGTTAGAAATAATTGATTTTGGAAGTTTAAAATATTTTAATTACAAAAACGTTTTTTCATTTTTGAAACTCATTTAACATGTGGTTAGGAGGCTGAATTCAGATTGTTAGTGTGCGTATGAAGTTGTGGAAAAATTATAATATATTATATTAAATTTTCTACTTTGGTGTTCTAAGCAATTTCTATAAATAGGGTGCTTAGGTTAGAATTGAAAATCACACGTAAATTGAAGTTTTTCTCTCTATATTATCGAGCGTATTCTTGTGAGTATTTTGAGTATACTTTGAGTATTGCTATACTGGCAAGTCCAAGTCATAGCCTATATCCTGTTTCAGGTTTCACTTAGAAGTCTCGATCTTTCGAGGTAAGGGATATTATTTTTTCGTAATGATATTATTTCTTCAATATCATTATCTTTGAAATGTTGATCCAAGTTTTTATCAAATTTGGAACTTTTTCATGTATAGGGGTTACTATTCATGGGTTACTATTCATGAGTTACTATTCACAGTTAGTTATTATTCACGAGTACTATTCATGAAGCGTGAAGATGTTTTTGTGGAATTTCTATCTTTTGGTGTCTGAGTTACTATTCACGTATACTACAAGACTATTCACGATATGGTACTATTCAGAAAAATAAAATTTCTTCTTTTTGTCCAAAATATCTATTCGGATACTAACTCGATTGTATCCATGTTTTGATCATTCTTGAATTTTACACCACTATGATTATTTTTGAGGTATTTTTGGCGTGGATAAAACCAAGTACTAATCCTTAATCCTTAATCCTTGTCATTTTGTTTCTTTGGATTCGTTTCTTTAAAAATATTTTCATCATCCTCGTCTTAAATGATGATATTATTGAATATCTTTTTTTTTGTAAGTAAAGATGAATGATTTCTGAAGAATATCTTTGGCTGTAGTGCAAAGATGAGCAGTGTTGAGATGAAATACGATGGATTGATTAATATCTTTGGCCTGTAGTGCAAAGATGAGCAGTGTTTAAATGAACATGACTAATGATGAATATCTTTGGCCTGTAGTGCAAAAGATGAATATTTGTATTATTGAAGTTGTAGTTTGCTTCTTGTACCATGTATTTGGCGACTCAGAATGGGTGTTGTGTATACCTATTTTGGGGGCGTCACATTAATCATTTAATGCCACAAAAATACTCTTCCTTCTCATATAGTCATATATCTCGCATTCATTGTAAAATATCACCATCAATATATTATTAAAATAATATATTTAATTGAATTATTTTATCAGAAAAAGATAAAATATTAATTTTCAACAATTGTCACATTAAAAAATTTTCTCCGTCTATATCCACATAAAATCAATATTTTCCTCATCATATAAATCAATAATTAATTATTCACAAATAATATTACAAATCACATTACTGACAACTAGGCAATTCCTAGGAAAGAGGGGGCTTTCCAATAAGGATCTCTCCTTACTGGCGCGCAATTAGATGATCAAACCTCTTCTTAGACAACACTTTCTAGACATTGCCAATAATGTTATCTAATAATATTATTCAGATAATATGAATTATTGATCCGATAATAGAAAATACTTGTGTAGTGAAATTATTAAAACAATAGTAATATAAAATATCAACGCAAAGACAATTATTATCAATAAAATAAAATCTTTGAGCAAGAATTATCGTAACAATTATTGAGTAGTGCCTTCACGTAAGAATCAATAATTGGTGTATACCGTGTGCTACCGTGTTTTAACCACCGGGTATTCCAACAAAGATTAATTGCCATACAACTACGCCCGTTATTTATAACCAACTTATTCTTGTGCGTTTTCACATCCAATAGTTTTCCGTTATGGGGCTCACACAAGGCTACGCCGTTGTACGAATATTCCCCGACAGTAAGAATATTCCACAACCAAACGAATATTCCCCGTCAACAATGAATATTTTAAAACCACTTGCTTGTTTGAAATAATTGCGCATTTTACCCATAACTTACAACATTAATCAAATCAACCCTTACTATTTCAAGATAATAAATAGAGGAAATTTAATTTCATTAAATAATAAATTGGGGTCTTACAACCTCCCCTCCTTATGAAATTTCATCCTCGAAATTGGACGACGTACTGTGTGTGTTTTGAAAAGGTGAGGATACCTCGCTTTCATTTCCGTTTCCAACTCCCAGGTCATTTCCTCTATAGCATGGTTCCTCCACAAAACTTTAACTTGTGGTATGACTTTTGTGCGTAGGACATGCTCCTTCCTATCCAAGATCTTGACAGATACCTCTTCGTACGTTAAGTCTTCGGCTATCTCGTCTGGTTCTAACTCAATAACGTGGTTCGGGTCTTTCACATATTTACGAAGTACAGATATGTGGAACACATTATGAACACGAGACATACTCGGAGGTAACGCGAGTCTATAGGCTACATTACCTACTCGGTCAAGAATTTGAAATGGACCAATAAATCGTGGATTGAGCTTTCCTCTCTTCCCGAATCTTGTAACTCCCTTCTATGGGGCAACAAGCAACAATACATGATCCCCAATACTAAATTGTACGTCCTTTCGATGAAGATCCGCATAACTCTTTTGTCGATCTTGTGCCATTTGTATACGTTGTCGAATCAGTTGGATCTTTTCCGTAGTCATACGTACCAACTCGGGTCCCAACAATGTTGCTTCACCCACCTCGTCCCAACATACTGGAGAGCGACACTTTCGTCCATACAATGCTTCAAATGGGGCCACACAAATGCTTGTTTGATAACTGTTGTTTTAGGAGAATTCCACCAATGGTAAATACTTATCCCAACTCCCTTTGAAGTCTAGGACACAGAGTCTTAATAAATCTTCAAGAGTTTGAATAGTCCTCTCTGATTGTCCATCCGTTTGAGGATGGTATGCGAACTAAATAAATCAGAATCTGTGCCCATAGCTTTTTGCAAGCTAACCCAAAATCTTGAAGTAAATCTTGGGTCACGATCCAAAACTATGGATACTGGCATGCCATGCAATCTCACAATCTCATTTACATATATATGAGCAACACGTTCAAGGGAATACGTCTCCGGTATCAGTAAGAAATGAGCAGACTTGGTTAATCTATCAACAATAACCCAAATAGCATCGATGGCTTGAGAAACCGTAGGAAGACCTGTAACAAAATCCATGGTAATGTGTTCCCACTTCCATTTCTGAATCTCAAGTGGTTGCAATGGACCCTTACGTACTTGATGCTCCGCCTTTATACGTTGACAAGTTAAACACGTCGAGATAAACTTTACAATCTCTCTCTTCATATTGTTCCACCAAAATGTATGTCGAAGATCACGATACATTTTGGTACTTCCAGGATGGATCGCAAATGGTGTATTGTGTGCCTCCATCATAATTTTGTACTTCAAATCAGAGTCGTTAAGAACACAAAGTCTGGAGTGGACTCAAGTATTCCTTCTTCATCGATTCTCGCCCGAATAAAACCTTCTTGTACTTTCTTCTTCATATGCGCATCATTTCGGCCTGGTGGCTTGATCAACCTTAAATTTTTCTATTAAAGTTGGCTCTATGCGTATACTTGACATCATCGCACTCATTCCTGCATATGATCTTCTACTCGACGCGTCAGCAACCACGTTCGCTTTTTCAGGATGGTATTGAATAGTATAGTCGTAATCTTTCAACAACTCGAGCCAATGTCGTTGCCGCATGTTGAGTTCCTTTTGAGTGAAGAAATATTTGAGGCTTTTATGGTCTGAATATATCTCCACTTTCTCCCCATATAGATAGTGCCTCCGGATCTTTTAGCGTGAAGAAGGCATTGTTGCTAACTTTAGATCATGAGTAGGATAATTCCTCTCATATTTTTTAAGTTGTCGCGAGGTATAGGCTATGACTTTCCCACGTTGCATGAGAACACATCCTAACCCTTTGTCAGAAGCATTCTTTGTAGATAACAAATCCATCCGAACCGGATGGTATTGTTAGAGGCGAATGCCGAAATAAGTCTCCTCTTAAGCTCTTGGAAACTCTTCTCGCATTCCTCGCTCCAAATAAATTTTGTATCCTTCCGAGTTAATTTGAGTTAATGGAGTAGCGATTCGAAAAACCTTCCACGAATCTCGATAATAACCAACTAGGCCCCAAAGCTACGACTTGATCACCGACTTCTGTTGCTCCCAACTTTGTATTGCTTCAATCTTCGCCAGGTCGACAGATACTCCATGTTTAGACACCACATGCCCAAGGAATGCTACTTCCCCAATCCAGAACTTGCATTTCTTCAACTTGGCATATAGCTTGTTTTCACGAAGCCTTTGGAGTACCAGCTTCAAATGGTGCTCATGATCATCACGGCTTTTAGAATATATGAGAATGTCATCAATAAAGACAACAACGAACTGATATAAATAGTCCTTGAATACTCGGTTCAACATATCCATGAAAGCCGCAGGAGCATTAGTCAATCCAAAATACATGACCAAGAATTAATAATGCCCGCATTGCAGGAGTTCTCAAGGCGTCTTTGGAATATCCTCATTCTAATCTTGGTGATGATATCCGTAAGCTAAGATCGATCTTTGAAAAAATTGTGCTCCTTGCAACTAGTTAAACGAGGTCATCAATACGGGGTAGTGGATACCTATTCTTGATGGTGACATGGTTCAATTCTCGATAGTCAATACTGAAAGTCGCATACTCCCCGTCTTTCTTCTTTACAAATAAAACAGAGCACCCCAAGGAGATGTACTAAAACGAATGAAACCGATGCCCAACAACTCCCGTAGTTGGACCTTTAACTCCACGAAGTTTAATAGAGCCATTCGATATGGGGTTTTAGAAATGGGCTTTGTACCAGTTCACGATCAATAAAGAATTCAACTTCACGTTCGGGGTAGACCGAAGTTCTTTAGGAAACACGTCGAAAATTTACTAAACATGTGAATATTATTCAAATCGGCGTGTCTTTATTCAAATCCATAACATGGGCTAAGAAAGCTTGACATCCATTTTTCAATAAATGAATAGCTTTATGACTAGATATGACAGTAATTGATTTTAGTGTCTTAGTTGCTTGAATTCATACAACAGGTTGGTTAGGAATATGAAAACTAACAACCTTACGAAAATAATCAATTTTCGCATGATGAGTAGTTAACCAATCAATCCCTAAAATCACATCAAAAGCAAGTATCTTTAAAGAGATAAGATCAACAGGTAAGGTGATGGTGCCAACTTGAATCAAACAAGATTTATAAATAGTGGATGTCATGAAAGTTTCTCCTAACGGAGTCTCCATAGATAAATCAAAGTCTAATTTCTCCGGAGTTAAGTTTAAACGTTGAGCATAAGCAGGAGAGATAAATGAATGGGTAGCACCGGTATCAAGTAAGGTATAAACTTCGTAAGAATTAATGATTAGCTTACCCGTGATCACCTCATTTGGGTTCCTCGGATTTTGACCAGTCACGATAAACGCTCTTCCAGGAACTGTTGACTCTGACTTTTCTGGGACAGCCTTTTGAGTCACTGTCCCCCCTGGACTTGGTTTCGCTATCGTATAATCTCGAGCGATATGTCCTTCCTTTCCACAATTATAACATACCTTGACCTGTTGTGGGCAATTTACACTGATATGTCCTTCTTTCCCGCACTTATAGCATATGACCGGTGGTCGTTCTCCTCCCTTAGAACCAGTTGCTACTGGTGTTGACGTCTTCACATGGTCATTGTTAAATCTCCTCTTTTTAAAATCTCCTCCCGACTCGCTTCATCTATTCTCATGGCCATGACTACCACCAGAGTGGTTACCATTTTTTTTCGTCTTTTTTCTTTCTCCGCTGGTTATCGTTATTCTATTGAATGCTATCTCCGCTATGATCCATGTTATGGTCCCTCGGTTGAACGTACTCGTTACCTCGCTCTAATAATTGAGCCCTATTAACAACATCTGAATAGAGAGAAAATTTATGAGAAATGAGATACTGACGTATGTCGGGTTTCAAACCTCTCAGAAACATCCGCGTCATACGTTCCTCATTCTCCACCAAATGAGGTTCAAACCTGGATAACTCTGCAAACTTTGCCTCGTACTGGGACACCGTCATGTTATTTGTTCTAGTCTAATAAACTCAACTTCCTTCATATTACGAATACTTTAAGAAAAGTACTTGTCATTGAACAACTTCTGAAATGTCTCCCAAGACATGCTGAGTGCAGCTGGATGGGTACGCTTCACAGATTTCCACCAGTAATCTTCCTCATTACGGAACATAAAAGTAGCGAATGGAACCTTCTGTTCTTCTGTGCATCCCAAGACATCGAATATCTTGGTAATTTGTTTGACCCACATCTTCGCCTTAATCGGATCCGGCTTTCCCCAGAATTATGGTGGTTCCAACTCTTTGAACTGTTTGGCCGTGACAAATTGTGCATTGTTATCATTTCCACCTGTATTTTGTGCACGAGTCTCCCTCGTCTGATCTTGCATGAACTGCAAAAAAACTTCTAAACATCTCGTCGTTCATCATCTGCTTAGTGGCGTTGTTCACATGAGGAACATTGCCGGCCTGCTGCACGTTCTCCTCATTGGTGAGTACAAGCGTCTCCACAGTCTCATTTACTCCACTATTAACATTTTCAGTCGACATTCTCAAATACTGCCATAAAACAATGGTTAATTAAGGAAATCAACATATCATATAATATCCCTATATATTGACCAACTAATAAATAAGCTTAGGTACGACACACTAGCGAAGGATTTACTCGTCTCTCCCCTCCTAGTTCTATTCCCCGATCTCCGCCAGAGATCATATCCTTAAGCCCTGATACCAACTGTGATGCCCCCAAAATAGGTATACATCACCCATCCTGAGTCGTCAATAACATGACACAGAAACAACTACAACTTTATTAATACAACATATAAATTGTGAGTTTAAATACAAATATTGTCATCTAGACAATATCTATACCCAACTATGTCCTCAATAAAATTATTGATACATTATTTTACAAATATGGTGAGGACTACTAAAACAACTTCTAGAACTATCATTCCACACCCCGACTCGTACTCGCTACATTCTCGCCTCCTGAGAAGAAAAATGAAACAACAAGGAAAAGGGTGAGCTCAACTAGCCCAGTAAAGAATATTATGACTAAGTTAATATAGAACAAATTATCGTTAGTTTTTAACAGGGAAAAACCTGATAGAATATAATAGACAACAAGTTTCAGATCAATATTCGCAGCAGAAATAATAATTCATAGAAGAGTTACGTAGAGAATGAATTCTACTATTATCTATGAATTTAAAAGTCCATCATCAAAATTTTATCCCTGTAACATAGATCAATATTCATCTTGAATCAAATATTCATCTTTTGCACTCTGAGCCAAAGATATTCATCGGCCGGCCATGTTCATCTCAACACTGCTCATCTTTGCACTACAGGCCAAAGATATTCATTATAAAATCATTTATCTTTGCACGAAAGGCCAAAGATATTCAATAATATCATCATTTAGGACTGAGGATGATGAAAAATATTTTAAAGGAAACGAATCCAGTGAAACAAAAGAATAAATATCAAGGATTCGTATTTCAGTTATTTCATGTCCAAAAATACCTCATAAATAATCATAGTGAAGTAAAATTCAAGAATGATCAAAACATGGATACAATCAAAGCTAGTATCCATAATAGATATTTTGGACGAAAAGGAAAAAAATTCATTTTTCGATGAATAGTGCCGTATTCGTGAATAGTGTCGTATTTGTGAATAGTGTCGTATACGTGAATAGTAACCGCGACACAAAAAGTTCCAAATTTGATTAAAATTTCAAACCAATATTTCAAGATAATGATATTGAAGAAAATAATATAATTTAAAAAGAAAATAACATCCCTTACCTCAAAAAGATAGTACTTCTAGTTGAAAACACCAGGATATAGGCTATGACTTGAACTTGCACCGTATAGCAACACTCAAAGTATTAAAATACTCACAAGAATACGCTCAATATATCGAGAGAGAAAGAGAGAGAAGATTTTAGTTTCTGGTGTGATTTTCAATTCTAACCTAAGAGAGAGAGAGGAAAATGCTTAGAACACCAAAGCAAAAAATTTAATAAAATAATAATATACTTTTCTTAATTTCCTTAGCACACCTCACCAGCTGATTCAACCATTAACATGTGCCACTCAAATGGAAAAAACGTTTTCTTTGATAAAAATAAATAAAACTTCCAAAAATTAATTATTTCGGAACTTCGAAACTTTAATAATTCACAATAAATAGCCCTTTTGTCAGAAAAATTCAAACCACATATCCTTTTCATAGGAAATTTCATTCTCTACAACTTTGCAGAAGAAAGTTTTTCCAAATTCCAAACAAAAATTGACCAAAATCCACAAACGGGCAATTTTACATGCTATAATCAAATTTCGGTCAAGAATTGGGGTCTACCGACACACAAAACATGTGTTAATCATTTAATGCCACAAAAATACTCTTCCTCCTCATATAGTCATATATCTCACATTCATTGTAAAAATATCACCATCAATATATTATTAAAATAATATAGTTAATTGAATTATTTTATCGAAAAAGATAAAATATTAATTTTCAACAATTGTCACATTAAAAATTTTCTCCATCTATATCAACATAGAATCAATATTTTCCTCATCATATAAATTAATAATTAATTATTCATTAATAATATTACGTAATCACATTATCGATAAACCGAGTAGGTTCTAGGAAGAGGGCTTTCAATAAGGATCTCTCTCATCTTGCCAAGCAATTAGATGACCAAACCTCTCATTCGACAAAACTTTCTAGACATTGCCAATAATGTTATCTAATAATATTATTCAGATAATATGAATTATTGCTCCGATAATAGAAAATACTGTGTAGTGACAATTATTAAAACAATAGTAATATAAAATATCAACGCATCAATTATTGAATCAATAAAATAAAATACTGAACAGTAATTACTGTAACAATTATTAAGTAGTGCCTTCACGTAAGAATCAATAATTGGTGTAATATCGTAATGCTCTCGTGTTTTAACCACCGTGTATTCCAACAAGATAATTCAGTAATAACTACGTCGTTATTTATAACCAACTTATTCTTGTCGTTTTCTTTATCCAATCGCTTTCCGTTATGGGGCCCACACAAGGCTACGCCGTCATACGAATATTCCGCGACAGTAAGAATATTCCACAACCAAACGAATATTCCCCGTCAACAATGAATATTTTCAAACCACTTGCTTGTTTGAAATAATTGTGCATTTTACCCATAACTTACCACATTAATCAAATCAACCCTTACTATTTCAAGATAATAAATAGAGGAAATTTAATTTCATTAAATAATAAGTTGGGGTCTTACATCTTATATTATTGATTCAATTATTGTCACAGTATCAGCTTCATAATATTTTATATTATTAAATCAATAAATCAGACGACACAGTTATTCATATTATTATTTGTATTATTGACAATGTTTAGAAAGTTCTGTCGAGAAAAGGGGTTTGGTCATCTAACTACGAGCCAATAAGGAGAAGTCCTTATCGGAAAGCCCCTCTTTCTTGGGAATGATCTGGTTATTAATATTGTGAGTTATAATAATATTGATGAATAATTGTTGAAAGATTAAAAATGTGGTTAGTCAAGTGATTTATGATAAATAAAAGTGGTTTGTCATGAAATATTTTTTTATAAATTTGGCTTATTACATGGACCCCCACTTACTCATTTTTCAAAATCGTCAGTAGAAAGTTATCTCGCTTTTTGTTTTATATTGCATAAGATCGCATAGTGTTTGCATAATCTCGCTTATGTTGTTGCATAGTAGTGCATAGTGTTTACATAGTACTACATATGTAACGACCCAAAAAATCATACAATTTAATTCTCGACTTCGGTCGTTAACAATACATTCAACCTCTAATTTTACATCATTATACGATAATACAACCATTGAAATTCGCAGAATAATTAAAATTTTATATTACAATTAAAATTTTCTATTACAAACTATTCTCGTTCTCGTAACTTTCAACCTTTACATCTAAATATCTCAGAATCATTTTAATACTACAAGAGTTTACATCACAAAACGATATTACAATTCAATATTAATACATTATTCGGAACCTTAAACATGGTTCAAATAATAATAACTCAGCCAAAGTATATAAATCTTCAAATATCACATCTGATTCATATCTTTCAAGTAGCACATAACTTTACCTTAAATCTTTAACTCCGCAAAAGTGGTTATTTGCAAGTTGAGCTTTCGATGACCAAAGAAAATTTAACAGCTTCATGCATCACAAAGCACATAATAACATGCTCAACATATATCTCATAAACATTGGACTAACATAACATACATACTGCATTTTATATAACAAGTATAAAGATTGAGTTCCTTACTCAATCAACATTCATTATTCATTCAATGTAGTCATAAATTGACCTTAACGTTTCATACTTTCAATATATATAGAACACATCATGTTCTTTGCAACAAATATTTAAAACAGTTCATCATCAAGTTCATATAACAAATAGGAACTGAAAGACTTGCCTTGATTGTTGTTTACCAATAATAGTTTAATAGCTTACAGTTATCTGCACTACACATGCCCTATACAATTATATAATCATACACTTCAACTATTAGTCACATAACAACACATAGTAATTGTAATGTAAACTCTACTCCACATCTCATAATCCTTCCTGTTAATTAGCACACAATGTTTAATTAGATTGTGTTAACTTTTTGACTTGTGTAATAGAGAGAAAGAAAACTTTTTTTGGTGTGATTTTCAATTCTAACCTAACCGCCTATTTATTTGAAAATGCTAGAACGTCATAGGAGACTAAATAATAAAATAATAATATAATTTTCTTTCCTTTCTATGCATGCTTCAATTGAATTGATGAGCAGCAATCTTGGAAAAAACAAATAGCAGCCCACATATTTTAAAAACAAAAGTGGGTCCCACCCAATTTTAATACAAAAATATTTAATTTCTAAAACATTAATAATTCATAATAAATAGCCCTTTTATCAGAAAAATACAAATTTTATGTCCATTCCATACAAAATCGAATTCTCTACAACTTTGTAGCTTTAAGTTTTTCAAATTCCAAACCGAAAATATCCGAACTCCACAAACGGATGATTTTCAATACCTTATAAAATTCTTAACAAATCATACGTTAATTTTTAACGGTTCAAAATTTGTGGACATATACTCAACTTATATATGTATAACATATCCAAAAATCACAACGATCCAACGATCGGATTAAAATTATAACTCACGCAATAGAACTTTAAGAACACTAATTTGATTTTTAATACCTTCATTCCGACAAAAATACTGATAAATAACCTCAATATTAATTCCTTCAATTATATCCAAATAAATATTTCCTTGATTTATATCCACATAAAATAAATATTTCCTTGTCGTATAAATCAATAAATAATTATTCACAAATAATATTACAGAATCACAATAATGACAACCAGACCGTTCCCAGGAAAGAGGAGGCTTTCCGATAAGGATTTCTCCTTACTGGCGTGCAATTAAGTGACCAAACCTCTCCTTGACAGAACTTTCTAGACATTTCCAATAATGTTATCGAATAATATTATTCAAATAATATGAATTATTGATCTGATAATGGGAAATATCAGATGGTGACAATTATTGAAACAACAATAATATAAAATATCAACGTAGCAATTATTGAATCGATAATTATTGAGCAATTGCCTTCACAGTAAGAATCGATAATTTAAAAATACTTTGTAATAATTGTGTGCTCATCAGACAACCACGCCAGACATCGTATTTTAACCACCCGTATTCAACAAGTGTTAATGGTAACAACTACGTCGTTATTTATAAAAACTCAAACTTGTCATTTTCTTCATCCGACAGTTATTCTGTTATGGGTCCCATAAATGGCTGCACCGTCATACGAATATTCCCCGATAACAAGAATATTCCACGACCAAACGAATATTTCCCCACAAAAATGAATATTTTATAACCACTCGCTTATTTTGCAAAAATTGAACATTTCACCCATAACCAAAGTATTATTTCAAATTAATTCCTTATTATTTCATGATAATGAATATAGGAAACTTAATTTTATTTATAATAAGTTGGGGTCTTGCAACCTCCCCTCCTTATGAAATTTCGTCCTCGAAATTGACGTACGTACCTGGTGTTTCGAAAAGGTGAGGCTACCTCGCTTTCATTTCCGATTCCAACTCCCAGGTCATTTCATCAATAGCATGGTTCCTCCAAAAAACCTTGACTTGTGGTATAACCTTTGTTCGTAGGACATGCTCTTTCCTATCCAATATCTTGACAGGTACCTCCTCGTACGTTAAATATTTGGCTATCTCATCTGGTTCTAACGCAATAATGTGGTTCAGGTCTTTCACATATTTATGAAGCATAGATATATGAAAAACATTATGAACACGAGACATGCTTGAGGTAATGCGAGTCTATAGGCCACATTTCCTATTCATCAAGAATCTCAAATGGACCAACAAATCATGGATCGAGCTTTCCTCTCTTCCCAAATCTTGTAACTCCCTTCCATAGAGAAATACGTAATAAAGATGTGGGATCTCCAATATTAAACTCCATGTCCTTTAGATGAAGATCAGCATAACTCTTTTGTCGATCTTGTGAAGTCTTTATACGTTTCTGGATCATTTGAATCTTTTCTGTAGTCATGCGTACTAATTATGGTCCCATCAACGTTGCTTCTCCCACCTCGTCCTAGCATACTGGAGAATGACACTTTCGTCCATACAACACCTCGAATGGTGCCATGCCTATACTTGCTTGATAACTATTGTTGTAGGAGAATCCCACCAGTGGCAAATACTTATCCCAACTTTCTTTGAAATCTAGGACACAGAGTCTTAATAGATATTCAAGGGTTTGAATAGTCCTTTCCGATTTCCCATCCGTTTGAGGATGGTATGCCGAGCTGAATCATAAATCCATGCACATAGCTTTCTGCATGCTAACCCAAAATTGTGAAGTGAATTTTGGGTCAATATCCGAAACTATGGATACTAGTATGCCATGCAATCTTATAATCTCATTCACGTATATATGAGCAAGACATTCTAGGGAATAAGTCTCATGTATAAGCAATAAATGAGCAGACTTGGTTAATCTATCAATAATAACCCAAATCAAATCTATGCCATGAGAAACTTTGGGAAGACCTATAACGAAATCCATGGTAATGTGTTCCCACTTCCATTTCATAATTTCAAGTGGTTGCAATGGACCCTTTGGCAATTGATGCTCCGCCTTTACACGTTGACAGGTTAAACACCTTGAGATAAACTATGCAATCTCTCTCTTCATATTGCTCCACCAAAATGTATGTCGAAGATCGTGATACATTTTGGTACTCCCAGGATGGATTGTAAATGGTGTGTTGTGTGCCTCCATCATGATTCTATGCTTCAAGTCAGAATCGTTAGGAATGCAAAGTTTGGAGTTGACTCTAATTATTCCTTCTTCATCAATTCTTGCTTCTGGAATAACACCTTCTTGCACTTTCTTCTTCATACGCATCAGCTTCATGTTTGTAGTTTGAGCAGCTTTAACTTTATCAATTAAAGTCGGTTCTACTCGTGTATTTACCATCATCACGTGGGTCCTTGTATTCTTTAACTCTATCTCAATCCTTTGTAAGTCGTACAAAATGGGTCTTTGTGTTAACAACATTGCACTCGTACCCGCATATGATCTTCTACTCAATGCGTCAGCTACAACGTTTGTTTTTCCAGGATGATATTGAATGCTATGGTCATAATCCTTCAACAGCTCGAGCCAATGTCGTTGCCGCATGTTGAGTTCCTTTTGGGTGAAGAAATATTTGAGGCTTTTATGATTCGTATAAATCTCCACTTTCTCCCCATACAGGTAGTGTCTCTAGATTTTCAACGCAAAAATGACTGATGCCAACTCCATATCATGTGTAGGATAATTCCTCTCATATTCTTTGAGTTGTCACGAGGCATAGGTTATGACTTTCCCATGTTGCCTGAGAACACATTCTAACCCTTTGCCTAAAGCATCGCTGTAGATAACAAATCCATTCGAACCAGATGGTATTGTCAGAACAGGTGCCGAAATGAGTCTCCTCTTGAGCTCTTGGAAACTCTTCTCGCATTCATCGCTCCATACAAATTTTGTATCTTTCTAATTCAGCTGAGTTAACGGAGTAGCGATACGAGAAAATCCTTCCACGAATCTCCGATAATAACCAGCTAAGCCCAAAAAGCTATACACTTCGGTCACCGACTTCAGTTGCTCCCAACTTTGTATTGCTTCAATCTTCGCTGGGTCAACAGATACTCCATGTTTTGACACCATGTGCCGAAGGAATGCTACTTCTTTAAGCCAGAACTCGCATTTCTTCAGCTTGGAATATAGCTTGTTGTCATGAAGTCTTTGAAGTACCAGCTTCAAATGGTGCTTATGATCTTCATGGCTTTTGGAATAGATGAGGATGTCATCAATAAAGACAACAACGAACTGATCCAAATATTCCATGAATACATGGTTCATCATATCCATGAAAGCGTTAGGAGCATTAGTCAATCCAAAAGACATGACTAAGAATTCATAATGTCCGCATTCGAGAGTTCAAGGCGCCTTTGGAATATCCTTAGTTTTAATTTTTAGTCGATGATATCCGTAAGCTAAGATCGATCTTTGAAAGAATTGTGCTCCTTCAGAATCGGTCAAACAGGTCATTAATGCAAGGTAGTGGATACCAATTATTGATGGTGACATGGTTTAATTCTCGGTAGTCAATACAAAGTCTCATACTCCCGTCTTTCTTCTTTACAAATAAAACAGGAGCACCCCAAGGAGATGTACTAGGATGAATGAAACCGATGTTTAACAATTCCTGTAGTTGGAATTTTAACTCCTGAAGTTCAATAGGAGCCATTCGATATGGGGTTTTAGAAATGGGTTTTGTACCCGGTTCAAGATCAATAAAGAATTCAACTTCACATTCTGGGGGTAGACCAGGAAGTTCTTCAGGAAATACGTCAGGAAATTCAATAACAACAGAAATATTATTCAAATCTGACGTGTTTTTGTTTAAGTCCATAATATGGGCTAAGAAAGCTTGACATCCGTTTTTCAATAAACGAATAGCTTTATAGCTTGATATGATAGTGACTGATTTTATTGGTTTAGTTGCTTGAATTCGTATAACAGGTTGGTGAGGAATATGAAAACTAACAACCTTACAAAAATAATCAATTTTGGCATGATGAGTGGTTAACCAATCAATCCCTAAAATCACATCAAATGCAAGTATCTCTAAAGAGATAAGATCAACAGGTAATGTGATTGTGGCAACTTGGATCAAGCAAGATTTATAAACAGTGGATGTCATAAAGGTTTCTCCTAACGGAGTCTCCACAGATAAGTCAAAGTCTAATTTCTACGGAGTCAAGTTTAAACATTGAGCACAAGCAGGAGAAAAAAAAGAATGGGTAGAACCGGTATCTAGTAAGGTATAAACTTCGCAAGAGTTCAAGATTAGCTTACTCGTGATCACCTCATTCGGGTTTCTCGCATTTTGGCCAGTCACGACAAATGCCCTCCCTTGAACCACCAACTTTGTTTTGTCCGTATCCGCCTTCGGTGCCGCCGTCCCAGTTGGACTTGACTTCAATACAGGATAAAATCGGGCTATATGACCGCCTTTTCCATAATTGAAACACACCTTTGAAGGCTGTGAATAGTTTAGACTTATGTGTCCCTCCTCTCCGCATTTGTAGCATCTAACTGGCGGTCGTTCTCCTCCCCTAGAATTTGTTGTTGGTTTTGGTGCTGATGTCTTCCCGTTATTTTTGAATCTCCTCTTTTTTGAAATTTCCACTTGACTCACCTCTCCTATTATCATGGCCACGATGACCATCCGAGTGGTTACCACTTTTATCCGTATTTTTCCCTCCTCGCTAGTTATTATCGCTCCGATGACTATTGTCACCGGTATGACCCTGGTTGTGGTCCCTTGGTTGAACATACTCATTATCTCGCTCTAATAATTGAGCCTTATTGACAACATCTGAATACAGAGAAAATTTGTGGGAGATAAGGTATTGACGAATCTCGGGTTTTAGACCTCTCAAAAACATCTGCGTCATACGTTCCTCATTCTCTACCAAATGAGGTGCAAACTTGGATAACTCTGCGAACTTCACCTCGTCGCATCGACACCGTCCATGTTGTTCTGCTCCAATCTAATAAACTCTACCTCCTTCATATGACGAATACTTTCAGGAAAGTACTTGTCATTGAACAGTTTCTAAAATCTTTCACAAGACACGTTGAGTGCGGCTGGCTGGGTGCACTTCACAGATTCCCACTAGTAATCTGTCTCACCACGGAACATAAAGGTGGCGAATGGAACCTTTTGTTTTTCTGTGCATCCCAAGACATCGAACATCTTTGTAATTTTCTTTACCCACGTTTCCCCCTTAATCGGATTCGGCTTTCCCCAAAAATCTGGTGGTCCCAACTCCTTGAACTGCTTGGCTGTGACAAATCGCGCGTTGTTATAATTTCCACCCGTATTTTGTACACGAGTCTCCCTCGTCTGATTTTGCATGAACTGCAAAAAGCTTCTAAACATTCCATCATTCATCGTTTGCTCCATTGTGTTGTTTACAGGAGGAATATTGCCATCTTGTTGCACGTTCTCCTGGTTGGTGATTGAAGGTTGTTCCACAGTCTCATACACTCCATTGTTAACGTTCTCAGCTGCCATTCTTAAAAACTGCCATAAAACAAGGGTTAATTAAACAAATTAACATAACACATAATATCTCAATATTACGATCGACCAACAAATAAGCTGAGGTAAGACATACTAGCGAAGGATTTATTCGTCTCTCCCCTCCTAGTTCTATTCCCCGATCTCCGCCAGAGACCATATCCCTAAGCTCTGATACCAACTATAACTCCCCCAAAATAGGTATACATCACCCATTCTGAGTCGCCAAATACATGGTACTAAAAACAACTACAACTTTATTATTATAATTGTCGTGCAAAATATGACAACACATAGTGTGAGTTTAAATACAAATATTGTCTTCTAGACAATATCCACACCCAAATAAAGTCCTCATTATAATTATTGATACACTATTTTACAAAAATAGTTAGGACTGTTAAAACAACTTTCTAGAACCATCACTTTATACCCCGACTGGTTCCTGCTATATTCTCGCTTCCTGAAAAGAAATATGGAACAAAAAGGAAAAGGGTGAGCTCAACTAGCCCCGTAAAGAATATTATGACTAAGATAATATATAACAAATTATCCTTAGTCTTCAACAGGGAAAAATCTGATAGAATATAATAGACAACAAGTTTTAGATCAACAACTGCAGCGAAAATAACAATTCATTAGAAGAGTTAAGTAGAGAATGAAATCTACTATCATCTATGAATTTAAAAGTCCATCATCAATATTTTATCCCTATAACATCAGTCAATATACATCTTGCATCAAATATTCATCTTTGCATTATGGACCAAAGATATTCATTTGTATCACCAGTTGGTCATGTTCATCTCAACACCTGTTTATCTTTGCACTACGGCCAAAGATATTCATCAGGTAATCATTCATCTTTGCACTACAGACCAAAGATATTTATCAAGTATCACCATTAAGGACTAAGGATGATGAAAAACATTTTAGAGAACGAATCTAGTAAGATAAAAGGATAAAGTTTAGAGATTCGTACTTTAGATAACTCAAGTTTAAAAATACTCCATAATAAACCATAATGGAGTAAAATTTAAGAATAAAGATCAAAAATATGGATACAATCAAAGATAGTAACCATAATAGACATCTAGGACAAAGAAGAAAAATTTTCATTTTTCGGTGAATAGTGTCGTATTTGTGAATAGTGTCGTATATATGAATAGTGTCGTATACGTGAATAGTAACCCCGACACAAAAAGGTAGAAATTCCACAATAAAATTCAAATCAATATTTCAGCATAATGATATTAAAGAAAATAATATCATTTACGAAGAAAATAACATCCCTTACCTCAAAATAACAGTATTTCTGATCGGAATATTGGGTGTAAAGCCGAAGGAAACTTGCACTGAATAGCAACTCTCAAAGTATCTAAATACTCGTAAAAATATGCTCGAAAATATAGAGAGAAAGAAAACTTATTTCTGGTGTGATTTTCAATTCTAACCTAAGCGCCTATTTATAGAAAAATGCTAGAACGTCATAGGAGACTAAATAATAAAATAATAATATAATTTTATTTCCTTTTTACGCATTCTTCAATTGAATTGATGAGAAGCCATCTTGGAAGAAAAAATAGCAGCCCACATGTTTTAAAAACAAAAGTGGGTCCCACTCAATTTTAATAAAAAATATATTTAATTTCCAAAACTTCAATAATTCATAATAAATTGCTCTTTTATCAAAAAATAAGAATTTTATGTCCATTCAAATTCCAAACCAAAAATATCTGAAATCCACAAACGGATGATTTTCAATACCTCATAAAATTCATAACAAATCATATGTTAATTTTTAATGGTTCAAAATTTGTGGACATATACTTAAACTTATATATGTATAACATATCCAAAAATCACAACGATCCAACGGTCGGATTAAAATTATATCTCACGCAATAGAACTTTAAGAACATTGATTTGATTTTTAATACCTTTATTCCGACAAAAATACTGATAAAACACCTCAACATTAATTCCTTCAATTATATTACAATATTATAAATATATTATAATATTATATTATGATTTCCATTAATATTTAATTTTAAATAAATATTAATGATAATAGAATAATGTGGTATTTATATTATATAAATACGATATAAATGACTGAAAAATCATGATAAATGGTAATAATTATCTGAAAATAATTACAAGCCTATGAAAATTATTTTGACTGATAATAAATTATCCAAGATATCTGTGAACTAGTTTAGACCGAGTCTTAGTGATTTTAGACTCGAGATTTGTCTGACTAGACCGTCGGGAAGTTACAATTTTGTCAGATTCAACTCAGACTTAAATAGTCTAACTTGATGCTAAGTTTTATGTGCTGAATAGACTGATAGGGTTATGTGTTTAAGTTATTCTATGTGTGTGTGTATATATATAATAGTATTATATTGTGATGATATTATTCTAAATTGTATATCGATATTATTTTTATATTAGGTCTTCAGTCAAAGCTTATTAAATTGCGTAACAATAATCGGGTGGACAAGCAAGTTTTACTTAACTCTACTTAGAGTTGTTTCATTCGGATATGCTTATGGTTAATCATTGCTGATTACCATTGTAGAATTGTACTCTGTACATATTGCATGTATAAGTCAAGTATGAAAAGCTGATCACCTTCATTACCATTCGGTCCAGATATATTTGTTCATGTTAAATACTTGTTCAGTCAAAAGTTTGTTCGCGCTAATTCACAACTATATTGATGAATTATAGCCAGCTTATTATTCAAATTCTTTCAGTCATGTTATATCCTTAAATAAATTTAAACTTGCTGGGCAACCATCATGCTCACCCTAGCTATATCATGATAAAACATTGTAAATTAAAGCGATTACGCTAGATACAAGGAAAGGTTAAAGGCAGTTCCAGTGTTAGTTTAAGTGTGTAGCTAAATTCATAACAGTAATGTATGATAATAACTTTGTATATTAGATAGAATAATGAATCATGTATAAGTTAAGGTTACTCGACCTTGGGGAATAATGTGTAAAGTTTAATGTATAATCAAATTATGTTTGTATGTTTCGCAATAGTTATAGAATGATTGTACCAGATCCGTGGTGATTTGGGACCCGGATTTGGGGTTCTCTCATTTGGTATCAAAGCTGTTGGTTATAAATCTAGGGTAGAGTTACCTTAGACTAATAATAGCAATGATTAGGATAAAATCTAACTCACATAGAGTTAGTATGTCGGTAAGATTTAAAGAAGAATCTCGGCGAGTGCAAAAGATACTGAGTTCCCTAACTCTTATAATAAAGGTGAACAGTAGTGGTGAATAGATAGAGTCTAAAAAAACTAATAGTGCAGGGATAGGAGATCGTAAAATAAAACCATAAAAATATAGAAATGAATCGTAATATATACAATGAGATCACCCCGTGATCTGATAAGGTGATAGCAGGGAGAAGAATCAATCTGATGATTGAAAAGTTTACAGCAAGATTGTTGTGTGTCAGTTGTACTATGAATTGGTACAGATTCAAGAAAGGATTATGAATACGAGTTGAATGAAATTCGTATTGAGAAGGGAGTTAAGATTTGGTGGGGATTTCAATTGAGGATTCATGTCAGCAGCTGAGTAGTATGATTCCTTGTATGGGCGGGGAATTGCACTTGGTGTAAAAACCTCTTGGTTTCTGGCACTGATAATCATTGAAATGTTTGTGTCGTGCTATTTGCTATATGCATGTTAAGAGGGTGATTCATTTCTCATGTGTATAACAGATAAATAGGTTATAGGTAGAGAATATAAGGTTAAGTAAGAGTTCTTAAAACTCATACTTATGTTACATTCTTGACTCATGGTTATAAGAAATGTTTATGAACCCCTCAGCGAATGGACGCCAAATGTCTGACTAGGGTAAGTTCTTAAACTCATATGATTGTGGCAAGTTTATGAACTCATAAGTGTGGTTTTAACGAACCGGGTATAGTTGTGTGTGAATGGAGTATTGAGGATAATTGGAATAAATAGATTATTAAGCAACTGATTATTAGTGGAGACATAAGTTTTCCAAAACTCCTAGCCATGCTAGACTTTGAAATTTTGACATCAAGCTAAATACGCACTATGTGCTTTTAAAAAAAATTATGTAGACTCGTAATCATTTTTGAAATGGTTTAAAGTATAGTCTATGCAACATATTTCAACTAGACGCAAATGATTTGAAATATCAAAATATATTTTATTTATCACTTATGTACCATGTAACCCGGTGCAGAGATGATAAAAAGTTGACAGAGTTGTAAATACAGGAATACTTAGTGTGAATTCGATCTAAAATTCATTGTTCCACTATTGTATGACGTGTTATGACAAAGTCATACGATGACAGCATCCTCAGATGGACTGTTAATATAGTACGGCATCATGACGTCATTCTCAAAAATATTTTCAAGATTTTAATTTGCCAACAGGGTTTGGCTACACCTAAATAATTTGATTGTATTGAATTATTTATATGAGTCTATGATATTCAATTTAGCTATACTATTGTTATAAAAAATCTAAGTGTTCATTAAAAGAAATTTCCCGAATCAAATTGTTTTGGAGAGGAATCCAATAAGACTGAGGTAAGATTTTATGCCTATTGCGTTGGCGAAAGAAATGAGATAAAAATCGAGATTTGGCCAAGATATGGCATATCTCCAAATTACCCTCTATGTTAAGTAAGTTATGACGGTTTTATGGATGAATTTCCATAAAACCTTTGCAAAATGATGATAAATAGTCTATATGACTCCTCAACACAATATGAAATTTTTTACTCTTGTGAGGAATGTATTGGGTAGCATGTGATGAAATGTATGAATGGTGTAAGCTGTATGGTGCATGGTGTAAGGTGTAAGAAAAATTTTGGGGATGAAATTTTTAGAAGAAGGGGTGAATGTGACAACCCGAGAATTTAGAAAATTTATTAAAATCATAATTAATTGATTTATGGTTCAATATTAGAACCTAGACAGAAAATAAGTGTATGTATTTGACATTTTTGGGAGTGAATTTTTAGAATTTAAAAACTTTTGGTGAAGGTTTACAGTGTTAAGAGTATATGTGTATATGTTTTGTGTTTATAGTCATATATGTGTACAATATGTGGTTAAGGGTCAAGGGTTGACCAGATAATTTATATCAGTCACAAACCCTAATAATATATTAAGAGCCTCGACGTTCAGTTAGAAAATCCTAATGATTGATAAGAAACCCTATTACCGGCTATGTAAACCCTAACTTCAGTTCCAGGAATTCGTAACCCTAATTCAGAATATTAAAATCCTAATTTGGAAGCTTGAAGATAAGTATAAGGTTTTTATGTTATTTATTTAATTAGGAATTGCCCAAATTAATTATTAGAAAACCCTAATTGTCCAGCTGAAAACCCTAATGTACAATTATGGAACCTAATTGCTAAATTAGCAATTTTAATTAGTAAATGTTAACCCTAATTAGCAAGCTTGAATTATGATTAGGAAATCCTAATTATAATTTATAAATCTTAATTTTCTATTTTAAAACTAATTAGAAAAGCTTAAAAAAATTGTATAACCTTAGGGTCAAACCCTAAGGGTTAATACCTAATGGTTGTGAGAAGTTACCAAGTTGTCATTCACTTTATAAGTCAAATGACCAAACTACCCTTTTTAATATTTTAATGAGGTGGAGTGTAGATCTAGCCCTACTAATGGTTGGTGACCAACTCTAGCTAGCAATGTGGTCTAGTAATCATTTTAATCAGCCAACTTGCTAGGTTAAATACATTGCATCATGGATTAAAGGCATACAAGTATAGAAAAGTTATACACTTTACTTCTCAACATAGCCAACTCTTCTCTCTCTCTCCCATCCGAAATTTTTGAGTGATAGTGAGTGAAAAACAAAGCCAATATCAGTCTTTAGCTTGCCAAGAACAAACATCAAGGTCAGAATCAAGATCAAACTCAAAAAGGAGGTATAAACCCTAAACTTGAAGATCCATGGGTTTTATGTTAGATGTTATGATTAAGTGTTTAAATATTTTGTTTGTAGTTTATATTAGTGATCTGGGTTGTAATATCACAGATCTATAACACTTAGATGCTCGAAATTGATGTTTTTAGAAATCTGGAAAAGTTAGAAAATGTTGACTGACAAGCAAATGGCAGGGCTTCTAGATCGGTGTGTGTTAGGTGTTAGGTGTATTTTATGTTATGTATATGTTCTTTGCCATGTTGTTTATGATCTGGAACTGGAAACAAGTTCAGATCATGTGTATATTACAAGTTATGAACGGTCAAACCTAGTTGACCAATCACGAAACTGCTTTCTGGATAGCCCAGAATTTACAGTTTGAGTGTGACAAGTTTTTCTAGGCCTCAGATCTTGCTTCTGACAAGCTATTTGGTCATGTTTGTGTAATACACTTGTAGTCTGGTATACAGACTACAACATAAAGCTTTTATAGCACCCATAAAGTATATATAATCGAAGATAATTAAGGTCAAAAGTGAGTTGACCACCAACCTGGAACGAAATCTGAAAACCTATAAATCGTGAAGGACAGGTGTCATGACAAGGTTTGACCAACCATTATCTGTTGTATGTGATGTTGTTGTTATGATATGATGATATAGAATTGTAGTCTGACATTCCTTCTACATGTTGGAACTTTTAGATCACACAAAGCAAACACATGACTCAATCTATAATGACCCAAAGTAGGTACCTCGACCCTGCTTGAGTTTCTGGGCAGCCCAGAAATTCAAGAACATGTCTGACAAGTATTTCTGAAGCATAGATCTTCTTGTTGTGTTGTCGTATGGACATGAACTCGATTGATAATAGTAGTATGACACTTATATTATAACAATAACCTTTTTACCAGCCCAGAAACATAATAGGTTGAGAATTATAGCTAGTCAAACCCACTAACTCGAACACTGACATGAAATCTGGAAAATGCTTAAGAATACTCAAGAACACCTATAGCGACAGTTTCGTCGCTATAGGGGCCTTTTAGCGATAGTTTATTTAGAAAATTAATTATTTTAATTAATAAATAGAAAAAATGGTTTTAATTATTAAAATACATAATAAATTTCTAAAAATTATTTTAAAGCCCGAAAATTAGATTTTAATAATTTAGGTATATTTCATCAATATTTAATATTTTTGGAATATAAATGGTATTTAATTTATTTAATTATAATATTAAATAAATTATTTAAAAATGATTTTAATACTTTAAAAATCATGAAAAATTATATTATGGTATAAGAAAATATTTTAAATTATTTTCAATAACTTGTGATATTTTATGATGAATTTCATTAATTAATTAATATTAATGGTAATGGATTTATTTAATACATATATTAAATAAATTATGAAAAATTAGATTTAATAATTTAAAAATCATATAAAAAAGATTTAAGGGTTGAAAATATTTTTATTTATAACATATAACTTTTGATATTTTGCCATAAAAATATTAATATTTTAATATTAATAGAAATTATCGGATAATGAATTTAATTGCTTAAAAATCATATAAATATGATTTTAAGGTATTAAAATACTTTGTAATATTATAAATATATTATAATATTATGTTATGATTTCCATTAATATTTAATATTAAATAAATATTAATGATAATAGAATAATATGGTATTTATATTATATAAATACGATATAAATGATTGAAAAATCATTATAAATGGTAATAATTTCTAAAAATTAATTCAAGCCTATGAAAATTATTTTGACTGATAATAAATTATCTAAGATATCTGTGAACAAGTTTAAACCGAGTCTTAGTGATTTTAGACAAGAGATTTGTCCAACTAGACCGTCAAGATGTTAGAATTTTGTCGGATTTAACTCAGACTTAAATAGTTTGACTTGATGCTATGTTTTATGTGTTGAATAGACTAATAGGGATATCTGTTATGTGTTTAGGTTATTCTATGTATATATATAATAGTATTATATTGTGATGATATTATTCTAAATTGTATATCGATATTATTTATATATTAGGTCTTCAGTCAAAGCTTATTAAATTGCGTAATAATAATCCACCGGACATGCAAGTTTTACTTAACTCTACTTAGAGTTGTTTAATTCGGATATGCATATGGTTAATCGTTACTGATTGCCATTGTAGAATTGTACTCTGTACATATTGCATGTATAAGTTAGGTATGAAAGGCTGATCACCTACATTACCATTCGGTCTAGATATATTTGTTCATGTTCAATACTTGTTTAGTCAAAAGTTTATTCGCGCTAATTCACAACTATATTGATGAATTATAGCCAGCTTTTTTTTAATTTTTTTTAGTCATGATATATCCTTAAATAAATTTAAACATGTTGGGCAACCTTCATGCTCACCCTTGCTATATCATGATAAAACATTGCAGATTAAAGCGATTACGTCGGATACAAGAAAAGGTTAAAGGCAGTTCTAGTGTTAGTTTATGTGTGTAGCTAAATTCGTAACAGTAATATATGATAATAACTTTGTATGTCAGATAGAATAATGTATCGTATATAAGTTAAGGTTACTCAACCTTAGGGAATAATGTGTAAAGTTTAATGTACAAATAAATTATGTTTATATCTTCCGCAATAGTTATAGAATGATTGTCGACGTCGGGATTTTTAATTGTCCCATTTTGTTACTTGTCTTTTGGTGTTCTCATGTTAATGTGAGATTTGTTTGAAAAAATAAGTGAAAAAGGTCCGACATGTATAATGTCGACGATTGACTTTAAGAGTCGCCAGTTGGTGTATTTAACTGGTTGCACCAACGCAACCAAAAAGGTTTTGCACATTGACCCAGTGATTTGACACTGCTAAACGGGTCTGTGAAACCGAGATTTATTAAGGGTTCGGGGGCTTGATTATGCGGAGGGAAGGTGTTAGGCACCCTCCGACATCCGTGTTACCATGGTGACCGCCACTCTTCAAAGAAATTGTTATATGAATGTGTGTGTGTGTGTGTGGATTAATGTGAAATTATATGAAAGTAGTGCGAGGCCTCGTTCGCACCTATATACACGGGTTTGAATTTTATTTAGGAAAATCCAATTTTAACCATAATATATAGCAATGAAATTTTGTAAAAGAGGTTTTTCAAACCCTGTGCTCAATAGGAATTGAGACCTTTTCATACTTCCATTTTTATTATTAAGTGTCCGGCTTGTTTGCTTTTATTTTCGAGATGCGAGGCATCCTCGAGAAAATAATATACAGTAGTGCCGAATTCCTCATGGGCATGACAGCCATCTAAGGAAACTCACACACTGTAAAATAATATACAAGCTTCTTACAGCCAGAAAATGTCCATCATGGGAACCGAATCTAGATTCAGTAAACTGAACCTGTGATCACATGATTCCTAGGCTCACAAGATACTGCAATTTATATGGAAAGCAGTAAGTAGTTATATATATATGAACAATATCAACCGCCACGAAGTGAACTCCAAGCGGGACAAAATATAAATAAAGTTGAAAAAGCGATCAACTGCCACGAAGTGAACTCCAGGCAGGCCATAATGTAAATAAAGTGTAAAAAGCCACGGAGTAAACTCTAGGCCCGACAGAAATGTAAATATATATATATGTACAAATATATATATAAAAGAAATAAACGCACTGGATGTAAATCCAGGGTCATCAGATATGTCCGACAATAGTTATATATATGTATATATATAAAAGCGAGTAAATGCAACTTGAGTATAAAATCCAAAGCTCATCGAGATATATCGATAACAACTATATATATAAGTATATATATATATAAAAAAAGAAATTAAATGCTCGCATCAAGTCTAGGCTCATCGCATGAGTTTGACCACAGATTCATATATATATATATATATATATATATATATATATATATATATATATACAAAAGCTTAATAAATGCTCCGCATCAAGTTCAGCTCAATCGAGGCATAACTCGATAATGTTAGTCCATATATGAAAAATATATATATATATATATATATATATATATATATATTATATATATATACAAACAAAATGAAAACCACGGACAAAAGTCAGGGAAAACACACTCACACGACTTTCAACGTGTACAACAGTGTGTGATAATAGGAGAAAGAGACTTTCTTGAATGTAAGAAGGCTTACAGTGGACTGCCAAAGTAGACTTCTTTGACTTTAATTGTATGAACACTCAGCTTCCGTAAGATAAAAAGTATCTATATGTGATGCCCCCAAATTAGGAAAACATCACCCATCCTGAGTCGTCAATAACATGGTACAGAAACAACTACAACTTTATTAATACAACATATAAACCGTGAGTTTAAATACAAATATTGTCATCTAGACAATATCTATACCCAACTATGTCCTCAATAAAATTATTGATACATTATTTTACAAAAATGGTGAGGACTACTAAAACAACTTCTAGAACCATCATTCCACACCCCGACTCATACTCGCTACATTCTCGCCTCCTGAGAAGAAAAATGGAACAACAAGGAAAAGGGTGAGCTCAACTAGCCCAGTAAAGAATATTATGACTAAGATAATATAGAACAAATTATCGTTAGTTTTTAACAGGTAAAAACCTGATAGAATATAATAGACAACAAGTTTCAGATCAATATTCGCAGCGAAAATAATAATTCATAAAAGAGTTACGTAGAGAATGAATTCTACTATTATCTATGAATTTAAAAGTCCATCATCAATATTTTATCCCTGTAACATCAATCAATATTCATCTTGAATCAAATATTCATCTTTGCACTACAGGCCAAAGATATTCATCAGTCGATCATGTTCATCTCAACACCTGTTCATCTTTTCACTACGGGCCAAAGATATTCATTATAAAATCATTTATCTTTGCACTACAGGCTAAAGATATTCAATAATATCATCATTTAGGACTGAGGATGATGGAAAATATTTTAAAGGAAACGAATCCATTGAAACAAAAGAATAAATATCAAGGATTCGTATTTCAACTATTTCATGTCCAAAAATACCTCATAAATAATCATAGTGAAGTAAAATTCAAGAATGATCAAAACATGGATACAATCAAAGCTAGTATCCATAATAGATATTTTGGACGAAAAGGAAAAAATTTCATTTTTTGATGAATAGTCTTGATATCGTGAATAGTAACCCCGACACAAAAAGTTCCAAATTTGATTAAAAGTTCTAACCAATATTTTAGCATAATGATATTGAAGAAAATAATATCATTTAAAAAAAAATTAACATCTCTTTCCTCGAAAAGATAGTACTTCTAGTTGAAACACCAGATATAGGCTATGACTTGAACTTGCACCGTATAGCAACACTCAAAGTATTAAAATACTCACAAGAATACGCCTAATATATCGAGAGAAAAGAGAGAAGATTTTAGTTTTCGGTGTGATTTTCAATTCTAACCTAAGCACCCTATTTATAGGAAAATGCTTAGAACACCAAAGCGTAAAATTTAATAAAATAATAATATACTTTTCTTAATTTCCTTAGCACACCTCACCAAATTGATTCAACCATTAACATGTGCCACTCAAATGGAAAAAACGTTTTCCTTGATAAAATAAATAAAACGTCCAAAAATCAATTATTTGAAACTTGAACTTCAATAATTCACAATAAATAGCCCTTTTGTCGTAAAAAATTGAACCACATGTCCTTTCCATAGGAAATTTCATTTTCTACAACTTCTGAAGAAAGTTTTTCCAAATTCCAAAATGTAAATTGACCAAATCCATAAGCAAGCGATTTTACAAGTTTATAATCAAATTTCAATCAAGAATTGGGGTTCACCGACACACACAAAACATGTGTTAATCATTTAATGCCACAAAATACTCTTCCTCCTCATATACTCATATATCTCACATTCATTGTAAAATATCGGCATCAATATATTATTAAAATAATATATTTAATTGAATTATTTTATCGAAAAAAATAAAATATTAATTTTCAACAATTGTTACATTAAAAAATTTCCATCTATATCCACATAAAATCAATATTTTCCTCATCATATAAATCAATAATTAATTATTCACAAATAATATTACATAATCACATTATCGACAACCAAGCAGGTTCGAGAAAGAGGGGCTTTCAATAAGGATCTCTTCTTTGGGCGCGGCAATTATGACCAAACCTCTCCTTAGATAGAACTTTCTAGACATTGCCAATAATGTTATCTAATAATATTATTCGGATAATATGAATTATTGCTTTGATAATAGAAAATATTGTGTAAAATGACAATTATTAAAACAATAGTAATATAAAATATCAACGCAAGCAATTATTGAATCAATAAAATAAAATACCGATCATTAATTCTTTGTAACAATAATTGAGTAGTGCCTTCTTACGTAAGAATCAATAATTGGTGTAATACTGGTAATGCTATCGTGTTTTAACCACCGGGTATTCCAACAAAGATAATTCTGTAATAACTACGCCTGTTATTTATAACCAACTTATTCTTGTCTTTTTTCTTTATCCAATCACTTTCCGTTATGGGGCCCACACAAGGTCGCACTGTCTGCATTTAATATTCCCCGCAGAAAAAAATATTCCACGACTAAACGAATATTCCCCATCAACAATGAATATTTTAAAACCATTTGCTTGTTTGAAATAATTGCGCATTTTACCCATAACTTACCACATTAATCAAATCAACCCTTACTATTTCAAGATAATAAATAGAGAAAATTTAATTTCATTAAATAATAAGTTGGGGTCTTACAACCTCCCCTCCTTATGAAATTTCGTCCTCGAAATTGACTTACGTACCTGGTGTTTCGAAAAGGTGAGGATACCTCGCTTTCATTTTCGTTTCCAACTCCTAGGTCATTTCCTCTATAGCATGGTTCCTCCACAAAACTTTAACCTGTGATATGACCTTTGTGCGTAGGACATGCTCCTTCCTATCCAAGATCTTGACAAGTACCTCTTCGTACGTTAAGTCTTTGACTATCTCATCTGGTTCTAACTCAATAATGTTGTTCGGGTCTTTCACATATTTACGAAGTACAAATATGTAAAACACATTATGAACACGAGACATACTCGGAGGTAATGCGAGTCTATAGGCTACATTACCTACTCGGTCAAGAATTTGAAATGGACCAATAAATCGTGGATTGAGCTTTCCTCTCTTCCCGAATCTTGTAACTCCCTTCCATGGGGCAACACGCAACAATACATGATCCCCAATACTAAATTCCACGTTCTTTCGTTAAAGATCTGCATAACTCTTTTGTCGATCTTGTGCCATTTGTATACATTGTCAAATCATTTGGATCTTTTCTGTAGTCATACGTACCAACTCGGGTCCCAATAATGTTGCTTCACCCACCTCGTCCCAACATACTGGAGAGTGATACTTTCGTCCATACAATGTTCAAATGGGGCCACACCAATGCTTGTCTGATAACTGTTGTTGTAGGAGAATTCCACCAATGGTAAATACTTATCCCAACTCCCTTTGAAGTCTAGGACACAGAGTCTTAATAAATCTTCAAGAGTTTGAATAGTCCTCTCTGATTGTCCGTCTGTTTGAGGATGGTATGCCGAACTAAATCGTAAATCCGTGCCCATAGCTTTTTGCAAGCTAACCCAAAATCTTGAAGTAAATCTTGGGTCACGATCCGAAACTATGGATACTTGCATGCCATGCAATCTCATAATCTCATTTACATACATATGAGCAAGACGTTCAAGGGAATAAGTCTCCCATATCGGCAAGAAATGAGCAAACTTGGTTAATCTATCTATAATAACCCAAATAGCATCGATGCCTTGAGAAACCGTAGGAAGACCCGTAACAAAATCCATGGTAATGTGTTCCCACTTCCATTTCGGAATCTCAAGTGGTTGCAATGGACCCTTAGGTACTTAATGCTCCGCCTTTACACATTGACAAGTTAAACACGTCGAGATAAACTTTGCAATCTCTCTCTTCATATTGTTCCACCAAAATGTATGTCGAAGATCACAATACATTTTGGTACTTCCAGGATGGATCGCAAATGGTGTATTGTGTTCCTCCATCATAATCTTGTACTTCAAATCAGTCGTTAGAACACAAATTTCAGAGTGGACTCAAGTATTCCTTTTTAATCGATTCTCGCTTCCTAATAGCACCTTCTTGTACTTTCTTCTTCATACGCATCGCCTCAAGATTCGGTGGCTTGAGCAACCTTAACTTTTTCTATTAAAATTGGATCTACGCGATACTTGACATCATCACTTTCGTTCTCGCATATGATCTTCTACTCAACGCGTACCTACCACCGCGTTCGTTTTTCCATGATGGTACTGAATAGTGTGGTCGTAATCGTTCAACAACTCGAGCCAACGTCGTTACCGCATGTTGAGTTCCTTTTGAGTGAAGAAATATTTGAGGCTTTTATGGTCTGAATATATCTCCACTTTCTCCCCATATAAATAGTGCCTCCAGATCATTAGCGCGAAGACGACTGCTGATATTGAGTAGGATAATTCCTCTCATATTCTTTAAGTTGTCATGAGGCATAAAGCTATGACTTTCCCACGTTATATGAGAATACATCCTAACCGCTGCAAGAAAGCATCACAGATATAACAAATCCATCGAACCGGATGGTATTGTTAGAACAGTCTTAGAAATAAGTCTCCTCTTAAGCTCTTGGAAACTCTTCTCGCATCCCTCGCTCCAAACGAATTTTGTATCCTTCCGAGTTTGCTGAGTTAATGGAGTAGCGATTCGAGAAAACCCTTCCATGAATCTCTGATAATAACCAGCTAGGCCCAGAAAGCTACTTACTTCGGTCACCGACTTCGGTTGCTCCCAACTTTGTATTGCTTCAATCTTCGCCAGGTCGACAGATACTCCATGTTTAGACACCACATGCCCAAGGAATGCTACTTCCCCAATCCAGAACTTGCATTTCTTCAACTTGGCATATAGCTTGTTTTCACGAAGCCTTTGGAGTACCAGCTTCAAATGGTGCTCATGATCATCACGGCTTTTGGAATATATGAGAATGTCATCAATAAAGACAACAACGAACCGAGCTAAATAGTCCTTGAATACTCGGTTCATCATATCCATGAAAGCCGCATGAGCATTAGTCAATCCAAAAGACATGACTAAGAATTCATAATGCCCATACCGAGTTCTGAAGGCAGTCTTTGGAATATCCTCAGTTCTAATCTTCAGTTGATGATATCTAGAACGAAGATCGATCTTTGAAAAGAATTGCGCTCCTTGCAACTGGTCAAATAGGTCATCAATACGAGGTAGTGGATACCTATTCTTGATGGTGACATGGTTCAATTCCCGATAGTCAATACAAAGTCGCATACTCCCGTCTTTCTTCTTTACAAATAAAATAGGAGCACCCCAAGGAGATGTACTAGGATTTAATGAAACCGATGTCCAACAACTCTCGTAGTTGGACCTTTAACTCACGAAGTTCAATAGAGCCATTCAATTTGTGGTTTTAGAAATGGGCTTTATATGCAGTTCAAGATCAATAAAGAATTCAACTTCACGCTCGGGGGGTAGGCAGAATTCTTCAGAAACACGTCGGAAATTTACTAACAACAGAATATTATTCAAATCGGCGTGTCTTTATTCAAATTCATAACATGGTCTAAGAAAGCTTGACATCCATTTTTTAATAAACAAATAGCTTTATAACTTGATATGACAGCAATTGATTTTAGTGGCTTAGTTGCTTGAATTTGTACAATAGGTTGGTTAGGAATATAAAAACTAACAACCTTATGAAAACAATCAATTTTGGCATGATGAGTAGTTAACCAATCAATCCCTAAAATCACATCAAAAGCAAGTATCTTTAAAGAGATAAGGTCAACAGGTAAGGTGATGATGCCAACTTGAATCAAACAAGATTTATAAACAGTGGATGTGATGAAAGTTTCTCCTAACGGAGTCTCCACAGATAAATCAAAGTCTAATTTCTCCGGAGTCAAGTTTAAACGTTGAGCACAAGCAGGAGAGATAAATGAATGGGTAGCACCGGTATCAAGTAAGGTATAAACTTCACAAGAATTAATGATTAGCTTACCCGTGATCACCTCGTTTGGGTTCCTCGCATTTTGACCAGTCACGATAAACGCTCTTCTAGGAACTGTTGAATTTGACTTTTTTGGGACAGCCTTTTGAGTCACTGTCCCCCCTGGACTTGGTTTCGCTATCGTACAATCTTGAGCGATATGTCCTTCCTTTCCACAATTATAACATACCTTGAACTGTTGTGGGCAATTTGGACTGATATGTCCTTCTTTCCCGCACTTATAACATATGACCGGTGGTCGTTCTCCTCCCTTAGAACCAGTTGATGCTGGTGTTAACGTCTTCACATTGTCATTGTTAAATCTCCTCTTTTTAAAATCTCCTCCCGACTCACTTCTTCTATTCTCATGGCCATGACTACCACTAGAGTGGTTACCATTTTTGTCCGTCTTTTTCTTTCTCCGCTAGTTATCGTTATTCTGTTGACTGCTATCTCTGGTATGATCCTGGTTATGGTCCCTCGGTTGAACGTACTCGTTATCTCACTCTAATAATTGAGCCCTATTGACAACATCTGAATAGAGAAAAAATTTATGAGAAATGAGATACTGACGTATGTCGGGTTTCAAACCTCTCAGAAACATCCGCGTCATACGTTCACCATTCTCCACCAAATGATGTGCAAACCTGGATAACTCGCAAACTACGCCTCGTCATTGGGACCTTTGTCATGTTATTTTGTTCTAGTCTAATAAACTCCACTTCCTTCATGTGACGAATACTTTCGGGAAAGTACTTGTCATTGAATGCTTCCTCAAACGTCTCCCAAGACATGCCGATTCTGACTAGATGGAGTACGCCACTGATTCCCACCGAGAATCGCCTCATTATGGAACATAAAAGTTGCGAATGGAACCTTCGTTCTTCCGTGCATCCCAAGACGTTGAATATCTTGGTAATTTGTTTGACCCACGCTCTCTTTCTTTAATCGGATCCGGCTTTCCTGTAATTCGGTGGTCCCAAATCTTTGAACTACTTCGGCGTGATAAATCGTGCTTTGTTATCATTTCCACCCAAGATTTTGTGCACGAGTCTCCTAAATGCGATTTTGCATGAATCGCAAAAAACTTCTAAACATCCCGTCGCTCATCATACGCTTTCGGTTGACGTTATTCATAGGAGGAACATTGCTTACCAACCAGACGCGTTCTCCTCATTGGTGAGTACAAGCGTCTCCACGATCTCATTTACTCCACTGTTAACATTCTCAGTCAACATTCTCAAATACTGCCATAAAACAAGGGTTAATTAAGGAAAGCAACATATCACATAATATCTTTATATATTGACCAACTAACAAATAAGTTTAGGTAGGTTTGCTAAACACATACTTCAAAGGATCCACGTATGATATGAGATGGGTTATGTGACCGTGGAGATAATGTTGTATTCTCATGGAAGCCCACGCCAAAGCACAACAAGTTTTCTCAATCATAGTATACTTGTATTCACAAGTGCTGAATCTCTTACTGAGATAATAGATAGCTCGCTCTTGGCCTCATCGCTTTTCTTTACGCTTCAAAGATACGTGCCCCCATAGCATTATCATTTATGGGATGTGTACATGAATAGGGTAACATCATCCACAGGAGGTACCAAAACAGAGCGTTAATCAGCTGCTCTTTGATTGTAAGGAAGGCTTTCTGGCACTCACTATTCCACTTTATGGAGGAGTTCTTCCTTAACAATTTGAAGATTGGCTCACAGGTTGCTGTGAGTTGAGAAAAGAATCGGCTAATGAAGTTGATTCTTCCCAAAAATCCCCGTATCTCCTTCTCTGTCTGAGGAATGGGCATTTCCTTGATGGCCTGGATTTTAGTAGGATCCAGTTGAATCCCTTTGTGGCTGACTAGGAAACCTAGCAACTTACCTGACTTAACACCAAATACGCATTTGGCTGGATTCAACTTCAAGTTGTACTTACGCAACCTAATGAATAGTTTTCTGAGATGGTCTAAATGGTCATCCTCCTTTCGGAATTTGACAATGATGTCATCCACATAGATCTCTATCTCTATGTGCATTAAATCATGGAAAAGAGCCATCATAGCTCGCTGGTAGGTTGCCCCGGCATTGATGAGGACGAATGACAACCGTCTGTAGCAAAAGGTTCCCCAACGCGTGATGAAAGCAGTTTTCTCACGATCTTCCTCAAATGACCATAATTTGATGGTACCCCGCAAAACAATCAAAGAAAGGAGTACATGTAAATGATCGAAGCAAAGATTGTCAATAAGAATGTGGATAAATGGCACGGAAAGCTATCTTTCGTGCAAGCTTTGTTTAAATCCCGATAATCCACACAGACTCGCACCTTTCCCCCTAGTTTAGGTACGGGAACAATGTTGGATATCCACTCCGAATATGTAGATACCATGATGATGCCAGCTTGAAATTGTTTCACAATTTCCTCTTTAACCTTTAAACTCCACTTAGGTTTTAATCGCCTGAGCTTTTGCCTAACTGGCTTGAATCCTTCTTTAATAGGAAGGCGATGAAGGACAATGTCAGTGGACAAACCCACCATGTCTTCATGAGACCATGAAAATACATCTTGGAATTGGGTTAATAGTGCAACCATGTCATTCCGTTTATTTGTGGAAAGGTTTGAACCAATCTAGATTAGCTTAGGGTTGTCTAAGTTTCCAAGATTGAAAGAAGTGGTTTGATCAAGATTGGGTTTGGGTTTGTCGGTGACCCATTCCTTAATCTCTTGAGGTGTCTTAATGTCCTCTTGGATATCCATCAAGTTTGAGTCCAACTTTACATCAAAGTTACAGCCCTTGTGGAAAGAAGTCGCGCTATCAACAAGTACAAGAACATCTAAATTCAGAGTCCTGAAACAAAATATGCTTTCACTTAATATATGCAACTGTTCGATCATACAAAAGTGTTAGCATGTACGTGATAAAATAACTGCTAGTGCTATAAAGGAAAGCAAGCAATTAAAGTTATCTACAGGCCAGAGGGATTTTTTGCCCATTTTACCCTCATCGACCAATGCATGGAGTGCTGCTCAAATTGTTGAGGGCAAAGTCCTGCAGGACTGCAATGATAGAAAAATTGTCAGTGTCCTCCTTCTCCCGAATGATGACCATAACATCTAGGCAATCATCGTCTGGGGTGTATCTGTTTGTATGTTCATCATAAACAATAACGTGAATGCCTGGCATCATCAAGGCAATGTCATGTTTGCATTTTTGCTCCTTTTCTTCCACCTCAGGATCAGGAGTCAACACCTCTTTAGCTTTGATTGGCACTAGTTTTGGAAACAACATAGCCATAGTCCTGGCTGTAACCTTTACTGGAGATTGTATCAACTCATGTGGTAAAGGAATAGATGATCGTCGTGTGGCGGAAGTCTGAGGAACCTGCTTGTGAGGATTCGTGTGCTTGGAACTAGCAGAATAGCCTAGCCCGGCTGTCCCTATTTGACTAGATATTTGGATAGGGTGCTTGATACCCTGCTGATCCTGTATTTATAGACGGGTGGCCGCAGGTCAACCTACGGTAGCTGCAGTTGATCCTGCGGCTGGTCGTGGTGGGCTCGGGCTTTGCGGGTCCCGTCATCTCGTAGTACGTGCTATCGTGCACTGTAATGTCCAATCGAACTTAGAAAACTTTAATCCGAGCATCCAAACGAAGCATATCTTTACTTCTTCGGGTTGCTTGTGTCGAAAGTTACGTAATGACATGGATTAGAGGTTGTACGAAGTCAGGAATAGGGGTCTATGCCCATGGTCTTCAAGTTTCAAAGTCTATCCAAAGTACTATCACATGTAATAGTCACTCGGGATGGTCATTCCTCGATTGTTGGGACATTGTTGTATGTATGTATGTATGAAGAATTTGAGAGGACGCGCCATTTTTCGGATGAACAAGATGATGTTTGACTCCCTGCCGGGGTTATCGCCGGGTTGAGTTGAAAGTAAACGTTGCTCAGGGTTACTACTGAGATTGGACTACTTGTTGTTATGTTGCGATATCATCTTGTTGACGTGGTAAGATGACATTGTGACTCCTCACCGGGCTTATCGCTGGTTTAAGTGGAAAGCAGACGTTGCTCAGGGTTATCTCTGAGATTGGACTGCTTGTTTGTGTGCCTCACTATCATCTGTGTATGCTCCTGTCTGAGGTATGTGTGCTTTGACAAGATGTATGTGGTTGAAGCTGATCGCATGTGTTTGAAACAAGCATTTCCGGGGATATCGCCGGAACTGCGATGGCATCTTTTGGGGCTATCACCAAGGATGGGGTTGCTACTCCCAGTGTTGTCTCTAGGACTGGAACTGAACGTCGCGGTCTTATCGCCGAGACAAAGCTGTTCTCTCTAGTGTTTGTTGTCGGTCTTTTGATCTGCATATCTCGGGATCATGATTATGACGTTGTCATACTACATCTCACCATAGTGGGCTGACGATCATATGATCACATCTAACACCAGGTTCCATTGCATTGATGACTCCATCGTTTGTCATATCACCCGATACAGATAGTTAAAATATATTTTGAAAATTTAAAAATCATTTTTTTATCTAGCAGAAACAAACAACATAGATATGCGAATAATATCACTATTTTAAAAATTCTTTAGTTCACTAGTGTGATTCAACATTTTATCAAAAATCAAAAGTAAAACCATCGGCACTAAGTCAATAAATCTCGAAAGTCTAGTATAGCTAGTAGATTTAGAATATCTAATTTGCTCCATTAATTTCAATCTTTATACTAAATATTCTTGTATTTCAACTTACCATTCTCTTATATTGTGACAACCCGAGAAATTAGAAAATTTATTAAAATCTTAAATGATTGATTTAAGGTCAAATAATAGACCTAGACAGAAAATAAGTGTATGCGTTTAACGTTTTTGGGAAGGAATTTTGAAGATTTCAAAATTCTATGAAGGATTTAGGTGAATTATTCAGGATTAAGTGTATATGTGAATATGTTCTGTGTATTTGGTTATGTATGTGTTCAGAATGTGGTTAAGGGTCAAGGGTTGATCATATAAATTTTATCAGTGTCAAACCCTAAGATTATTGTCGAATATCAACGTTCTATTAGAAAACCCTAACGTTTGATAAGAAACTCTAGAAACCGGTTCTGAAACCCTAATTTTAGTTTCGGGAATCCGAAACCCTAATTCAGTATATTGAAACCCAAAACTGGGGGTTTAAGTACAACGTATACAATTTTTGTGTATTAATCCCAAACTTAATTGGGGATAACCCTAATTGATTAATTAGAAATTCTAATAATTAGAAACCCTAATTATTAGGAACCCTAATCTATAAATGTGAAACCCTAATTGGAAATTAGGTAATTTTAATTTTTAATTAGTTAATATTAATCTGATTTGTTTAAGTCCTAATGTGATTAGGAAATTATAATATATTTAGGAAGCCCTAATTATAATTTAGAAATCATGATTTTCTATTTTAAAATCTAATTAGAAAATGTTAGAAATTTAATTTGCTAAATCTTTAGGGTTAAACCCTAAACCCTAAGGGTTTGATAAAATGACAAATTTAGAATTAAAATGGTATGCTAAAAGACTAAATGCCCTTTTCTTAAACTTGAGCAAAAGATTTTGCAAATCTTGTGAGTCATCACCTTAATGTTTATCCTATGTGCTCTATATCTATTTTAGATTAGATATGTGTTCTACCTAGCAACTAGATACATTGCATCCTATCAATTATATGGATTAAAAAGAGAGAGAAGGGCCACTTTACCTTTCACTTTTCACCAAGCCATTCTCTCTCTATATTTCGAAATCTAGAGTGAGAAACCAAAACCCTTATCATCTCCTAGCCTTCCAAGATCAGATCAAAGATCAAAAGTTAAAGATTCAAACCTTGAAAGGTATAAAAACCCAAAACTTAGAAATTTTATGATCTGAGGTTATATGTTGTAATTGATTGTTTAAAGTTATGTATTAAGATGTCTTTTAATAATCCGGGTTGTTAGAACCCAGATCCATATCATCAAAGTGCACGAAATGAGCATTTATTGAAATCTGGAAAAACTTTGAAAAGTTCTCTGACAGTCATATGTCAGGCCTCATAGATCGGTGTCTGTTATTTGTTTTTGTGTTTTAACTGTTTGTATTGGTAGTATGTTATGTGGTCTTTACTCTGAAACTCGAATCAAGTCCAGATCTGATGTAGATGGAGAGTTATTGTGGGTCAAAACTCGTTGACCGTTCATGAAATTTGGTTTCTAGGTAACCTAGAAACCCAGATTTTTCTTACAATGATTTTTTAGGCCTTGAATCTTACTTCTGTTATGTTCTTTGGTCATGTTGTTTCTTTAAGGTTGTAGTCTGACATGAGATCTACATTTCCAAGTCATTATCTTACTCAGATCTTGCTTAGAATCAAAACTATTTGTGGTCAAACCACCATTGACCGAACTGTTCAAGAACATTACTGGGTTTTCCAGAAATGTTCAAGAACAGTTGTTATGACCTAGTTTGACTGACCTAGATCCTGCTGTTTGCTGTTGTTAAGTTGATCTGGTGAATTGTTGGTGTACCTTGACATCAGGACTGCAAGCTAGAATCTTTAGATCACATAAACAAGACACAGACTGCAAAATATGAAGCCTCAAAGTAGGGACCTTTGAACTGTTCGAGTTTCTAGGCAGCCCAGAAACTCAAGAACAACCTCTGACATGTTTTTGAGGGCTTTGATCTCTTTGTAATGTTGTTGTTTGACCCTGATATGAGTTGTTATAGGTAGTATTACACAAATACTATAATCATGATTTCATAACAAGCCCAGAAACTTAATAATCAAGAAATTAGACCCGGTCAAACCTGTTCACTTGTTCACTGACATGAAGATCTGGGCAGGCTCAAGAACACTCAAGAACACCTATAGCAACGGTTATGTCACTATAGGGCCCCTTTAGCAACAGTTTCTTAGAAAAATAATTATTTCTAATAAATAATTAGATATAAATAATTTTTAATTATTAAAAATACATAATAAATTCTAAAAATTATTTTAAAGTCCGAAAAATAGTTTTAATTATTTTTGAGTATATTTAAAAAATATTTTATATATTTTGGAATATAAAAGGTATTTATTTATTTAATTATAATATTTAATTATTTAAAAATGGTTTTAATTCATGAAAAATTATTAGAAAATATTTTAAGTTATTTTGATGACTTTTAATATTTTGTGATGAAATTCATTAATAATTTATTATTAATGGTAATTATTTATTTAATAATTATATTAAATAAATTATGGAAAAATAGAATTAATGTTTTAAAAATCATATAAAAATGATTTAAGTGTTATAAAAATATTTTAAGTTATAAAATGTAAATTTTGATACTTAGTCATGAAAATATTAATAATTTAATATTAATATCGAGTTATCGGATAATGGATTTAAGTGTTTAAAAATCATATATTAAAAATGCTTTGATATATTATAATTAAATTATAATATTATGATATAATTTTCATTAATATTTAATAATAAATAAATATTAATGATTAAGGAGTTATGTGGGATTTAATTCATTTAAATACGGTATTAATGATTGAAAAATTATGATAAATGGTAATAATTATCCGAAAATTATTACATGCCTATGAAAATTATTTTGACTGATAATATGATTATCTAAGATATTTTTTAGTGTTTAGGCAAAGTTTAATTGAACTTAAACTCAATAATTGTCTGACTAGACCGTCGGGATGATAGAATTGTGTCGGTTTCAACTCAGACTTAAATAGTTTGACTTGATGCCAAGTCTTATATGAATTGTAGACTGATAGGATTATGTGCTATGTGTTTAGGTTATTCTATGTGTGTAAATATGTAATAGTATTATACTGTGATGATATTATTCTAATATTGGATATCTATATTACTAGTATTAGGTCTTCGGATAAAGCGTTATAAATTGCGTAGCGGTAATCAACGGTTCAAGCAAGTTTTTATTTAACTCTACTAAGAGTTGTTTCATTCAGATATGCTTATGGTTAATCATTGCTGATTGCCATGGATAATTATACTCTGTACATATTGCATGTATAAGTAAGGTATGAAAGGCTGATCACCTTCATTACCAGTTGGTCCAGAGATATTTGTTAATGTTCAATACTTGTTCAGTCAAAAGTTTGCTCGTGCTAGTTCTCAATCATACTTATGAATTATAGCCATCTTATTATTCAGACTCTTTCAATCATGATATATCCTTAAATTGTATTTAAACTTGTTGGGCAACTTTCATGCTCACTCTTGCTATATCATGATAAACATTGCAGATAAGGTGAATGCGTTCGGATACAGGAAAAGGTTAATGCCAAGTTTAGTTTGGGATAAAATGTGCAGCTGATTTATAATAGTATAGTTGGATAATAATGTCATGTGTTAGATAGTTTATGATTTGTGTATAAGTTAAGGTTACTCGATTTTGGGGAATAGTGTGTAAAGTGTATTGTATAAATAATTTATGTTTATATCTTCCGCAATAGTTATAGAATGATTGAACCAAATCCACGGTGATTTGGGACCCGAATTTGGGGCTCTCACATATACCCCCAGTATAGTTCATCAAAGTTACCGCACAGTGCAAGTTCAGGAACTTGCCATAATAATAAGATTTTAAGAACTTATTCTAGTCAGACCATAGCCATCCATTCGCTGAGGGGTTCAAAACATACCATATTATTATGAGTCACAAACATACCATATGCATTAGTTTTAAGAACCGCACCTAGTCCTAACAATATCTGACTGATCTTAATAGTTTTTAACTATCAAATATACACATGATAAAAGAATCACCTTTTCGCCACATATACATTGATAGCGCGACACCAACATTCCAATGATTATTAATGTGATAAACCGAGTGTAAGCACAAAACCCTCGCCCATACAAAGGTTTGTACAACTCAACCATAACATGAGTCCTCAATTGAACTCCCACCTAACTCTATCTTACTCATAACTTACTCTTAACTTGCTCAATACAGATTCCTCGTATCACATTATCTATAACTTCTCGTTAGTTTATCTCGTACTATATCATAGTACATTACCATCATAGCATCAAGCTATAATTATTCAAACATTACAAACCATCTGTCTCTTATGACTTAAATAGATCACATCGTGATCTTATTCTATATTCATCTCTCTTAAAATTCTTTTCTTAACTCGTGATCGTTTTGTTTTACGATCCTCTTTCTTTCCCTTTCTTTATCATTTACGACATTATTCATTATCTTGGCTATTGCCATTTCTTATCTTTATATCTCTTCAAGATTTTTCGTTGAATTTTCTTGTTTATATAACAATTCTTACTTTATGAATTTCTAACTTCATTTACATTGCTCAACATTTCATTTGAGTTCCACATTTTCATCATATATATCCATTTTCTTTACTTGGTATACATCGAGTCTCTAATAGTTTCAATATGGTACGCTGAGTGGTTTTCCATAAACAACCAACAAACATGGTTCCGAGTTGCTAGTTCGTATATACCTCCACTTTATGAAGGAATCGTTTAGCCCAGATACTATACATCAACTATTAAAAAGTACGATTGTACCACACTTAGATATAACTTTTTCTTCTTAACTTCTTTATCATTGTCTTCTTATAGACATTGTGTATTTATTATCACTTTACATCCTTATTATTCGAGTTAGGTAACCCCACATTCATATTCCTTATAACTCTACGAGATTCTTCTTTGAATCCTTTCACGCATGTTTTAATCCCTTCTTTATAAATTTCTTAAATTACTTCTTATTGTTCAAACTCTATCTGAGCTTATTCTTTCATTATCTTCACCTCTCTTCTCTAAGGTTATAGCCTAAGGTACTCTTACCTGAGGTTTCTAACCTATCAGTTTTGATACCAACTGTAACAACCCAAAAATTCATACAATTTAATTTTCAACTTTGGTCGTTAACAATACATTCAAAATCTAATTTTACCTCATTAAACGATAATACAACCATTTAAATTTTCGGAATAATTAAAATTTTGTATTACAATTAAAACTTTCTATTACAAACTTTTCTTGTTCCCAGATATTTCAACCTTTACATCTAAATATCTCAGAATCATTTTAATACTACAAGAGTTTACATTCAAAACGATATTACAATTCAACATTAATACATTATTTTGAGAGTTTTCTGGGTAACCTAGAAAATTGAACTTCGTGATCGGTCAACCACCTTTGACTACATATATATTGCAATATATGGTTCTAATGAACCTGTTTTCTTTTCCAGATTAAAGACCTATTATCAGGCTACAAATAACATATGAATAACAAACATAATCATAAACACATATGAAACTACAAGCTATGACATTCAACTGTCAGGCTTATTTTTCCAAAATTCCCAGATTACTAAAAAGACTTAATTAAGGCATCTAGATGTTATGAAAACCTGTTCTATCAACCTAACATACTTTCTTACATACTAATACAGAATTCTAATCACCTAAACAATAATTTGAACAAAGCATTAAAGATCTAGTTATAAATTAGGGTTTACACCTTTCTTGATTAATTTTGGACTTCTGGCTTCTGAATCTGTTATTGTTATCACCAAGACTTATTTAGGTATTAAATATTAGTGTTTAGGCTTAGAAAATTCATAGGTTTACTCTGATCTAGGGTTTCTATTTGTAGAATTCTTCAACTTGGCTTTTTGGTCATTTTCCACCTACTTGACTCTACAAATATTTGATCCAATGACTCTATTGATGCTTGGGAGTTACAAACATGTCATATGTAGCCTATAAACTTGCATTGGTGACTCCTAACCTACTTGTGAGCAAGTTAGGTTAGATTAGTAGCTTAATTATGCCCTAATCTTCACTAATCTTGATTAGGGTTTGGTTTTTAATGCTTAGGGTTGTTTAATGATGTTTATTAGTACCTAATTGAAGTTTAGTAATTATGATTAGATGTCAGGATAACCTAATTAGGGTTTTATCTAACTAATTAGGGTTAATGTTTATTAATTAGGGTTAGGTTTTGTTAATTAGGGTTAGGGTTTGTAATCTAGGGTTACTAACCTAGATTTCCCACTAATCCTAACAAACACGACAAAGAGTTTTTTCAGTGTAAGTACGACAAAGCATCTTGTCCAAACAAATATACCAAAAAGTCAGTTTTCAGAAGAAAATTTTTATGCACGAAGTGTCAAACTCGTCAATTTTCGGACAAAATTTTATTTGACCAAATTTGATAAATCGAGTATATATTAAATCGAGATTTTGTTAATATAACTGAATTTTACATATCCGAGTCTTATTAGGGTTTTGGGTTTTTACAATAGTTTAACGGTTCAGATAAGTTAAATAAGTTTAGGTTGTGGTACAATCGTAACCATTGATGGTTCACATATGGGAGTTGGGCTAAACAATTCTTTCAGAGTGCGAAGGTATACACAAAACTGGTAACTAATCTAACTCACTGTGATGGTAGTGTAGATGAGACTGGAACTTGTTTGTTAGTTGTATGTGGGAAACCACTCAGAGTACCATATGGACTACTAGTAGAGACACGATGTGTGCTGAGTCCTAGAGAAGTTATAAGAAGAAGATAATAATGTAAATCATCAAAGATGATGAACGTATTAAGTAATACATCTCCGTATGTCATGAAGCCGTAAACCGATAATGAAAGTTATCGCATAAACTTAGGTGGCAAGAACCCGAACCCTAAGAAGTAAAGTTAAGTAAACCAATAAGTAAGTCAAGTATATGACTAATTGGTGTATGTGTTATTTCCTTATGTGTTATAGGGATTGGACTGAGCAGTTCATCGTAAGTTGTAGCTGTGCGTAAGGCAAATTTCCTAACTTCATTCATATTCTAAATGAATGCTAGTTTCTTAAACTTCTCAGATGTTGAACCTGAAAAGTTCTGTCTATATGAAAATGTGTGATATTTGTATAAGGTGGTAGAATGTATGAGGCCTTGTGGCAGAATGTGAACACTTCGGTGTTTCTATGAGATGAACTATTCTGTGATTGAACTGATCATTAAGAGAATGTTATGTTTATACATGAACCGTTATTGTTAAGTATGTGTTAATGATTCTAACCAGACAGGATGTGTATGAAAAAGGTAGAGGAATGAAAGTAGTACAAAGTGAATGTGACTAAAGTTTCAAAATGATAGGAATCGAGATTATTCCTATTATTCAAGTTGTTTCATAACCTTTGTTCGGTTATTGAATTCTTAAGAGAATGTTTAAATTCTTGAAGTTTTTTATTCAACTGATATGACTTGCTGGGCAATTGAATGCTCACACTTGCTTTAAATGAAAAACATTTTTAGCGTACGAGTAGAAGAAAAAATTCCTACATGACGTCAAGTGGTACATGTGGGATGAGCCATACCTATTCAAATAGTGCGCTGACAAAATGATTAGAAGGTGTGTGCCTTACAATGAGGTGAATAGTATACGGCATGAGTGTCATTTGTCTTCATATGGGGGATAATATGGTAGTGAGCAAATAGCGACAAAAGTGCTTCAAGCCGGGTTTTATTGGTCTACATTATTCAAGGATGCCCACTAGTTTGTTAAAAGTTGAGATATATGTCAACGAGTGGGCAACATATCGAAAAGGAATGAGATGCCACTACAAACAATTTTGGAAGTTAAAATTTTTGACGTTTGGGCCATTGATTTTATGGGGCCATTTCCTTCATCATTTGGTAATCAATATATATTACTTGCAGTTGACTATGTAACCATATCAATTGGTTTATGGGAAAGCTTGTCACTTACCAGTTGAGTTATAGCACAAGGCCTACTGGGAGATTCAGAAACTTAACTTCGATCAAGTAGCTGTTGGTGAAAAGAGACTACTGCAATTAAATGAGCTCGATGAATTCTGATTTCAATCTTACGAGAATTCGAAATTATACAAAGAAAAGGTCAAGAAATGGCACGACCAGAAAATTATGCACAGAACGTTCGAACTGATGCAATCCGTACTACTTTTCAACTCAAGGTTGAGGTTGTTCTCGGGAAATTTAAAATCAAGGTGGTCGGGTACATTCACCATTAAAAGAGTTTCCTCACATGGCACAGTTGAACTCTATAATAGAAACCCATTAGAGACGTTCAAGGTTAATAGTCAATGGTTGAAGCATTATTAGGGTGGCGAATTCAACACGGATGTCATCACAATCACATTATACGACACACCATAAACATGGAGTAGTCAGGCTGAACGACTTAAAATTAAGTGCTAATTGGGAGGCAACCCAATCATCTTTTATTTTTTCATATTTCATCCAAACTAGTTAGATTGTAGTTTAGAATGTTAGTTAGTTTCGGATCAACAAGTCCAGTTAACAAAACCCACCCCCGCCGGGGAGGACCCCTAATGCACTATACCCCATTGGGCTGGGTCTCTCGATTCAAAAAAATGGTGGGCATGCTGCACGGGGTGGGCTTCATAAGCCTTGCACCTCCCGTCGGGGCGGAGGTCCTAGAATTAAAAAGGCAGTTTTGGCAGTTACACCTCCAATTCTTTTTCCTCCCCACAACTCTCAATTCCATTACACCTACATCCCACGTTTTGGCATTCACCACCCCTCTATATTAAAAACACACACCCACTAATTCATTCCATTACACTACCCACTAACCCATTACTTCACACCACAACCTTGCTCACTCTTACCATCTCTATAAATTCTCACCCTCACAACCCAAGTTCATCACATACAATTCAAACTCAAAAAGCTACGAATTAGGGTTCTCAGTAAGGTCAGTCTATAACAATTGAGAGTGAGCACCGTATCATCTATTTCCTCCCTTCCTAGCACCAGAGTTGGAGTAAAATCATCAAGTTTATGGAGGATAAACCACTATGCATACCACATGTTTGACAGTTTGTGTGAACCAAGTTTGGGGGAGGAATTAGTGTTGTTAAGGATTTCTGAATTCAATGGCGTCGAAAACCACATCAATGAGGCACCGAGAAGAGAGTTCCATAACAACACCACCATCACGAACCTTTGATCGACGCAAATTCATAAGTCTTGCATTGCCATGTAATCGACACGACTACATGGTGACGAAAGCTCTTACACCGAAGTGGGGGTTGGCATCGGATCCTGTCGACGGTGTAATGATGCAACAGATTTATCAGAAAGGGTTGAACAAGTTCACTGAGGAACCCAAGGCCGCTGTTATCAATGTGGTAAAAGAATTTTATGCTAACGCCAAGGACAAAGCCCCCTTCAACGCTTTTGTGCGGGGTCGATTATGCTCACTTACGTGATTTCAATCCTGACTTTGAGGCTATTCCCAAAGAAATGACTAAGCCAGGAACAACATGGATAAAGGGTCGGAAAGGAGGCACGATTTTTCACAGCAAAGATCTTAGCCGGTATGGTAAGATATGGTATGCCTTCTTAAGTGCGAAATTATTTTCGTCCACATACACATCGGACGTGGCCAAAGAAAAGACACTACTTTTATATGCAATTGTGCAAGATTTCATTATCGATGTCGGGGCCATAATCTATTTTTCCATTCGCCGATGCTTACGGGGAAATTTTTCGGGCGGCTTGCCACACCCATCACTCATTTGTGGGTTGTGTCACCAAGTGGGTGTTAGATGGTTTTATGATGAACTCACTCATATTCCACTTCAGCTACTAGATTCCAGAATGATTGCGTGGTATTCGGTGGGGGCCAGGGGTGATTCCCATCCTAGAGGTCTAGTCTTTATTTTTCTATCGGCTTCGGAGGACGAAGTTGACGCTGCAGACACCTCGGAGGATGAGGATGCGACTATGGGAGAACAAGGAGCAGAGGCGGAACCACCATCTGACGCTATATCTAGCCCTCAGTTTCTTTCATTTCAACGCCAAATGGATAAGCACAACAAGGACGCACGACGGGAGATGCGGCGACTCGCAGCGAGGCAAGACCACATGTTTGAAGCTATGAATACATCTTTCACTTCATTGAATGCAACGCTCTAGAGCTTCAATCCAACTACCCAATTCCCATACCAGCAGCCCATGCCAATGCCAAGGTTTCCACCGAGTGACTCCGAGGAAGAAAATCAACCACCACCACCCCAGACTTAGGCGATTACAGGGAAGTCCTCATAAATTTTATTGAGTTATCCATACAATGAGGACATTGTTGTTATCTAGTTTGGGGGAGTTAGTTTTTTTATTTTGCATTTCATCTTTGCATGCATAATGTCATTAGTTAGGTTTGCATTTATTATGGCACTTTAGTTTTGCATGTTATTTTAGGATTTGTGGTGTTGCATTCATGTAATCATATAGTTGCATAGTAGCTTAGGTGCATAAATAGTTTATTTATATTTATTATTTATGCATGTTGTTATGTTGTGTTTGACATATATATATATATATATATATATATATATATATATATATATATATATATATAAATTAGTTAGAATTGTGTTTTTTGCATATATCAAGTAATTATTGTAGTTCATTTTATTGTGGCCAATGATAAGATTGGGATTAAGTAAACAAATACAGTACACAATATTAGAAATATGTTGTAGTTTTGAATTATGACTCAGATCTTGTGCTTGTTTGAAACTGGTATAAAAACGGTAGCACATAATAACATCTGTGTTGAATGATTAGTTTAAATTGATACATAAATAGTTTCTAAAGGATAATGCTAGTGTAAATCAGAGAATGAAAAGAATAGGTAGTGAAGACGATGAATTAGGCAAAAACCTAAGTTTAGGGGAGAAAGTAGGGTATATAAGATTTGGAAAAAAAAAGAAAAATAATATCTAGTTGAGTCTTGTGGTGGGTTGAGAAGAAATACTCCCCATAAACACGAGCGTGAGATGGAGCGTAAAACAAACTCACCAACCATCTATTGAAAAAAAAAAGAAAAAAATGAAGAAAGACGGCGAATAAGGGCAAAGAGCCCCCGTCAATGAAAATAAAAAAGAAAGCATGAATACCCGATTCAGACCCTTAATCTTGGTAAATGTTTAATTTTAGTTGGAACTCGTTTGTTTTTGAAATTTTTGATTTATTTTGTATTATTCCTAATAAGAAATTGATTATGTGTTGAATTTGAATTAGAATCAGTTATCATAGATGTTGCTCACACACACACTATATCAGTGATGACGGTCTAAGATTCGAGGATTGATAAGAAATTATTGAGTGGTTTCGATATGAAGTGTTGAAATGTTTGCTTGATTTTTTTGAGGCCAAAAGAATAAATTTGATTTTGTGATACTGTTGGATTCGTAGACATATAGTTAGATACATTACATGTCACTGCATTGCATTGTATAGCATAGTATTTTGTTTTGTGCTCGAGGACTAGCATGGTTTAAGTTTGGGGGATTTTGATATGTGGATTTTATATGCACGGATCAGTTTCTAATTCAAGCTTATTCGTTGTTAAATCCTTGATTTTATGTTTGTTTTTACTTGTTTCTAGTTATTTTGTGTGTAGGGTGGTTGGTGTGGCAAGTTATAAAGAAAAGAGTCATTTGGAGCGATATTGGAGCAAGTATGGAGTATTACCAAAGTCGGGGTTTAGAAGGCTTTGGCCATTGGAGCCAGGCATAATGAAACTTACACCCGTCGAGGCAGGGGTCTTTAAGTCGATAGCCCTAGCCCAAGAGGCGGGCATTTCTTATTTATATACCCGTAAAGCGAGGGGATCTTAGAAGTCTGGGACGTCCTAGTTTGGTTCAAACACTGTTGGGACTTGGATTTTGGTTCTTGCATAGCTTTAGGACTCTAGTTGGCATGGAATTGAGCAGAGATTGCTGGTGTACACATATATTAACAAAAATATAAGATCAAAATATGGACAGAAGGCAATTATCAGAGATTTTAACAGATTTTCATATCAAGCATTGGAGTGGAGATTTTGAAGAAACTTTCGTATCAATTGCGAATTAAGTCTAAAGTGAAGGGTGTTCTGCATTATTCTTCTATTTTAGTTTATTTGTAATTGAAAGGATGATATCTTTAATTTATTCAGTTATTAATTCTTTGATGATGAACTAATTTACTTTTTAGGCTTATGATGGATCTTTAAGTGAAACGATGATTATTTAACTTTGATTTCCAGTTTAATAATCTATTATCCAGTTTATCTATATTAATTTGAGTGTGAATTTATGAATTGCCTTATCAACAGTTCTTTGTGGACTTGTATGAATTCGAGAGAGGAAGTACGAGTCTAGACTTAGTTAATATAACATGTGTTCTTGAATTTTGTGAATGAACAGAATCTTGATGAATGTTAAGGTAGAGATATGCTTGACATCGCATGTATAAAGATAAAGGATTTAATGTTAAACCTTCTTCAATTATAATTTACATAGAGATATAGTGAGTTAATTGATTAAGGTGTTTAACTTGTTTCTATCTAAATTATGGATATGAGTTAATACGGTATTAGTACATTGAGAGGTGGCTAGTGCTACATACGTGTTCTTAATTAATAAACTGGGACAATGAATTGAACTGGAATAAAGGTGTAATAATCAGAGTGAAGCTTAGGGTGAAGTCATAAGCCAAATTCTCCTTTAATTGTTTAAAATTTCAGTTTTTAATATTTGTGATTGTTTTGTGATCTTAGTATTTTTAATAATTTTAATCATTGATTTGGACAGTTTAATAAAATTAAGATTAATAAGAAATTGATAATTGTGAGGTTAAATTCTTACTGATTTTTCTCTGTGGGAACGATACTCTATTTACTATTATATTTCTTGTTGACCACGTATACTAGCGTGTTGTGCGTAATTAGATTTTACCCAACAACTATCAGATATAATTCTCATAGATCCAAGATTCACAATATCGCATAACAGAAGATAATTCCCAAGAGAACTTATTACTATGTCTGGATACCCTCACTTGGATATATGAACTGTATCTGTGAATAAAATTTACCTATCCAAAATTCAGAGTACCGAAAATAACATGAACAGTTCATATTACCAATACCCTCACCCGGATTTATAGTCTAGGCCATGCGAATTTACACTATCGTATCGATGGTAACTATCTATCCGAAATCCAGCGTATCAATAACAACATGAACATTCAACGCTATTAATACCCTCACTTAGATAAATAGTTCCCAAGGATCTCAAACTAGATTTCAAGAATTCTAAATAACATCTATATATGTAAGAAAACATGGTTGCATAAATAAAAGATGTTATATATCATAAATATTAAGGTTTGATTACATGATTCTCATAAAGAGTTTCTTATTATAATGTATTGAACTAGACATGAATATAACCTAATCTAAGCAGGGACGCTTCCCTTTTTCTACTCTAGAAGTTCCAGGGTTACCATCTAATACTGCAAAGGGAATAATTTTCAAGGGTGAGATATAACATGCTAATCATGTTTTATATTTATAAAAATATATGATTTGAAGAAGTATAACAATTCAAAATTCAACTGATAGTTGTTACCATTTTCTAGATTTCTTTTTCAACCATTTTTGGACTTGTTATTTCTATCAGTCACACAGACTTAGAAACTTTATTTTATATATGAGATAGGGGATCATCCTACTCAATATCCTAGGAGTATGCATCTCATCCTACCAGTGCTCAAATGCACCCAAATTAATGTCAATATATTATTGACCAAATCTTGATCCCTTACGGGATACCCAACTTCATTATAAAATGTCTTACCAGAACAAATTGGTTTGACACAATAGTTTATGCTCAATAAACAATATCATATGAATAAATAATTCATTTATTAGTTATGCTGAAGCTATAGCAATAACTTTACAATAAGAGGTAATTCAAATGTAGGTGTAGTATATCATATCAACAGCATATCAAGATAAAAATCTTGCTTAACAATTAAAAAGGTTTTAGTAAACTTTCGTAAGTAATTATGGTTTAAGAAAACTTGCTTGAGAGTAGATCAGTCAAGTTATGCTACTTGATTCGTTTAATAAACACCTACGATGTTCATTTATATAAATTTAACACATTAGTATTGATAACAATACTCAATTACAAAATTTACATAAGTTTAGGTTAGGTTTGAAAAAGTTTGATTGTCTGATGTCTTTTACCGAATATTAACTAAGTTGATATATCGACTAAATTTTATTTATAAGCTTTATTATATATTTAGTTAATTTATATATCCATTAAATTATTTCTAGAAGCTTATAATAATTTTTAAGTATTTATTTATCCCTTAAATGATACTTAAATCATTTATTTCTATTTTTATATAATTAATAATTACTTAGATTTTTACAAAAACTTTGTTTATTATTTTTAAATAATTTACATTCATTTATTATGATTTTTTGTCTGTCGTTAAAGCCCTATAGTGACAGGAAATGTCGTTATAGGTGTTCTTGAGCTTCTGGGTTTCGGCCAGTTATGGTCGAGAGACCACTTTGATCATGATCTATCTTGCTACTAATTATGATTCTGGGTTTAGACAAGTATTGGTGTTATAGTACTCTTACAGTAGTACAACATCCGCCAAATTTCATTCTTTAACCTAAATATAACAAGAAGTTATAGAGATTCAAAGTCACTGTTAGAGCTGTTCTTGAGTTTCTGGGTAACCTAGAACAGTGGTCATGGTCGGTCAACGGTTTTGTGGCTTTAATAACTCTAATTCTATGTAATTGATTTGTATTGTGTTTGTTGTAACATGTAGTATATATGTCAAGGTACATATATATAACATTGGTTTGGACAAAGCATAACTGTATGGTTTTGATCTATGTTGGTCAAAGTACAACCAACAACTGTTCTTCGTGTTCATCAGTTTTTTGGGTAACCTAGAAAACTTGGTCAAGCTCGGTCAATGACTTTTGACCAAAAATTCCATTAATCCTATGAGTTGTTTAAGTAATTTATGATCATAGATATGTAGTGTATATATCAAGGTGTTAATCTATTATAAAAAGTTACAAAACAACAAACAGAAAGTGATCAAAAGAAATTTGGTCAAAGCAAATTTGGCTCAATTCGCTCTTGAGTTTTCTAGGTAACCCAGAAAACTTAACTTCGTGATCGGTCAACCACCTTTGACTACCTATATCTTGCAATATATGGTTCTAATGAACCTGTTTTCTTTTTCCAGATTAAAGACCTATTATCAGGCTACAAATAACATACGAATAACAGACCTAATCATAAACACATATGAATCTACAAGCTATGACATTTGACTGTAAAGCATGTTTTTCCAAAATTCCCAGATTACTAAAAACACTTAATTAAGGCATCTAGATGTTATGAAAACGTGTTCTATCAACCTAACATACTTTCAAACATACTAATACATAATTCTAAACACCTAAACAATAATTTGAACAAAGCATTAAATATCTAGCTCTGAATTAGGGTTTGCACCTTTCTTAATTAATTTTGGACTTCTGGCTTCTGAATCTGTTATTGTTATCACCAAGGCTTATTTAGGTATGAAATATGAGTGTTTAGGCTTAGAAAATTCATAGGTTTACTCTGATCTAGGGTTCCTATTTGTAGAATTCTTTAACTTGACGTTTTGGTCATTTTCCATCTACTTGACTCTACAAATATTTGATCCAATGACTCTATTGATGCTTAGGAGTTACAAGCATGTCATGTGTAGCCTAAGAACTTTCATTGGTGACTCTTAACCTACTTGTGAGCTAGGTAGGTTAGATTAGTAGCTTAATTATGCCCTAATCTTCACTAATCTTGATTAGGGTTTTGTTTTTAATGCTTAGGGTTGTTTAATGATGTTTATTAGTACCTAATTAAAGTTTAGTAATCATAATTAGGTGTTAGGATAACCTAATTAGGGTTTTGTCTAGCTAATTAGGGTTAAGGTTTATTAATTAGGGCTAAGTGTTTGTAATCTAGGGTTACTAACCTAGATTTCCCACTTATCCTAACAAACATGACAAAGCGTTTTGCAAGTTTAAGCACGACAAAGCAGCTTGTCCAAAAAAATATACAAAAAAGTCAGTTTTCAGAAGAAAATTTTTATGCACGAGGTGTCAAGCACGTCAATTTTCAGACAAAATTTGTTTTTGACCAAATTTGTTAAATAGAGTATATATTAACACAACACTTCCAGAACGGAGAGATTTTATTAATATAACTGAATTTTACATATCCGAGTCTTATTAGGGTTTTGGGTTTTTACAATAGTTTAATGGTTCGAATAAGTTAAATATGTTTAGGTTGTGGTACAATCGTAACCTTTGATGGTTGACATATGGGAGTTGGGCTAAACAATTCTTTCAGAGAGCGAAGGTATATACGAAACTGGAAACCGATCTAACTCACTATGATGGCAGTGTAGATGAGACGGGAACTTGTTTGTTGGTTGTGTGTGGGAAACCACTTAGTGTACCATATGGACTACTAGAAGAGACACGATATGTCCTGAGTCCTGGAGAAGTTATAAGAAGAAGATAAGAATGTAAATCATCAAATAAGATGAACGTATTGAGTAATACATCTCCGTATGCCATGAAGCCATAAATCGATAATGAAAGTTATCGCGTAAACTTTGGTGTCAAGAACCCGAACCCTAAGTAGTAAAGTTAAGTAAACTAATGCGTAAGTCAAGTATATGACTAATTGGTGTATGTGTTATTTCCTTATGTGTTATAGGGATTAAATTTGAAGCGATTCAGTAAGTCGTAAGTATTACATGCGTAAGGTAAATTTCCTAACTTCATTCATATTCTAAATGAATGCTAGTTTCTTAAACTTCTCAGATGTTGAACTTGAAAAGTTCTGTCTATGTGCAAATGTGTGATATTTTTATAAGGTGGTAGAATGTATGAGGCCTTGTGCCACAATGTGAAGACTTTAGTGTTTCTATGAGATGAACTGTTCTGTGATTGAACTGATCAATAAGAGAATGTTCTGTTTATACATGAACTGTTATTGTTAAGCATGTGCTAATGATTCTAGCCAGACAGGATGTGTATGAAAAAGGTAGAAGAATGAAAGAATTACAAAGTGAATGTGACTAAAGTATTAAAATGATAGGAATCGAGATTATTCCTATTATTCAAGCTGCTTCATAACCTTTGTTCGGTTATTGAAGTCTTAAAAGAATGTTTAAATTCTTGAAGTTGTTTATTCAACTGCTATGACTTGCTGGGCAATTGAATGCTCACACTTGCTTTAAATGAAAAACATTTTCAGCGTACGAGTAGAAGAACCTAAGGATCCCATAAAGATCAAGCTTAACTGTATCCAGAAGAAGTGCCATTCATTAGATGAATGAACGTGAAGATCAAGCAAAGACTTGTAATGTATAATAATGTAATTAAACTATAAAATAGTTTAATGAACGGTTATGTATCCTTGGTGGCGGATGAAAGTCACTCTTGTAAGAGAGAAAGAATAATTTATTTATCATTATTTGTAATGAAAAAGATTATAAGGTTTTAGAACCCGGGAATTCAGAATTTATGTTGTTATATTTCAATATATAATGATGTATGTTTGGAAAGAAGTGGGACCGTGACGTACGAAATCCGGGTATGAAGATAGGCCGAATTTTAGTGCGTTACAAAGTGGTATCAGAGCTGATAGGTTATAAATCTTATGTATGAGTACCTAAGACTATAATCGTAGAGAGAATGATTAGAAGATAATTGAGTTAAACGATTAAAGAAGAAGATCACCACGTGATCATAGTGAATCATAGTAACAGATGATCTGTTAAACGATGAATGATCTATAGCTAATGCTATGAATGAATGGTACTACGAAGTAGTACGGGAAGAAGAACGCATGTTGAATTGTAAAGAATAACATGTGAATTAATGAAAATTCGTATTAAGGAAAGAGAAAATTAGAATTTGTAAAATTTCAATTGAGGACTCATGTGATAGCTGAGTTGTATGAACCTTTGTTATGGGAAATGGTTTGTGATTGATGTAACAACCACGCAGTTTATTATAGTGATAATCATTGGAATTTGTCGCGCTATCAATATATATGACGAGAAGGTGAATCTTTTCTCATGTATATACTTGATAGGCAGAGAATGATAAGATAGGTGCGAGTTCTTGAAACTCATACTTAAGGTAAGTTTGTGACTCATAATAATATGTTATGTTTTTAAACTTCTCAGCGAATGGACGTCTATGGTTTGACTGTGATAGTTCTTAAACTCATATTATTGTGGAAAGCTCCTGAACTCATAATGTGCGGTAAGTTTATGGACTATTCTAAGTATAAAGATGTTTAGACTGAAAGCGAGTTGTTTTCAGTAGACTTAACATTGAAGGAGCTAGAGAAGATTAAATATTGTCGCATGCAAGACATTGAAGGAAGATGGAGTATAGGATATTCCAAGTCATCTAGCTATGCTATATTTCAAAGTTTATTGAAATCGTGCTTATGAATGCACATTTTGGAAATGAAAGAATTGGTTCAACTTTTGGAACCAATGGATTTTAAAAGAACTATTCTTGGGTATGTCTATGCTAATTGTTTCGGTTAGACAGAAATTGATTTGAAATATCAAAAGGAATTTTTATATCATCAGTGCATTTGATGCAGGGATGGCAAAAGGATGGAATTATTAATGCAATTGAACCTGGTGTTGGATGTGATCTTAAGATCAACAACCCGCTATGGTATGATGTATAATGACGAAGTCATAAACTGATGAGGTCCTTAACGTACTATGAAAAGTACGATATCATGACATCATAAATGGTTTTGATGTATTGGGAAAGAATTTAAAGAAGTAGTCGATGTCAATTGATTTGATTAGAAGAATGTTTCAAGTTGATATCCAATTTATTTGTATGGTCTAAGCTACTTGATTTGACTAAGATAAATGGTATGACATGTTTAAAAGAAAATCGAGCTTTCTTTGAAGAAGTTGTGCCAAACCAGATTGCTTTGGTACGAAATCTAATGTTTAAGTCTGAGGTGAACACACCCCGAAATGGGGTTATATAATGGGTTAATCGCCTACGTATGATAGAGGTAGTTTAATTTCTGTGTGATTATAAACTGACCGTCGAAGAAGGTTTACGGCGTCATGATGTTAAACCTAGTAAGAGTTCATGGTCAATTTGACCCCTCAGCAAAAGTATGAAATGTTTTAAAGGAATTCTTATATGCCTTGTTATTCATTCTACTTCATAATTCTTGATAAGTTATGAAGATGAGAGAATGTTTGAAAGATAAGAACTTCTTTGAAGAGAAGTTGAGAAGAAGGGTAGGTTAAAATTTTGAGGATAATATTCTGTGAAGAAGGGGTGAATGTGATGACCCAGGAATGTGTGTGGTTTTAGAAATTCTGAGGACAAAATTTTTATAAGGGAGGAAGAATGTGACAACCCGGAAAATCGGATTGTCCAAAATTTAAGTTTTAAAGAATTAGTTATTAATAAAATGAATTTTTATTAATAATATTATGTGCAATATGTTTATTAATCGTTCTAGAACCTATGCTGATGATAAATCAGGAGGATTCTGGCTATGAGCTAGACTAAACGAGTAAGAATTTTCAAGAGGAAAATAAAACTTTTTCGGGAAAAAAATATTTCTAGGGAAAAAGATAAAATAGGCAATATTCACCCGATGAAACCTTAAGGGTTAGGTTTTGAATAACCTAAGCCTTTCTGAGAGTATGGTATGTCGAAATGACATTCCGTCAAAAGATTTGACGATAATATATCGTAAAAAGTTAAGTAAGCTGATAAAAGTTTATCTCGAAAAACGTGCAGAAATTGGACAAAATAAAAATGACGAAAAGTACTGTTATGTACTTTTCACTTGTTTAACTACGTTAGGGGAAAACATGAAGGAAAACGATTAACGTCAAAAACTATTTTTCAGTTTTTCGGAGATCTGAAGAATGCGTAAAAGTTAATCGGTAAAGGAAAGACGAAATATCCAAAAATATTTGGATTTCAAGAATTGTAGTTTTTAAAACTGTTGAACAAAACCTGAAAGAAGGAACTACAAAACATCCAAGGGAAGTTTCATGAATAGTAATGAGCTAGAATATTAAGGAAGTGTGAATAGTGATTTAGGGGCGAAAAGACTATTTTTCCCCTAGCTTTGAAAATCTATAAAAAGGAAGATAAATTCATTTGATTGGGATTTTGAAAATCAACCAACATTAAACAGATAGAGATAGTTCGGATGGGAGGAGGAAGAGGAAAAGAAAGAGGAGAAGTTGGCTCGTTAGCAAACTTTGTCCGACGGAAGGAGATTAAAGGAGAAAGTTATCAAAAACCTAACTTCTGAATTAATTTTCTTTAAGTTTTATATGTTTAAAATATAGCTTAATGAGAATAAGAAGTAAATGATGTTAGGAATGATTTCATATGGTTGAAATCATGAGAAAATGAAGAAATAAGAATTAGAAGTTTATTTTATAAATTTTTAAGGAATTATAAGATTTGTAATGAATTTGAGCAATCCGAATGAATCATATGAACAATTCGGTGAAATAAGTAAGGAATCATGTTCTATAACATCAAATTCCAAGTAAAAGTGAAATCATAATTAAAATATTGATTAAAAATGAAGAACAAACGAAGAATGCGAAGAACACGCGAAGAACGTTATTGATGGACAAATTTAAAACCATCGTAGTATAATTGTTGTTCATGGGCAAGTTTAAAACCATTGCATATAAGTTAGATGCTTATTACTTGGTTAGGAACGGTAGAAATGTTCATTAAGAACGGATTAAAACTTAGCTATAACGAAGTTATAGCAAAAATTTCGTAAAAGACGAACGAGAATTAGAAAATGTGTAAATGAACCCGAAGGTGTAGGGTTTTATAAGAATGTAAGAGAACATAGAAAACATGAGTCGTGGACTTAAGAACATATGGATTTTGAGTTCGGATGACCAAATTACGGACGAACGAACGAAGAACGTTAAAAACATAAAATAAATAAAAGATGAAGATTAAGCCAATCGAATGGCACATTAATGGGTTCAGAATGAAGTTCTATCCAAGGGGGATTGAATTACGTAAGATAAGGAAGAGAATAGCTTTGGAACAACCTCATTCCAAGTTATAACAAAGAAGTTACGAGATCGGGAAGTAAGCGTCTCAGAACAATTTAACACTTAGAAATTTTTTTCGAAAGTTAGGGCTTGGCGCCGCAGTACTAGCCATGCTTTGTAAGCTGGCGACGCAGCACCAGACCGGAGAGCCAGACATTGGAAACTCATGCCATAGTGCAAGTTATAACACAATGGTGGCAGTGGCGCCGATGGCGCTATATAGCTATGAGGATTGTGAAGGAGCCGTGGCCGTGTCATCGCCGTCTGAGGCAAGGCCCAGTGATGAGCTTTTAACTTCTCAAATCCTGGGGGAAGTGTAACGAAAGTTAATAAACAAGTATTTCTTCGAATGTAACACTTAATCAATTATTTTAAACCTTTAATAAAGGTTGAACGAAAAGATTAAACGAGATTAAAAGACAAAGAATGTAGACGCAGGTTACGGAATTGATATTCGGGGACTTTAGTCGCGATAAACGAACGTGGGGGATTTCTATGGTTGTGATTCCGTAGACGTTGAGTGAAAAGGGTAATGAGTAACATTCTGATGTTATGTCATAGTAATGAGAGATAAGTGTAAAGCATATAGACGCTGTGAACGCAACGATGTTGTGATGAACAATTGGTTTTAGCAAACCGCGAACCGTATGGCTTTGACATTAAGGAGGAATAACGAATGAATTATCAAGAAATCTGTAATGAATGGTAATAAGATTAATGGAAGCTGATCGTGATTTGGATGTAGAATTTAAGAATGAAATGTAAATGTTAAACACTTTAACCGACATGAAGGTTGAGTGTACGCAAATACTAAACGGATAGAACCTACACCCCGTGTATGGTTGACCGTAAGATAATGAAGACCAATGATTAAACCATGGACGGTGAAGAACTGAATTAAAGAGAATGACATTTAACGTAAAGAAGCCGAGTAATAACTAACTTGAACGATCGTTCTAAGTATACAAAAGACTGTATGACTTAGACGATAAGAATGAATCCTGAGGTATGCCATTTAGTTGCCAGAAAGCCATAAGGAATAAGAAATTGACTTAACAAACGTTATAGTTTAGTGGTTTGGATAAGTTAAGATAAGTTTAGGTTGTGCTACAATCGTAACCTTTGATGGTTGACATATGGGAGCTAGGCTAAACAAATCCTTCTGAGAGCGAAGGTATATATGAAACTGGCAACCCATCTAACTCACTGTGATGGCAGTGTAGATGAGACGGGAACTTGTTTGTTGGCTGTTTGTGGAAAACCACTCAGAGTACCATATGGACTACTAACAAAGACGTGATGTGTGCTGAGTCCTAGAGAAGTTATAAGAAGAAGATAACAATGTAAATCATCAAAAATGATGTACGTATTGAGTAAGACATCTCCGTATGTCATGAAGCCATAAATCGGTAATGAAAGTTGTCGCGTAAACTTATGTGGCAAGAACGCGAACCCTAAGTAGTAAAGTTAAGTAAACAAATGTGTTAGTCAAGTATATAACTAATTGGTGTATGTGTTATTTCCTTATGTGTTATATGGATTGGAATGAGCAGTTCATCGTAAGTTGTAGTTGTGCGTAAGGCAAGTTTCCTAACTTCATTCATATTCTAAATGAATGCTAGTTTCTTAAACTTCTTAGATGTTGAACTTGAGAAGTTCTGTATATGTGCAAACATTGTGATATTTGTACAAGGTGGTAGAATGTATGAGGCCTTGTGCCACAATGTGAACGCTTAGATGTTTCTATGAGATGAACTGTTCTGTGAATGAACTGATCAATAAGAGAATGTTTTGTTTATCATGAACCGTTATTGTTAAGTTTGTGCTAATGATTCTAGCTAGACATGATGTGTATGAAAAAGGTAGAAGAATGAAAGTATTTCAAAGTGAATGTGACAAATGTTTTAAAATGACAGGAATCGAGATTATTCCTATTATTCAAGTTGCTTCATAACCTTTGTTGGGTTATTGAAGTCTTAAAAGAATGTTAAATTCTTGATGTTGTTTGTTCAACTACTATGACTTGCTGGGAAATTGAATGATCACACTTGCTTTAAATGAAAAACATTTTCAGCATACGAGTAGAAGAACCTAAGGATCCCGTAAAGATCAACCTGGATGGTATCCAGAAGAAGTGTCATTCATTAGATGAATGAGCGTGAAGATCAAGCGAAGACTTGTAATGTAGAAAATGTAATTAAACTATAGAATAATTTAATGAACGGTTATGTATCCTTGGTGGTGGATGAAAGTCACTCTTGTAAGAGATAAAGAATAATGTAATTATCATTATTTGTAATGGAAGAGGTTATAAGGTATTAGAACCTGATAATTGAGAATTATGTTGTTATATTTCAGTATATAATGATGTATGTTTGAAAAGAAGTGGGACCGTGACGTACGGAATCCCGGTGTGAAGATATACCGGATTTCTGGGCGTTACAGGTAATGCATAGAAAAGAAAGCTTATAAATATACAAAGGAAGTCGGTTGATTAATGATGAAGTAATACATTAATAAACTTAAAGTAAACATTCTCAATGATCATTATAACATTGAGAATTATAACTAAAGGTTGAAGAAAGATTACTTTAACATGAATGTAAAACAATATGATAAACCGTAACCAATGTTAACAAATATAATGAATTATTAGATTAAGAAGACGGGTAAGATAAGTTTGATACCATACATGCCTGACTATGACCTAATGTGGTATGTTACGTGGTTATGTGTTGTAGAGACCTTAAAGACTCAAAAGGAAAAGTATTTAATCTGTAGAAGATGCTGAAGGCAAGTGTTCTAACCCTTGTCTATGTTCATTTTGGACAAACTTTGTGATTCATGTATCTTGCACATGAATTAATGTATGATGAGGTCAAAGCCAGTTCTTTTGGCTAAACTTATTGTAATTATTGGATTTCTTCTAATCTATTGAAATGTTATTAAAGTTGTTATCTTTTGCCAAACTGTTTTAGTATGGATTTCAAAGAAAGACTGAGTATGAATAAACAAATGTTTTATCGTCAAATGACAAACAGGTGAGGTTGCCAAAACATAAACATAAATACGTTTATAGAAGAAGTGTTGTAAAACATAGAGTACTATAGGTTGATCACCTAGATGTGCTCGTAAGTAATACGGGACTTACGAACTTAGTGCCAGGCTATCCTTTTCAAAGAAAGAACGAATGCTCAAGGTCTTAGACAAAAATATATGTTTAATGAACGTGGTTCATTGTGAAATGTTTTAAAGGAAAAGAAGTGTTATTTTGAATTATTGATAGTACTTCATAACTATTGTTCAGTTATTGAAGATATACAATTCCTATGTTTCAAGCATGTTGTTTAAATGAAATTATCATACTTGTTGAGCTAGTTATGCTCACTCTTGCTTGAACTATATGAATGCTACTAAGTTTGAACGACTTGAAGGATCGATTAAAGATAATTGAGAGGCTAAGGCAGACCACTAAGCTGTCTATGTAATAGTGTAGGTTTAATATTTTAATTATTTGATATTATGACAAGAAATAGATGTATTGGTTATAAAGAATCTAGGAGGGGAATATTGTTTTGGAATATATAGAAGACATGTTCACTCTTTTGAGTAATTTCAATTGAATGTATGTGTGAATGGTAGTGCCATGTAGCACCATCTGTCAATTTGGAAGATACCCAAATTTGGGGGCATCACATTCAACATGACGGTGCAAGACGCGGTGTAATCAAAAGATGTTGTGTCAAGTATTATCCCAATCAATGATATAAGTGCATATATATTATTTGATTTGGGTTTTACTTGCTCGTTTATATTTGATGAATTTGCTAAGAGGTTAGAATTACCTAGTGAAGAGTTGAATTTCCCTTTACACATAGAAATTGCGAATATGGAGGTAATTCCTGTTAAGGTCATATACAAGAATTGTAAGGTGAATATTATGGGGAATGTTGTGACAGTAGATTTAATCCCGATAAAACTCGGAGAGTTTGATGTTATATTGGGAATTGATTGGCTATTCAGTTATGGAGCGATAATTGATTGCCAAAAGAAATGTGTAAACCTTATGACTCCGTCAAATGTAGTTTTCTATGGTAGCAAATCGCCTAGACAAACGAGATGTTTGACGATTATGCAGGGCAAAAAGTTATTGTGTCAAGGCTGTGTAGGATACTTAACTTCCATAGTTAATACTCAGAAAAAGAAGGGTGTTAAACTTGATGAGATACCAGTGGTTAGGGTTTTTGTGTACGTGTTTTTGGAAGATTTTCCAAGACTTCCACCTGACAAAGAGATCGAGTTCGTGATCGACTTAAGCGTTAAATCGCTTCCAATATCGAAGGCCCCCATACAGAATGGCTCTAAGTAGAGATGAAGGAGGCATTGGTGCAACTGCAAAAACACTAGACAAAAATATATTCACTTAGTGTATCATCATTGTAACAATCCGTAATTTTATTTATAATTTCAAATATTTATTGAATTAAATAAATATTTTTAATTGATATGTTTTTATTTAGTAGATATTTGTTGGATTATTTATTAGTAAGTAAATAATTAATGAGTTATAGAAATTAACTTAATTAAGATAAAAGAGTGATGAATTAAATTTATGAGATAATACTCTAATTTAACTTAATAACTAAATTAGAGAGTTGTTAATGATTATATAGTTTGCTAGAATATTATCATAATTTAATTTAGTAATTAAAGTGAAATGTTAATTTATTAAGTAAAATTATAATGAAAATTAAAATTTTGTGGTAATTAGTTTTTTTATTTAACTAAGATTGGATATGGGAATCCAAATAAATATTGTGGGACTATAAAATAAATGAGTTATTAAAATAAATTAAAGTAGTTTTGAATGGATTTACCCAAACAAGGCTTAAGGATATTAAGTCTTTATTTTAAAAAGTATTTTGCCAAACAAAGCCTTATGGCTTTTGAATTTTATTTTGAAGTAAAATAATAATAAAAATAAAATATAAATATAAATAAAATTTATTAAATTTTATAACTGATATATAATTATTATATTTAATAAAACGTTGGTTTTTAGACGTTTAGCTTTATGTGTTGGTTTTACGTGAAAAGAATTGACCTAAGCCTAAGAAAAAGAAAGAAGAGAGTTTTTAGAGAAGTTTGACAAAGTTTGAGAAAGCTTAAAAGAGAATATTTGTGATTCCAAAGCAATTCTCTGTGTTTAGCAAAGATTATATCCAAGCAAGTAAATGTATAATCTCTAAAACTCATGTTTAAGTTTATAAGAAGAGTTCATGTTCTTGAGTTTCAAAATTTTCTGTAAATTGCATGTTTGATGAATTGTTGTTATACAAACTGATTAATGGTATTTATTAGTAAATTGTGATGTTAGAATTAGCATCTAGATAGGGAATTTGTGTGCTAATTATGTTCAAAAAGAAAGAAAATCGTTTACAGTGTATATAGTTTTGTATATGGCTTGCCAAAGTACAAAAATTGATAGTTAGTTTATGATCTAATGTGACAATCCAAGATTTTAGTAATTGTAATTTAAAATATTTATTAAATAAATAAAATATTTTATTGATGTGGTTATTATTAGTAAATATTTAATAAAATTAAATTATAATTTATAGAGTTGTAATATAACATGAGATGTTATATTGTTGATTAATAATTTAAAGTGGTATATTAAAATATTAAATAAAATTATGATAAAATTATAATTTTGTGATATTTATTAAAGTGGAATATTTAAATATAGTGTGTATAATTAATTTATTTGATTAATGTTGGATATGGAAAATCTAAATAAATAATATGCGAGTATAAATTATAAACTAAATGGTTTATTAAAATAAATTAAAGGAGTTTAATTTAGTTTTGCCAAACAAGGCTTAAATATGTTAAGTCTTTAAATCTTAATGGGTTTTTACAAACAAAGCCTTATGGCTTTTGGATTTTTGATTTTTGAATTATAATAAAATAAATTAAAATAATAAATATAATATATTTATTATTTATACGTTATATGTTATACTGATTAGGCTTACTATGGCCATATCAGTTTTCTTTTGTTATTACGCATACTTGGCTATTAGTGGGTTATGTGTATTCTAGTTTTGCTAAGTCTGAGAGGAAGGTTTATAGAGAATCGAGAGAGAATTGGGGAGGAGTCTAAGAATTTTCAAAACAATTATCGATTAGTTAGCAAGGATTGTTAAGCATAAGAAGGTATTTGTCTATAATTTTGATATAATATATATATATATATATATATATATATATATATATATATATCGTTTCACGACAAAAATTTTCATATGTTCGTAAAAAATTTTGTTGAATGTGGATATATATAAAGTTGGTAATTGTGATTATACGTGTTTATGATCTTTTGGAGTTTATGTGTAGATAAGAAATTGTATGCGTATTACACTTAAAAAGGAAGAAAATTATTACAGTGTATATATTTTTCATTTGGCTTATGAAAGTACCAAATTTAGTGGCTAATTTGTATGTTAAACTGTCAGTTGAGTATTGTTTATGCTAGTTCGTTAAGAAATAAAGAAAATGTAGTTTGAACGAAGTGATTCGGTGTAGGATGGCAATCACAGTGTTGATTTTTGTGAAGTATGCCAAAAAAATTTAGTTTTATATGAAAACATGAAATTTAAGAAATTAAATTAGTTAAAATGGTTGTTAAATTGTTCTATATTGATGAATATGTTAACAAACATGTTTGTGATAGTTTTATACCATTTGTCTGTGTTAATATTAATGTTTAGTGGGTGAAATTCGTGTTTGTTGGGCTAAAAGTAGGTTCTTTGTTCACACCCTTTTGGTTCTCATTTATGCACAGCGTTCTTTTACGCCTTGGTTAAGGCCGAAATGGCGAATCAAGACTTGGTCCAAAGCCTGTGTATGGAGCATATGCGTCATACCCTATTCTGAGATGGTAACTTCTGTTGTTACTGCAGACCTGGGATAGCAACATAACATGGTTTAAGGTTATGTTAACGTGTTAAATGTGTAATGACAAGGTTAAAACAACATAGTGAAATGTGGTTAGTAATTCGAATGTTATAAGAAGTTAATAAACTATGAAAATGACATGTTGTGATTTATTAAGCATGATGAATAGTAAACAGGTGTTGTGAAGGTTAACACTTGGAGTTTCTAAAATATATATAGTAGCATAAGACTTGTACTGAAATAACAAGTTTAACTAAAATTGAGTGTTATGTTGGAAAATGGATGTTAGTGCATTGCATATATATAATAGGAAGGGTTATGAGATATAGAGTAAAATTTATATTACAACTACTATGCATTGCTATGTGAATAATATAATGTGAATGATTATATAATTGTGTAGGGCACGTGAAGTGCGGATATCTGTAAGCTGTTAAACTGTTATTGGTAAACAATGATCAAGGCAAGTCTTTCAGTTCGTATTTGCTATGTAAACAATGATTAACTGTTTTAAATCTTTATTGCAAAGAGCATGATGTGTTATATATATGTTGAAAGTATGTTAAAGTCAACTTATAACTACGTTAATTGAGTAAAGCATGTTGATTGAGTAAGGAACTCAATCTTTATACTTGTTATATGAACTGTAGCATGTATGTTATGTTAGTCCAATATTTATGAGTTATATGTTCAGCATGTTATTATATGCTACGTGATGCATGAAAACTGTTAGATTTTGCTAGGCTGTCAAGCTCAACCTTGCAAATAACCATTTTTGAAGGTCAAAATTTCAAGGTAAGGATATGTGCTAAATGAATTATAAGGGTCGATATTTGCGAAAATTTCATATGTTTTATGAGAGAAGTATTTAATATTTTGTATGTAACATATGCGTTGAATTGTAAGTTGAGTTATCCGGTGTATCTGAATATCTATTTATGATGTAAGACTTTGTTTAGTGATTTTGTTGTAACGATTAATGAGATGTACTAAAGGTTTTATGATGTACAATTTTATGTTGAGTTGTAAAGTTAAAGTTAGAGTTATCTAATATGTAAAGGTTATCGGATTAAAATGTAAAATTTTATATAATAACAGTGACAAAGTGAATCATAAAATAAGATTGATTCAAAGACGTGTAGATGATAAAGGTTTTGATTCAGGGATTTAAAGTAAGAAGACATAAAAATTTAATTATTCTACATTTTATAAAGTTTAGCATCGAATAATGATGTAAAAATTAGAAGGTAGTTGTGTTATTAACGACCAAAGTTGAGAATTAAATTGTATGAATTTTGGGGTCGTTACAGTTGGTATCAAAGTTGTAGGTTATAAACCTTAGGTAGGAATACCTTAGGCTATAACCTTAGAGAAGGAAGGTGAAGATAATGAAGTAATAAGCTCAGATAGAGCTTGAAGAATAAGAAGTAATTTAAGAAATGTATAGAGAAGGGATTACAAATTGCGTGAAATGATTCAAAGAAGAACCTCGCAGAGTTATAAGGAATATGAAAGTGGGGTTACCCAACTCCAATAATAAGGATGTAGGGTGATGTCTATAAGAGGAGAATGATAAAGAAGTTAGAATAAAAAAAAAGTTATATCTAAGTGTGGTACAATCGTACTCTTTAATAGTTGATGTGTGGTATCTGAGCTAAACGATTCCTTCATAGAGCGGAGGAATATACGAACTAGCAACTCAAAACCTAGTTTGTTGGTTGTTTGTGGGAAACCACTCAGCGTACCATATTGAAACTGTTGGAGACTCTATGTGTACCAAGTATAGAAAATGGATACGTATGATGAAATGTAGAACTTGAATGAAATGTGGACCAATGTAAATGAAGTTAAAAATTCTAAAAGGAAGAATCGTTATATAAACAAGAAAATTCAAGGAAGAATCTTGAAGAGATATAAAGATAAGAATGACAATAGCCAAGATAACAAATAAAGTCGTAAATGATGAAAAAGAAAAGAAAGAGGATCGTAAAACAAAATGATCACGAGTTAAGAAAAGAATTTTAAGGGAGATGATTATAGAATAAGATCACGATGTGATCTGTTTAAGTTATAAAAGAAAGATGGTCTCTAATTTTTGAATAATTATAGCTTGATGCTATGAAGATGATGTACTATGAAATAGTACGAGATAACTCACGAGGAGTTATATATGATATGATACGAGGAATTCGTATCGAGTAAAGAGCAAGTTAAGAGTAAGATAGAGTTAGACAGGATTTCAATTGAGGACTCATATGATGGCTGAGTTGTACAAATCTTTGTATGGGCGAGTGTTTTGTGCTTGCACTCAATTTATCATAATGATAATCATTGGAATGTTGGTGTCACGTTATCAATGTATATTTGGCGAAAAGGTGATTCTTTTCTCATGTGTATGTTTGATAGATAGAAAATATTAAGATTAGTCAGATAATATTAGGATTAGGTGTGGTTCTTAAAACTAATGCATATGGTATGTTCGTGACTCATAATAATATGGTATGTTTTGAACCCCTCAACGAATGGATGCCTATGGTCTAACTAGGATAAGTTCTTAAACTCGTATTATTATGGCAAGTTCCTAAACTTCTAATCTGTAGTAAGTTTGATGAACTATACTGGGGTATAGATAAGTTATGAATGAAGAATTGAGGATTATGTGAATAGATAGAATTATTAAGCAATGGATCAGTATAGAAAGTGGAGACATAGGTTTTTCAAAATCTTCTAGATTTACTAGATTTTCAAAATTTATTGACTTCATGTCGATGGTTGTACTTTTAATTTTTGAAAAATGTTGCATCACGCTAGTGAATCAAAAAATTTGTAAAATAGTGCTATTATTCGAATATCTATGCTGTTTGTTTCGGCTAGATAAAAAAAATGATTTTTTTAAAAAATTAACAAAATATATTTTAATTATATGTATCGGGTGATATGATAAACGATGGAGTCATCAATGCAATGGAACCTGGTGTTGGATGTGATCATATGATCGTCGGCCCAATATGGTGAGATGTAGTATGACAACGTCATAATCATGACGCCATAAAAGGATTTTTGAGGTTTCTTTAAGATATGAGAATATATATATATATATATGTGTGTGTGTGTATGTATATTTTGATTGATGTTCAAATTGTTGTAGAAGTCTATGCTATTTGATTCAACAAGACGATTATTAAAAGATGTTCATGAAATTCAAGCGTTTGTTTAAAAGTGTAAAATCCCAAATTTTACTAATAAAGATTTAATTTTCTCGAATTTTTTTATATTATGGTGTGAATTTGAGAAATGTTATAGTTGTGGGTAGTATTTATAAATTTTGTAAAGTATGTAAGTTGTTATATTATATTCGATTGGTCGGGGAATATTCTTTTGTGTGGGGAATATCAAATGATTTACTCAGACAATCATTTTTGAACCCCACAACGGAAATTGTCGGATCGAGAAAACGACAAAAAGTATTTTTATGAAAAATAACGACGAAAGTTTTTACCGTTAAAAGCGTTGAACAACCCGATAGTAAAAATACGATGTCTGGCGTGGTTGCATAGTAGGCACGATATTGGTTATTAATGCTTACGTGATAAGTCACTCAATTATACTCAATTATTGCTACACTAATTCTTTGCATCATATCTCTCTATATTATTGATTCGATTATTGTCACACAGTATCATACGTGATAATATGTTATATTATTAAATCAATAATTGAGGCGACAAAGTTATTCATATTATCAAATTACAATATTTACAATGTCAGAAGTTTCACAAGAAGAGGTTTGGTCACCTAATTGCGCACCAATAGGGAGAAATCCTTATTAGAAAGCCCCCTCTTTCTTGGGAACAACCTGGTTGTTAAATATTGTGAGTTATAATATAAATGATGAATAAGTCCGTGTTAATTAAAGATGAATTTGATAGTTCCATTGTGTTGGGAGTTGAAATCGACATCTATTCCGATGATAATTGATGTCTAAGGGTTAGATTGATAAATCGGGGAATTTATTGAATAAATGATCAATTAATTGCTACTAATTCACATGCTTATATAACTATTTGTTCACATGTGTGTACTATTGATTCACATGATTTACTATTAGGGGAGGTGGTGCAAGTTTGATAATACTTATAGGACTAAATTAAAAATGAAAAAAAAGTTGGAGGTATTGTACTGTAATTTTTTGAGCCCCAAAACGTGCAATTATCGAAACTATGTTTTTCTATAAATAGAAGCTCATTCTTCCTTCATTTCTCACCAATTCACCAACGCTATAAAGCAATTATTATAGAGAGAAATTATAGAGATAAAGAAGAAGAGAAGTCTGCTCCCTCTCTATTCTAGTATCCAGCTTTATTTTAAGGTAAGGGATATTATTTGTTGTACTCGTAAGGGGTATTATTTTTTTCATATTCATGAAGAGAACATCTGTTATTCCATTCTTTATTATTCTGTTGGAATAACCTGTATACGCAGTCTACCCTATACTTGGTGAAATTCTTTTGTTATTTCATTCTTTATTATTCATTGGAATAACCTATATACGCAAGGCTACCATATACTTGGTGAAATTCTTACATTATTCCATTATTTATTATTACGATGGAATACTTTGCTCATCTATCAATCACCGCATACATGGTGAAATTCGTTGTTATTCTATTCTTTATTATTCGTTGGAATATCATGTATCACATGCGCTTTTTACAGGACTGGTTCCGTCTTTATTATTCTGTTGGAATATATCGTATACATGCGTTTTATGCCAAACCCGGTTCCGTTATTTATTATTCGTTGGAATAACTTTGTACATCTGCAATCACCGCATGCATGGTGATTTCGTTGTTATTCCATTCTTTATTATTACATTTGGAATATCACTGCCGGTGCGTATTACGCTTGACGGGTTTCATTATTTATTATTCTATTGGGATAACCTGTCTATGCGAAGCACCGCATGCCTGGTGATTTCTTTTGTTATTTCATTCTTTATTATACTTAGTTGGTTAAAGTTTTAACTTCTATACTCGTCATAAAATATCATTTTATTTGGTATTTTCTGTTACGAGTTACTATTCATGGGTTACTATTCACCCAGTTACTTTTCATTTTAGTATTATTTACTCGGGTATTCGGGGCAATTTTCATGCCGGAATACTATTCACGAGTTACTATTCATGGGTTACTATTCATCAAAATTACTATTCACCTGAATATTAATCACTCGGGTATTTGGAGTACTTTTCATGTCGGGGTACTATTCACGAGGTACTATTCCCGAAGTACTATTCACGAGGTACTATTCAAGACGAAAAAATGATTCTTTTCTGTCCAAATTATTTTTGGTGCATGAATATTATTCTTGAATTTTACTCTACAAAGAAGTATCATGTTGACAATTTGGATGTTATTAGTTCCTGGATAATTTAATTTTTGAACTTGTTTTATTGAATTCTTATATAATTGTCATCATTCTCATGTTTATATTATGTTGAAAGTCATCTGTGGCCTGTATTGCATAGATGGACTTGGTATGATTATGACCAGGGATTATTCGGTATAATCATGACCGTAATGTTATAAATGATGTGGAAAAAGTCCTCATTGGCCCGTAGTGCATTGATGGACAGTTTTTGGTATGATTATGGCTATGGATTCTCTTCGGCCAAGGGGGCAAAGATAAATTATTTTATGGCATGATCAGGACCGTTGATGAAAACACGATTATCTTTGGCCCGTAGTGCATGGATAATTCATGGTCATGATACTAAATAATATCCTTGGCCTGTAGTGCAGGGATGACTTGATGACGTGGATTATTTATTAATCTGAGTCTCAGCGATAAAAGTGATGAAAAACTTTTTAAATCATAAAAGATTGTAGATTTTATTCTCCACTTGACTCTTTTAATGGATTGTTTGTTCCGCTGCAGTTAAACTTGATGTTTATTGTATTTGATCAGCTTAACATTGTTGAAGACTAATGATAATTTATTCTACATTATCTTAGTCATAATATTTCTAACTGGGCTAGTTGAGCTCACCCTTTCCTTCACTGTTCTCTTCAAGAAATGAGAATATAGTTGGGACGAGTCAGGGAACGGAGTGACGGTCCAGATGATAGCATTAGTAGTCCTCACTATTATGTTAAATAGTGTGACAATAAATGTAATGAGGACACCACTAAGAGTGGATATTGTCTAGAAGGCAATATTCATGTTTAAACTCTTAGCTTATGTTTTGTCGTATATTACATGACAGTTGCATAATTAGTTTGTATTTGTATTTAGTACTATGTAAGTGGCGACCCAAGATGGGTGATGTATACCTATTTTGGGGGCGTCACAGTTGGTATCAAAGCTTAGGGATATGATCCCTGACTGAAATGTGAGATAAGAACTAGGAGGGGAGAGACGGGGAATTCTTTCGCTAGTATGACCTACCTAAGTTTATTTGGTATTTAATTGGTCGGTCAGAGTATAGGGATAATATGTGATATGTCAGTTAACCCTTGTTTTGTGACAGTATTTGAAAATGGCATCTAAAAATGTTGAGATAAGCAATGGAGCAAAATAATATGATCGTATCGCAGTACGAGGCTATGTTTGCGGAGTTATCCCGGTTTGCATCGCATTTGGTCGATAATGAGGAGCGAATGACGTGAATGTTTTTAAGAGGTTTGAAACCCGATATACGTCAATACCTCATTTCTCATAAACTTTATTTATATTCAGATGTTGTGAATATGGCTCAATTATTGGAGCGCGATAATGAGTTAGCACAACCAAAAGGTAACGACTAACAATACGATAATAATCGTACCGGTGGCAACGACCATCAGAACAATGATGACCATCGTGGAGGAAATTATCATGCCAAGAATGGTAACCACTTTGGTGGTAATCATGGCCAAGATAATAGAAGTGGAAATTTCAAGAAGAGAAGGTCATTTAGCTCGATTTTGTCGTATAGTGAAGTCAAGTCCATCTAGGACGGTGGCACCAAAGGCGGATACGGACAAAACAAAGTTGGTGATTCCAAGAAGAGCGTTTTTCGTGACTTCTAAAAAAGTGAGTAACCCGAACGAAGTTAGCATGGGTTAGTTAATTATAAATTCTTGCGAAGTCTATACCTTATTAGATACCGGTTCTATCCATTCTTTTATCTCTCTTGCTTGCGCTCAATGTTTAAATTTAACTCTAGAGAAGTTAGACTTTGACTTATTGGTTGAAACTCCGCTGGGAGAAACCTTCGTTACCTCCACTATTTATAAATCTTGTTTGATTCAAATCAACACTTTCACGTTACCTGTCGATCTAATCTCTTTGAAAATACTTGCCTTTGATGTGATTTTAGGAATTGATTGGTTAACTACTCATCATGCTTTTTGTAAGGTTATTAGATTTCATACTCCTAACCAACCTGTTTTGCGAATTCTAAGTAACCAAACCACTAAAGTCAATCATTGTAATACCAAGCCATAAGTAAAGAGCCCCGATCCTTTCGTTGTTGATATCCTTGTGCGGAATGCACCGAAGCCAGACTATCCGTAGGGGACATTGTGAATAACGATGTCAAGTCAATAGGTATCAATGTGACGTGTTATCCAAGTCTGGGATGAGAGTCCCAGTTCTGAATGATATTTCTATTGTTAATAAATTTTCTGACGTATTCTTGAAGACTTCTTAGCCTACCCCTAGAGCGTGAAATTGAATTTTGTACTGACCCTAGTACAAAACCTAATTTCTAAAACCCTTATATATTTTTTTCAACTAAAACTAACGTAACATGTGCCAAAGACGTTTGCTCGAGCTGTTGAAGATTATGATCGTACCATTCAATACCATCGTGAAAAAGTGAACGTGGTAGCTGACGCGTTGAGTAGAAGATCATATGCGGTTACAAGTATGAATATACGAACCCACATGAAGATAACGAATATACGAGTAGAATCGACTTTAATCGAAAAAGTTAAAGCCGCTCAAGCTAAATACTCAGAGCTGATGAATGTGAAGAAGAAGGTTGAAGAGGGCATTATTCTAGAAGCAAGAATCGATGAAGAGAGGAAAACTCAACCCTCAATTTAATTGATCCATTTGAAATCCTCGATTAAGTAGAAACTGTGGCTTATAGACTCGTTTTACCGCCAAGAATGTTGCGTATTCATAACGTTTTTCACGTATCAATGTTACCTGAATATGTGGACGACCCGAACCACATTATTGATTTAGAAACGGACGAGATAACGGATATTTTAACGTATGAAGATGTACCTGTTAAAATCCTGGAATATTTTCTACACTTAAAGGTTATACCTCAAGAGTTAGAATCTGACGAAGTGGCCTCATCTATTCAGATACAGTAATGCACGTAAATTTTGAGGGCAAAATTTTATAAGGAGGGGAGATTGTAAAATCCCAAATTTTACGAATAAAGATTTAATTTTCTCGATTTTTTTTTAATATTATGGTGTGAATTTGAGATAATGTTATAGTTGTGGAATATTCTTTGTGTCGGGGAATATGCATACGACGGTAAAATCATTGGTGAACCCCATAACAGAATTATTGTCGGATTGACAAAATGACAAAAGTATTTTTATGAAAATAACGGCGGAAGTTTTACCGTTAAAACTGTTGAACTGCCCGATAGTAAAAGTATAGTAATACGCGTGGTTGCATAGTGGCACGCGGTATTTGTTATTAATGCATACGTGAGAAGTCACTCAATTATACTTAATTATTGCTACACTAATTGCTTCATCATATCTCTCATATTATTGATTCGATTATTGTTACAGTATCATCTGCATAATATGTTATATTATTAAATCAATAATTGAGATGACAAAGGTATTCATATTATTAAATTGCAATATTTACGATGTCTAGAAGTTCTGTCAAGGAGAGGTTTGGTCACCTAATTGCACGCCAATAGGAAGAAATCCTTATTGGAAAGAGCCCTCTTTCCTGGGAATGACCTGGTTGTTAAATATTGTGAGTTATAATATAAATTATGAATAAGTTCGTGTTAATTAAAGATGAATTTGATAGTTCCATTGTGTTGGGAGTTGAAATCGACATCTATTCCGATGATAATTGATGTCTGAAGGTTATATTAATAAATCGGGGAATTTATCGGATAAATGAGCAATTAATTGCTACTAATTCACATGCTTATATAACTATTTGTTCACATGTGTGTACTATTGATTCACGTGATTTACTATTAGGGGAGGTGGTGCAAGTTTGATAATACTTGCAGGACTAAATTAAAAATGAAGAAAAGTTGGAAGTATTGTACTTTAATTTTTCGAGCCCCAAAACGTGCAATTATCGAAACTATGTTTTTCTATAAATAGAAGCTCATTCTTCCTTCATTTCTCACCAATTCACCAAAGTTATAGAGCAATTATTATAGAGAGAAATTATAGTATGTAGAAGAAGAAGAGTCGCTCCTCTCTATTCCAAAGATCCGATTTTTATTCCAAGATAAGGAATATTATTTGTTGTACTTGTAAGGGATATTATTTTTTCATATTCATGAAGAGAACTTCATTATTCCATTCTTTATTATTACGTTAGAATAACTTTGTATCTGTGATCTCACCCTATACTTGGTGAAATTCTTTTGTTATTCCATTCTTTATTATTACATTGGAATAACTTGTGTGTAAAGCGGGCTACCCTATACTGTGAAATTCTTTCGTTATTCCATTATTTATTATTCTCTACCGAATAACTTTGTCTATGAGAAGTACCACATACATGGTGAAATTCATTTGTTATTCCATTCTTTATTATTCTCATTGGAATATCATGTATGCATGCGTTTTACGTCGAACACGGTTCCGTCTTTATTATTCATTGGAATATCCTGTTCATGCATTTTACGCCGCACGGGGTTCCGTTATTTATTATTCTGTTGGAATAACCTATCTATGCGAAGTACCGCATGCATGGTGATTTCTGTTGTTATTTCATTCTTTATTATTCTGTTGGAATATCCTGTCGGTGCATATTATGCCTGACCTGGTTCCGTTATTTATTATTCTGTCGAGATAACCTGTCTATGCGAAGTACCGCATGCCTTGTGATTTCTTTTGTTATTCCATTCTTTATTATACTCAGTTGGTTAAAGTTTTGACTTCTATACTCGTCATGAAATATCATTTTATTTGGTATTTTTTGTTACGAGTTACTATTCACCTTATTACTATTCACTCTAGTATTATTCACTCGGGTATTCGGGGCACTTTTCATACCGGAATACTATTCACGAGTTATTCATCGAAATTACTATTCACCCGAATATTATTCACTCGGGTATTTAGAGTACTTTTCATGTCGGGGTACTATTCACGAGGTACTATTCCCGAAGTACTATTCACGACAAAAATTGATTCTTTTCTGTCCAAATTATTTTTGGTGCATGCATATTATTCTTGAATTTTACAATACAAAGAAGTATCATGTTGACAATTTGGATGTTATTAGTTCCTGGATAATTTAATTCATGAACTTGTTTTACTGAATTCTTATATCATTGTCATCATCCTCAGGTTTATATTATGTTGAAAGTCATCTGTGGCCTGTATTGCATAGATGGACTTGGTATGATTATGACCAGGGATTATTCGGTATAATCATGACCATAATGTTACAAATGATATGGAAAATGTCCTCATTGGCCCGTAGTGCATTGATGGACAGTTTTTGGTATGATTATGGCTATGGATTCTCTTCGGCCAAGGGAGCAAAGATGAATGGTTTTATGGAATGATCAGGACCGTTGATGAAAACACGATTATCTTTGGCCCGTAGGGCATGGATAATTCATGGTCGTGATACTAAATAATATCCTTGGCCTGTAGTGCAGGGATGACTTGATGACGTGGATTACTTATTGTCGAGTCTCTCGATAAAAGTGATGAAAACTTTTAAATCCTAAAAGATAGTAGATTTTATTCTCTACTTGACTCTTTTAATGGATTATTTGTTCCGCTGCAGTTAAACTTTATGTCTATTGTATTTGATCAGTTTAACATTTTTGAAGACATATGATAATTTATTCTGCATTATCTTAGTCATAATATTTCTTACTGGGCTAGTTGAGCTCACCCTTTCCTTCACTGTTCTCCTCAGGAAATGAGAAAATAGTTGGGACGAGTCGAGGAACGGAGTGACGGTCCAGATGATAGCATTAGTAGTCCTCACTATTATGTTAAATAGTGTGACAATAAATGTAATGAGGACTCCACTGAGAGTGGATATTGTCTAGAAGGCAATAGTGTGACGGTCCAGATGATAGCATTAGTAGTCCTCACTATTACACGATAGTTGTATTATTAAGTTATATTTTGTATTTTTGTACCATGTATTTGGCGACTCAAGATGGGTGATGTATACCTATTTTGGGGGCGTCACAAAAAGTTCTACCAAACCAAATTATTTTGGTGCGGTTTCAGATGTTGAAAAGCTGAGGTGAACAACCCTATAAGGGGACATATTTTTGGGGACAATGGTTCCGAAAGCGTAACGAGTATATAGTCGTTACAAAACACTACGTTATGACTAACTTAGTGGTACAATAAGTGGCCACCTAGTGTATGCGTGTGGAGGGTGTTTTCAGTCTTTGTGATTGATAAACACTCTGGTTGCAGTGTGAAGGATTGTGTTAAAGCACTAGCAAATCTAGAGAAGAGTTCACGGTCTTGTGACCCCTCAGCATGATTTGGAATCTTTTAAATTTCTTGTTATTCATATCGCTTCCCAATTATTGAGCAATTGTGGAAGATTCTTGCTATTCTAAAAGGTGAATGTAGTAAGGATGATATTCCTTAGAAAGAAGTGAGTCGTAGAATGCGACACTGAATGATGAATATATTGAATAAGTGAAAAAGAAATTTTGAAGTAAAACCTTTAATAGAAACGTTTAATAATTGTAGAAAGATCTTTATGGAAAGAAAGTGGTTATAGATCCCAATGAATAAATAAAGTATTAACGTAAAATCTATTTTGATAGATTGAATTAATGAAGATTAATAAATAAAATTTCGAGGACGAAATTCTTAGAAGAATGGGTGAATGTAATATCTCGAGTGTTTATGATAACGATCCTTAGAAAAGGAAATTAATGGGTTAAAGAATATATAATACTCAAAATATAATTGAGTTCAAGTGAAAGTTATGAAATAAAATTCACAAGAATTTTTTATCAAGAATGGTGGGGGTAGGAAATATAAAACCTATATTAAGGTAAAGTGTTGAAGTTATTTAACGAAGAGATTTGATGAAAACCTGTGTAAGGTAGGGTTTTGGTGATTTCGAGGACGGAATCTTTATAAGGAGGGAAGGATGTGACAACCCGAATTTTTAGAAGTTATTAAAATAGGAATTTAATAATTAAAATTCTTATTATGAGATGTTTTGAGTTTGAGTATGTATACGTATGTGCTGTATATTTTGGAATATGTGATCTGGTGTGAAGAGAAATACATATTCATATATTGGGAAAGTGAGGTTTAATAGTACCCTGAGTTATTTGTTTAATCTGTATTTTCGATTCTGGGGACATAATCTTAGTAAGGAGGGAAACATGTGACAATCCATGATTTTAGTAATTGTAATTTAAAATATTTATTAAATAAAATAAATATTTTATTGATGTGGTTATTATTAGTAAATATTTATGAATAAATAATATTCTAACTTAAATTAAATTATAATTTAGAAAGTTGTAATATAACATGAGATGTTTTATTGTTGATTAATAATTTAAAGTTGTATATTAAATTATTAAATAAAATTATGATGAAATTATAATTTTGTGATACTTGTTAAAGTGGAATATTTAAATATAGTGTGTATAATTAATTTATTTGATTAATGTTGGATACGGAAAATCCAAATAAATAATATGTGAGTATAAATTATAAACTAAATGGTTTATTAAAATAAATTAAAGGAGTTTAATTTAGTTTTGCCAAACAAGGCTTAAATATATCAAGTCTTTAAATTTTGAAGGGTTTTGCCAAACAAAGCCTTATGGCTTTTGGATTTTTGATTTTTGAATTAGGATAAAATAAATAAATTAAATTAAAATAATAAATAAACTATATTTATAATTTATATCGTTATATGTTATAACCGATTAGGCTTATTATGGCCATATCGGTTTTCTTTTGTTATTATACATACTTGGCTATTAGTGGGTTATCGTATTCTAGTTTCGCTAAGTCTGAGAGGAAGGTTTACAGAGAATCGAGAGAGAATTTGGGAGGAGTCTAAGAATTTTCAAAACAATTATCGGTTAGTTAGCAAGGATTGTTAGCATACGAAGGTATTTCTCTATAATTTTATATATATATATATATATATATATATATATATATATATATATATATGCGTTTCACGACAAAAAATTTTCTTATGTTCAGTAAAATCAATTTGTTGGATTGTGGATATATATAGTTGGTAATTATGATTATACATGTTTATGATCTTTGGAGTTTATGTGTAGATAAGAAATTGTATGCGACATAAAGACTACTACAACAAAAAGGCTTATCAATGATCGACTATATCGATCGCAGACTTGATCAGCAGATAGCTATCTGCGATCGCATCGCGATCGTCGTCGATAGTCGTCGATAAAATCTCGATCATTGGGATGCACATCAACGACCACTATTACTTGACAATCGAGATATCTCATGATCACCGCGAGCGTAATCGAAATGACAAAACACGATTATTTGGAAAGTCGACATGGTCCGAAGCCAAAGTCGACGTGGTCCACGTGTCGTGACCGATTATCGTGACCGACGCGATCGCCGATAGTATGCCGTCGCTAATAACGTTCAACGATCACGACGCGATCGCCGATATGAAAAAAAACATTACTGACCCAGATTTTTGCTATTTTCTGTAATTCCCAAAACACTGCACTGTTTTCTACCGCTTTATCCCAACACACATACACACCAAGATAAACAACATACAAAACAATATAAACATCCATCGTCCACCAACACATACACCAAACTAGTATATAAACCTTTAAAACCAATATGATTTGAATAAATATAAAACATTTCAAAACTTGTTTAAGTAACATATATACAAACATCCAAATAATGAATATACAAGTACAAGGTTATGTCAAGCGCCATCCCTCCTTGATCACCCCTGTAATTAACAAAATAATAAAACAAGTTACAAATATAATAAATATGTTGATCTTTGGTATATATTACGACAATACATACAACAAATTGATTTTATACCTCGTCGCCATCCCCATCTTTGTCCTGCTCTTTGCCGCCGCTACTACTTCAGCCTAACTCCTCGGGATCAAGAGCCCTGTGTGCCCACCCAAAGTATCTTGAAGATTTCGATCTTGACATATAGCTCTCACACAGTCAGCCGGAGTATGAACAACTGGATGACTCGATGACTGTGAAGATTGGGTAGCAGAGCTCCCTGAGCCACTCTCTGAAGGATGGGCGTCGTCGTTGTCCTTGACCTTTAATGTAGTTCTTCTTCACAACAGACGCCCTCTCCCACAACTCTTGATCAATAGGCGGACGTGGAGTGCCTTCAGGATAGCGCTCATTAAATAAACGTTTATAAGTATCCTGTCATCACGTTAACACTTAAATAGTTAAAAATAATATTTTGTAAGTATTAATAAACAAGATCAAAGTTGTTAAAACTTATTACCGCTTATCCGGATAGCCTCAGCGGAACCATCACGGAGGCCACGTACACATCCAGCCAATGGACAGGCTGACCTTGAGACTGAGACTCCTATACAAAAATAGCACAATATTACTAAGTAAAAATGGGATATTTTCTACAATTCATGATTGTAAACATATTAAAACTTGTAAATACGCACTCGGCGTTGATATGTCAGAATCGTGAAATACCGCCGCCCTTGTATGTTCCTTTTTAGCCTTTTCGCCGCCGGATACACCCGAGGCTCTGTTGGTGGCGGCGATCTTTCGATCTTTTCACCTGACTCTCGGCTCTCCATTGGGCACACATCTCAATTTTATATGGACTGGGTGCACCACCGAGGGCTATGCTCGTGCATATAATCCTCTCCCCGACACTGGATGGTCGATCTCGGCATTGTGAATGGCTTTTTGTCGTTCTTTATTCAAGTTGTCCTTAGTGCGGACGCGCACTTTTTCCGAATAATGTCTCGAATCCTTTGAAGCTCAAGGCGTCCTCCCATCTATACCGTTACGCAAATAAAAAACAATAATAACATTACTAAATAATTATCCTTTGAATATTATATTAATATTATTTGTCATAATTAAAAAAACATACACCAAATTTCGCCCAAACAAAGATCCTTGTGGGCGATAGGTGTGTCTTTCGCCACGTAATCATGTGTGTGTAGGCCAATTACGTAAACACACGTGTGATATGCACTTGACGATCTTATTATCCGAAAAATCACTATAATATACAACATCAATTAGCATATATTAAAGCAATTTATATCTAAGTAATAATATTTGTGAACATTTTTCAAACTTATACTTATAATACTTAAAAAAAATTGCCATAGTCTCCCTATAATATAGACTAGCCACATGCATTTACAAGCATGCATATATGGACATTTCTAGGCACCCAAGACACAAACCAAGAGAAATATACAAATTTTCAATACAATAAGACCAAAACAAAACATTACCAATATAATATCAATCAAAACATTACCAATATACAATAAATAGAATCTTAAATGCTTTTATATAAATGATATATATACGGACGACGTCGTCTTTATTCGGAGGAGGGCGAATCGAATAAGAATCCGATCATCGGGATTAGTAGGGGCCTTGGGCACATTATTAGTCCCCTACCCAAGCCAGCGCTTTTTACTCATACCGCTTCAGGAAGCCATCTCAGATATTACAAATTTCAAGATGTTATTAGGAGTCATATTTGATTACATGTATATATGACAATAAACATGATAAATGATATAAACATGTATATATATGAATATAAAATGACAATAAACAAAAGTTGCATTTAAATAGTTTAGTACATAAACATGACAATGATATAAAAAACATGTATTGCTAAACATACATTTCATGAGTTCAAGTGTCAATGTCCGATTCGAGAATCATCTTGTATATGTGTCATGATTCATAACCATCATCCGCTTGATTCGTGTCGATTCAGATCAATAACTCTTCCTCCTCGATGATCAATGTCATCGACACAAGTATTGACTCAGATCTAATTCATGTGGTTCATCTCCACATCTAAGCTGGATTACTTCATTGTCGTCCTCCACATTTATTATAGTTTGACTATGAAGCATCCGCTCTTGGTAAATCTCCCCATCAACTAATTTTACACGACTACGGCGGGAGTATAAATTACAACTTGCCAATCTGTAGGCGGTCTATCCCTTTTCCTAACAGGACTAGGAGTGTAGTATACTTGTACTATTTGAGTTGGTAAAACAAACGGTTCGTTGGAGTACGCAGACCTATGGAGGTCAATATCGACGATTCCATGTCCGTCAACATGTATCCCTTTTCCGAATCAAACCAACGGCAAGCACTTGAACAAGTGAATATGACCCCGTCACGTGCCCTTGTGACGACAACTCAACGATTTCCTCCAACTCCCCATAAAAGGCACGACCAAGCTCATTGTAACAATCTCCTTGACACACACTCGAGTTTGTTGTTCTTTACTCACGCCCATATGCCTTTGTGTGAAATTCACAACCATTTATTTTGTAACCATTGCGGTGACTTGATCCTTATGCGGTCCCATAGCTAGGACTTGTACATTAGCCGGAATCGTTGATCCCTCAGTCAAAGCCTACAAAAACTCCATCTTATTAAATGAAGGCATAGTTAACATATGGAGTATATATATATATATATATATACACTACGTGCTTAAAAATTGAACTTAATTTGTCCTTTAGCCAAAGTGCAAAGTTTTTATCCCGATTGATTTGAATATCTTTATCAGTTATGTCGGCATGCTTCACTTTTAACTCGTCATCGTACAATCTATACCATGTTATAAACATTAACATATTAGAATAAATTTTTAACTTAAAAGATAAAATATCAAGTTTACATGTGTACCTCACAAATTGGCCAATCTCCTCACAATTGAGAAGAATGTAAGTATATACGGCATGTAATCTTCTTTGCTCAGAGAGGAATATGCGCTTCCCTTTTCCATAAGCGCCCGATAGACCAAATCTGAGAGAGCCGACCATTTAGTTCAACATTTCCCCATCATCATGTCTCGATACTCGATTGGCCTTTGTCAAGACTTCATCCGGAAAATAGTCTGAGACAAACGTAGATATCTCATCAAAACTGTATGCCTCGCATATCGACCCCTCGACATAAGCTCTATTCTTCACCTTCCTCTTAAGGTTTCCCATCACCCTCTCGAAAGGGTACATCCATCTATATTGAATTGGACCCCCAACATGAGCTTCATAGGGAAGATGGATTTACAAATGCTCCATGGAGTCAAAAAAACCAGGTGGGAATATTTTTTCCAGTTTACACGTGATCTCTATGATGTTCTTCTCAAGTACAAACATGTCCTTCTCATTCAATGATTTTGAACACAAGTCTTTGAAGAAACGACTAAGATCCGTCAAAGCATCCCATATTGGTTTATCAAGCGGATCCCGAAATGCTATAGGCATGAGTCTCTCCATGAACACACGGCGGTCATGACTCTTCATCCCTTGCAATTTCCCACCAGTAACACACCTTGCAATGTTTGGACGATATCCATCCGGTAGTTTCGGAGACTTAACCCATGTGCACACATCTTCAACTTGCTTTTTGGACAATGTGTACCTTGCATGCGGTTTGACAATCTTACCATTAGGAGATTCATAAAGTTCTAATCCAGACGCTTACAAATATCTTTCATCATGTCCAAACGTGCCTTTATCGTTATCTTTTGTCTTCCCCGTAACATTCATCACAAAGTTGTTAAACACATTGTCAAACACATTCTTCTCAATATGCATCACATCTAGATTATGACGAATCAAATTTGTAGACCAATAAAGGAATTCCCAAAAGATGCTTCTTGAATCCAGTTATGAGATTCACCAAACCCATTGATTATGTTTTGTCGATCAACCTTACCAAATGGGATAACCGCAATCTCATCACACGATCTCGCATCTCCGTTCCCGACAATCGCGGTTCGTGCATATCATTATCTACTTTCCCTTTCACGAAGTGTTCTCTATTTCTTCAAAGCGGGTGATCTACCTAGAAGAACCAAGCGATACATCAAACCAACAAGGCTTTCGAACTTTTGATAGATTAAATGACTTTGTATGCTCCATACAATACGGACAAGCCAACTTCCCGTGTGTACTCCATCCAGCTAACATACCATAAGCTGGGAAGTCACTTATAGTCCACATAACCGCTGCCCTAAGGTTGAAATTTGTTTTCGTTGCAACATCCCAAGTCTGTACTCCATCCTCCCACAATACCTTTAACTCGTCTATAAGAGGTCTCAAGTAAACATCTAAGTTCTTTCCAGGACTCTTAGGACCAGGAATCACGAGTGAAAGAAATAAGTATGGCTGTTTCATACACATCCAAGGAGGCAAGTTGTACGGAGTAACAATCACAGGCCAACATGAGTAATTGGAACAATTTGAGTGGCCAAACGGATTGAAACCATCGGTGGACAATCCAAGCCTCACATTTCTAGGTTCCAATGCAAATTTAGGATGTGCTAAGTTGAAATCTTTCCAAGCCTACCCATCTGCGGGATGATTTAGTTCTCCATCTTTAGCTGGAGATTTCGCATGCCAACTCATATGTTCAGCTGATCTTGAAGACATGTACAATCTTTTTAGTCGATGTGTTATTGGAAAATACCTTAGAATCTTAAACGGTATACTTGATTTTTTTGTAGTCACACCCTCTTTATTAGGCCTAAACCGATCATGACTGCAAAACGTGCACCTTGTCATCTTGTCATTTTCCTTATAAAACAACATGCAGTCGTTGGGACATGCATCGATCTTTTGGTATCCAAGACCCAACTTCTTCACCATTTTCTTACACAAGTAATAGTTACTGTGTAATTTCTCACCGTCAGCAACATACTCTTAATTGCCTTCAAGAGCGACTCAAAACATTCATGACTCATGTTGTGATCGCCTTGATGTTAAGTAATGTCGCCACTCGCAGAGAACAATGTAGTGTGTTTGGTGCAACCATGCCACAATGGCTTTGCTACCCTCGCCTAACAACTTAAAGAAGTCTTTGGCATCGAATTCATAGGTTGCTCTCTCGCCTTGCTCCCAATCAAAATCGCCCTCGCAATATCATGGACCATTTCATTCATACGATGAGTACTCTTGCTCAATTGTGTACTTGTGTGATGCCACCATCTCTTCTCGCCCATGTGCCCACCGGCATTCTTCGTAATTTCTCATGAACCCGAAACAAGTAAATGATAGTTTACCATGTCTCTGTCCATATAATTTACATTCTTACACTTTAAACATGGACATCGATTCTGCGACTTACCATTCATACATACATCGGGTGACTATCGCGATACTCCAAAAACACTTGGCAACAAAGACTCTAAATTCAATTGTAGCACCTATCCGGGTACTTGACTTTCGTCGTGCCATCCAACTACTGATGCGAATAGAGGTCCATGATTCCACGGTACCTATACTACTGATAACATTATAAATGTTAACATATGACTTGAGCATACTTATAACCATATGACTTGAGCATACTTGTAAGCATGCATATGATTAACATTTAAGCATACTTCTAAGCATATGACTTAAGCATACTTGTAACCATATGACTTGAGCATACTTGTAAGCATATGATTAACATGTTTGAGTATCTTGGAGATTCATTCATATCAACTAGTGTGCTAAGGCGCCTAACATGTTTTAAGATTATACCCCTCACGGTCCCTTTCTATAATCTTTTATGTTTTGGGATAGTCACAACATGATTGAGCAATTTATAGCTTTTATAACATTTTATAGCTTTATTCTTGTATACATAAGTGTTAAATACCCTTGTTTTTTTGTTATAGCCAAAACAGTCTCTTTATTGACTAAGTGTGTCTAGTTACCTTCTCTGTTGCACTAACAGTTCCTTAGCACTGTCTATTTTGGCTTAACAGCCCCCTAATAGCTTAGCATGCTAACAACCAAGCTTGGCTTGGCCCTGTGAGGCTTGGCTAAGCTTGGCGTAGCCTCGTGTGGCCTCGCGGCCCCAAGCCCAGCCCATCCGCTCTAACATCCCCTTAATAGGCTCTAGTGGATCACCAATAGGCTCGTTAATAGTATAAATGTTCGCAACTACCCCGACCAATAAAAAAATTTAGCTTGAGTCTCCCCTATAATATGGACTAGCCACATGCACGCACGACATGTATATCTGGTCATTTCTAGGCACCCAAGACACAAACCAAGAGTCCACATAGACGATCTTGCATAAGTATAAGTAATGTGAAGAAAAGCCTAACTATTACCCATAGACGATCTTGAATAAGTATAGTTCTCATATAGGCATAGATTTGACTATAATTTCATAAACAGTCCACATGTAGGCAAAAGAAACCTTTAGGCATTCAAACAACTTTAAAATTATGATAATAAAAGGTACTTTAGGCATGATTAAGTACTAAATTATACTAATGATCCCAAGCCTTCCATTATAAATATTATTACATCAAATAATTGTTATAAATATCAATACCTATAATATGATGGCTATACAAATTGATTGAAAATAAAAAGAAGAAATAGAGCAAACAAACTTACTAACGTAGAGTCTCGTTGATAAAGCTGTTGTGTTGAGGATACACTTTTTGAAAGCCCCTTCTCTAGAACCTCTTTATCACGCAAATTATATCACATAAATCAGATTGACGTTATAATGCGAGTTGACTCAACTAAATCGCAATGAACACATAATGATAATATCAGAAATGATAACAATTGAAAAGTTTCATTGAACAATACCCTAAGATTCCTAATCGCTAAAATATTCCCAATGCTTCCTTCCAATATCTATTTGAACAATACCCTGAAATCAAACTATTCCAATCTAGCATACATATCAATCAAAACATTACCAATAAGCTAATTTCTATATATAGGAACAAATAACACAATCAAGAGAACCAATTCCATAACATCCTATTCAATTTCCAACTGATTAATTAGAGCAACCCCAATTCATATCTAAGTCAAACAAACCAAAAGTTCAAGCACCAATAATAACAAAAATGAAAAAAAAAATTAGGCTATGTTTCATAATAACAGTTTATTTTATAAATTTTAAAATAAACTTTAATTAGTTCATTGTCATTAGTTGCCTTTTTAATCTTAATTAAGGCATATTCATTTTTGATTTAGGGTTTGTCTAAACCACATTCAATTAACAAATTAACAAGGTTTTTAGTAGATTTTAAGTGGGTTACCTTTGTAGAGGCGGTGGCAGGTGGTAGGAGGCGGCGGCAGGCGGCACGACACGAACTTCTTCTCCTTCTTCTCCTTCTTCTCTTCTCCCCCTTTTCTCCCTCTTCTCTCTATTTCGGACCTCCCTCTTTTCTTTTCTCTGCGTTCTGTGTCGAGCGAATGCTGGGTACTGATAACATTTAGTTTGATCAGCGACCGCTATCTGCGACCGCATGCGGTCGCTGAGTTTTAATGACATGGACTTATCAGCGACCGCATGCGGTCGCTGATTTCAAGTGGTCGCACAAAAAATTGGCGCCAACATTTCCAGCCAAAATTTTGGTGGCAAATTTATATAGCGATGATCGTGACGATGCGGTCATTTATTAAAAACATTAGCGACTAGATTACGTTTGATCGCAGATGATCGGTCATTGTGACTAATATCGTGACAGATGGTGCGACGACAATCTTGTTGGTCATTGATAGACCTTTTTCTTGTAGTGCAGTTAAAAAGGAAGAAAATTATTACAGTGTATATATTTTGCATTTGGCTTATGAAAGTACCAAATTTAGTGGCTAATTTGTATGTTAAACTGTCAATTGAGTATTATTTATTCTAGTTCGTTAAGAAACAAAGAAAATGTAGTTTGAACGAAGTGATTCGGTGTAGGATGGCAATCACAGTGTTGATTTTTGTGAAGGATGCCAAAAAAATTGTTTTTTATATGAAAACATGAAATTTAAGAAATTAAATTAGTTAAAATGGTTGTTAAATTGTTCTATATTGATGAATATACTAACAAACATGTTTGTGATAGTTTTATACCATTTGTACATGTTAATATTATTGTTTAGTGGGTGAAATTCGTGTTTGTTGGGCTATAGTGGACATCTTTTCACACCCCTTTTTGGTTCTGGTTTATGCATTTGGCTTAAGAAATTTGCTACCTGGTGCCAAGGCCAGAGCAAGCATTGCCTTGACCCCGAAGCTCTGTTTATGACCTTAACTATGCTATACCCTATTACGAGATGGTGACTTATGTTTATCGCAGACTGGATAGCAACATAACATGGTTTAAGGTTATGTTAGCATGTCAAATGTGTAATGACAAGGTTAAAACAACATAGTGAAATGTGGTTAGTAATTCGAATGTTATAAGAAGTTAATAAACTATGAAAATGACATGTTGTGATTTATTAAGCATGATGAATAGTAAATAGGTGTTGTGAAGGTTAACACTTAGAGTTTCTGAAATATATATAGTAGCATAAGACTTGTACTGAAATAACAAGTTTAACTAAAATTGAGTGTTATGTTGGAAAATGGATGTTAGTCCATTGCATATAAATAATAGGAAGGGTTATGAGATGTAGAGTAAAATTTACATTACAACTACTATGTGTTGCTATGTGAATAATAGTTAATGTGAATGATTATATAATTGTGTAGGGCACGTGAAGTGCAGATATCTGTAAGCTGTTAAACTGTTATTGGTAAACAACGATATATCAAGGCAAGTCTTTCAGTTCCTATTTGCTATGTGAACATATTGATTAACTGTTTTAAATCTTTATTGATGTGTTATATATATGTTGAAAGTATGAAATGTTAAAGTCAACTTATGACTACGTTAATTTAGTAAAGCATGCTGATTGAGTAAGAAACTCAATCTTTATACTTGTTATATGAACTGTAACATGTATGTTATGTTAGTCTAATGTTTATGAGTTATACGTTAAGCATGTTATTATATGCTACGTGATGCATGAAAACTATTAGATTTTGCTGGGCTGTCGAGCTCAACCTTGCAAATAACCATTTTTGCATGTCAAAATTTCAAGGTAAGGATATGTGCTAACCGAATTATAAGGGCCCATATTTGCGAAGATTTCGTATGTTTTATGAGAAAAGTATTTAATATTTTGTATATAACGTGTGCGTTGAATTGTAAGTTCAGTTATCCGGTGTATCTGAATATCTATTTATGATGAAAGACTTTTTATAGTGATTTTGTTGTAACGATTCATGAGATGTACTAAAGGTTTTATGATGTACAATTTTATGTTGAGTTGTAAAGCTAAAGTTAGAGTTATCTGATATGTAAAGGTTTATCGGATTGAAATGTAAAATTTTATATAATAACAGTGACAAATTGAATCATAAAATAAGATTGATTCAAAGACGTGTAGATGATAAAGGTTTTTATTAAGGGATTTAAAGTAAGAAGACATAAAAATTTTAATTATTCCGCATTATATAAAGTTTAACATCGAATAATGATGTAAAAATCAGAAGGTAGTTGTGTTATTAACGACCAAAGTTGAGAATTAAATTGTATGAATTTTGGGTTTATGACAACTAAATAGTAAATTGAGTCTATAATATGTTAGTACATTGAAAAACAAAAATAACGCAAGTTGAATGAATCAATTTGGTAAAGAAACGAAATTGTAGTGAATGAATTCGCTAAACATGTTAAAACATGTAAGTTTAGTATGAACTTGAGTTTTGGGTTAAGATTTAAGCTAGTTAGTGTTTCTGTAAATTGTTATAATTCTAGTATGTTGTAGTTCTATGAATTACAAATCCATAGAATCAAAAACGAACTAATTTGGATGTGTATAACTCAAGTTATGAAGATTAGTAGGAGAAAAAGGTTAAAAAATCACAAAAAAATGAACTTTGAGTCCCGTTTCTACTAATGGGTGCAGCTGCACTGTGCCACAAGTCATTTGGGGCGTAGCTGCACTACTCCAAAGACTTAATTGGGCTCAGCTGCGCCCAAAGTCTGTCAGGAGTGACTATTTTGACCTGTTTTAGTAATATAGGCATAACATTTTCATACAAACTCCGATTGAGACGATTCAAGATAATCCGGAATGAGGACGAATATGCTTACAACTTTCGTTCTTTAAGTGTTTCGATTTGAGGTTGGGAACAGGGGTCAAAATGGTCATCTTTAGTACTATCGTGTTTTCGGAGGCAAACGGAGGGCGTCTGGCATTCACGTATGCAAGTGTAGTGCTTCTGACGATAAAAGATATTTTTCTAAGTTATAAAACATGAATGTTAGTAAACATAATGATGCTTAACATTAATTAATAATGTATTAGATAATTTGTATAAGCATAGTAAGCATACACAAGAGAGACAAATCAGGTGTGTGACAAATGAACGTCGAAACACCGTAACAAATGTTAATGAACGTAAAAAGTGATTTCAGTCAAATGAAATGAATATTATAAGATATGAAACGGGCTTCATATAAAACAAATAATTATTCCTAGCAAGACTTAAACACTTGAATGAACTTTGAGTACGACCTAAGAACTGATACAGTGAGATGTAAGTCAAAAGGTAACACAATAAAATTGAACAGTGTGTATTGATTAATAAGAAGGGTTATAAGATATAGAGTAAAGTTTAGATTACAACTACTATGTGTTGCTATATGACTAATAGTTAATTTGAATGATTATATAATTGTGTAGGGCACATGAAGTGTAGATAGCTGTAAGCTGTTAAACTGTTATTGGTAAACAACGATCAAGGCAAGCCTTTCAGTTCCTATTTGCTATGTGAAAGCGAATGATGTGTTATATATATGTTGAAAGTATGAAATGTTAAAGTCGATTTATGACTACATTGATTGAGTAAAGCATGCTGATTGAGTAAGGAACTCAATCTTTATACTTGTTATATGAACTGTAGCATATATGTTATGTTAGTCCAATGTTTATGAGATATATGGTTAGCATGTTATTATGTGCTACGTGATGTATGAAAAATGTTAGATTTTGTTGGGCTATCGAGCTCAACCTTGTAAATAACCACTTTTGCAAGTTAAAGATTCAAGGTAAAGTTATGTGCTACTTGAAAGACATGAATCAGATGTGATACTTGAAGATTTATACGCTTTAGCTGAATTATTATTATTTAAACCATGTTTAGGGTTCCGAATAATGTATGATGTTTAATAGATGTTGGGTTATAAAGTTTAAGTTTTGTATATTGTATGAAAGGGTGTTGAACTTGGATGTATGTTTTATTTCTTAACTCTTATAAAGTGAGTAAAAAACTAAGTATGGTTCAAAGGTAGGTAAAGATAAAGGTTTTGAGAAATGTAGTTGATAAATCATAATAATTATGTAATAATAAACTGTAAAGTTTGAGTTATCTGATATGTAAAGGTTATCGGATTGAAATGTAAGATTCTATATAATAACTTTGATGAATCGAATGACAAAATAAAATTGATTCAGAGATGTGTAAAAGATAAAGGTTTTGATTCAATGAAATAAAGTAAGAAGATAGAAAGGTTTAAATTATTTTGCATATTATTAAGTTTAACATCGAATAATGATGTAAAATCAGAAGTTAAACGTGTTATTAACGATCAAAGTCGATAATTGAGTTATATGAATTTTGGGGTTGTTACTGTTGGTATCAAAGCTGTAGTTTATAAAACTTAGGTAAGAGTACCTTAGGCTATAACCTTAGAGAAGAAAGGTGAAGATAATGAAAGAATAACCTTAGCAGTAATTTAAAAAATTTATAAAGAAGGGATTAAAACACACGTGAGAGGATTCAAAGAAGAATCTCGCAGAGTTATAAGGAATATGAATGTGGGGTTACCCAACTCCAATAATAAGGAATGTAAGGTGATAATAAATAGACAATGTCTATAAGAAGAGAATGATAAATAAGTTAAGAATAAAAAAAAATTATAGTTAAGTATGGTACAATTGTACTCTTTAATAGTTGATGTATGGTATCTGGGCTAAACGATTGCTTCATAGAGCGGAGGTATATACGAACTAGCAACTCGAAACCTATTTTGTTGGTTGTTTATGAGAAACCATTCAGCGTACTATATTGAAACTATTAGAGACTCGATGTGTACCAAGTATAGAAAATGGATACGTATGATAAAAATGTGGAACTTGAATGAAATGTTGAGCAATGTAAATGATGTTAGAAATTCTTAAAGGAAGAATTGTTATATAAACAAGAAAATTAAAAGAAGAATCTTGAAGAGATATAAAGATAAGAAATGGGAGTTACCTAACTCCAATAGCAAAGATAATGAATAACGATGAATAGACAAAGTCTGTAAGATTAAAAGCATAAATGAAATCGTAAATGCTTAAAAAAAGAAAGAAATAGGATCATAAAACAAAACGATCACGAGTTAAGAAAAGAATTTTAAGGGAGATGATTATAGAATAAGATCACGACGTGATCTGTTGAAGTTATAAAACAAAGATGGTCTGTAATGTTTGAATAATTATAGCTTGATGCTATAAAGATAATGTACTATGATATAGTACGAGATAACTCACGAGGAGTTATAGATATTGTGGTACGAGGAATTCATATTGAGCAAGTTAAGAATAAGTTAAGAGTAATGTAATGACTTCGTACCCAGCAAGTAATGTTTCCACGTTTCCAAGCAGTGCACAATAGAAATCATCTTTTTTTCATGAGTTGTGTACCTTTGCTCAACATCCTTTAATTTTTGACTTTCATAAGAAACTGGATGCTTGTGACACCCCCAATTCTAGGTAATTCTTTCTCACAAGATTTGGGGTTCACTTTCCATTCATTCATATCTAACTACCCAATTATAATAAAATTAAACAATAAATATTCCCATTAAATGGGTTACATCATTAATTCAAAGTGTCCCTGGTTATCTAACCCTTAATAATAATCAAAATGCGGAAATAAAATAATTACATCACATCATTAAATATAATGTCTATCATCATAACAATAAATAAATTACAAGTCTTCATCACTTGTTCATTTTCCCTTTTCCCTTGTTAGTGGTAGGTTCATTAACATTCTCAACCTTAACAACAATGGGTATATATATGCAAGAGTGAGCAAAACAAATGCTCACTGGAAATAACAATAAATAATAATAATAATAGCATAATAAATGCCAATGAATAAACTCATTAGAGTTGAATAATACTCTGTCAATGATATTTAAAAAAAGATATCAACATACAAAATGTAACTACGGGTCACAAGACCACGAACTATGCTCTAGGTTATCAGGTATTTATACTTTAACCTTTAACAGTCTAAAAGACTATAATCATCACGTATGTCCTAGGTTAACAAGTGTTTCTATTGTAACTTTTAACAGTCTAAACGACTGTGTGGACCATCATCTCGTACTCCAGGTGATCAGCCCTTTGTACTATATATTAAGCAAACATTTTAACGCCATTGCGTTGCTCTAAAATAATCCCCTGATATAGGGTTGTTCCTCTCAGTTTTTAGAGTACAAGTCCACACCAAAGAATATTCGGTTTGGAAAACTTCAAGGGTAATTTAGGGTTTCACGACCATCAACTAAGGGATTAGTTGAGTCAACAAGTCTTAACAGCACTACGAGTGATCAATAATAATTTAATGTAAAATAACTAAGAAGCATAGGCATGCTTATAAATAACCAAAAAGCATAAACATTTAATAGAACCATAAACCTTGCTTGAACAATATTAAGCTAAGGATATGACCTTGTCAAATAAAGAATTGAAATATTGAACATGCATTAACTGATAACAAGATGGAAACAAAGCTTGCTCAACATGATAATAACTTGTGCAAAGTAAATGAAATACGACAGCTTAAAATTAGGATTTTGAGTCCAGAAAGTTGCATTCACTATAGAAGAATGAAACTAAATAAACTTGCTTAACCATAAACAAGTTAGAATAATTCAACAATAACTAGAATTCAAACGTGTTCAAATAAAGTTAGGATTCAAGATAGCTCATATAAAGTTTGAAGATAAAATTAATGGAGAATTAGACGTATGATTTTACCCTAAGCTTCACCTTGATTTTAACACCTTTATCCCAATTCAACGCACTATCCCAGTTTATTAATCAAGAACACGAACATAGTATTAACCACCTCTCGATACACTAATACCGTATTAACATCAATCCACAATTAAGATAGAAATCCGTTAAACACCTTAATCAACTAACCCACTTTATCTCTATGAGAATTACAATTGAAGAAGGTTGAAGAATAAGTTCTCTATTTGATTACATGCCGTGTCAAGCATATCTCTACCTTAACACTCATCAAGTTTAAGCTACTAACAAAATCTTGAACACATGCTATATCAACTAGGTCTAGATTTGAATATCCTCTCTCGATTCCATCCAACTCCACAAAGAATTGTTGATAAGACAATTCACAAATTCAAGCACAAATCAATATAGATAAACTGGAGATGGCTTATTAAATTGGGAAATCAAAGTTTACAAAACCATCGATTCACTTAAGGATCCATCACAAGCCTAAAAAGTGAATTAGTTCATAATAAACAAAATAAACACTGAATAAATCATAGAAATCATTCTTCCAATTACAAATAATAATCTAAGACTAAGAATATTGAAAAACACCCTTCACGTAGTCTATAATTGCAGTTATCTTGAAAAACTCCTCGAAATACTCCTCCACACTTGCTATCAAAAACTGAACGTAGATCTTCGTAATATGTCTCTCTCTCTCTTGAAGTTGTTGTTCCTTTAGTATATCATGTACAACACATTAGTCCCAGCTAAATTCTCTATCAAGTAGAGTTATATTACCATGCAAATAGCTAAAATCCGTGCCCAAGAGGAATTGCAAACATAATAGGACACTAAGATTTTCCACCCACTACCTCGGCGGGGGTTTATATACTATATAAGCCCACCCCGACGGGCTATGCTCCTGACTTTCTCGTATGAAGACGCCGCCGTGGCGGGGGTGTGCAGTTCAATAATGCCCGCCCCGGTGGGCTATGTTCCTGTTAACTGGAGTGTAAGACCCCCCGCCCTGCGGGGGTTTATAAGCTATTCATGCCCGCCCCGGCTGGCCTATCTTTTGTTAACTGACTTTGCTGCTCTGCTAACTTGCTTTTAGTTATGCTCCATTTGATTCCAAATTACACCAAATATTTCCAAATGTACACTGAATGCCACAACCACCATTCTACACATGAAATAACATAAAACAAGTAAAAGTGAACATGATCACAAGAATATAGCAACAAATAAGCATGAATTGGATATTAAATCGGCGTATATAAAATACACTTATCAAAATCCCCCAAACTTAAACCGTCTAGTCCTCGAGCACCAAAACAACTACATGCAATGCAATGAGAAGAAATGAATACTACCTAACTTATATGCTTTCAAATCCAACAATATCGTACAGTCAAGATTACTTAACGACCTCGGCGAAAATAAGCAACTATACAATATCAACCATCAAAAACCAATCTACAATTACGCTTTAATCCTTGAATCTCAAGCCATCATCCCTGGTACAGTGTGTGTGTACAACATCCATGATAACCGATACAGACTCAAATTCAATACATAATCAGTTTCTTAGAAGGAATCCTGCAGTGTAAACTTAAAAATAACAAAAATAGATAGTTCTGACAAAAATTAAGTAATCACTAATCTCAGGGGTTCAAGCAAGGTACTTATACTTCATTTTCTTTTTCTTTTTTTTTCTTAGATCCACGGGGGCTTTTTGCTCTTTATTTCCGGTTTTATCCTCTTTATACACATAGGCATGCAATGTCTTATTCCCTTAAGCTTTTCAATGCTACCTTAACGAGCTTTCGACCAATGACTCCCAGACCATTAAGACCTTAGGGCGCTAGGTGTAAAGACAATCCCCTCGGGCTTACTTACTCAAGTAACAAAGGCTATACAACTAGACAAGTAAGCCACAGTGTTTATTCATACTTTTTTTTAGATAAACTGAAGCTTATATATCCCACCTTTCATCCCCCAAACTTAAGTTCTTGCCTAACTTTCGCCTTTAGTGTTCATCCTTGTCGTTATGTCATTCACTCTAGCATTATCCTTTAGAGACCATTTATGTATCAATTTGAATTTCCCACTCAGCATAGATGTCTGTTTATCGTGCTATCCTTTTATACCAATTTCAAACAAGCTCAAGATTCGATTCATAAATGATCATTGTGTCACAATTCTAATACTCAATACTATATTTGTTAACTTATTGTCAATCACATCATTGGCCCACAAATAATATAAACTACAACATTGATGGACTTAAACACAATATTTACTAACTAAATTTTTACTTTTTTTATATAGATTGCAAAATGCATTACAATATTATCTACTATGCATTGACAAACATTAACATAAGCTACTATGAATGCACCTAAGCTATCATGCAATACTAAAATTAAGATGCAATACAGAAATTTAAATGACAATGACAAAAAAAAAAATTAAAAATGCAACATAAATGAGCTAAATGCATGCAAGCATGTATTTAAATAATTATGCACAACACGCAAGTATACGTGCTCAACAAGTAATAGAGTGATGAGTAGAGTATCGTTCCCACTGAGACTAATTAGCAATAACCTTAACTTACAATTACCAATCTTCTATTAACCCTAATTTTATTAAACAAATCAACTCAATAATTTAAATTAACGCAACTAAAACTTAAGAATAATTAAATTAACACAAAACAACCACAAATATCAAAATCTAAAATTTCAAATAATTAATGGAGAATTAGACTTATGATTTCACCCTAAGCTTCACTTTGATTTTAACACCTTTATCCCAATTCAACGCAGTATCCCAGTTTATTAATCAAGAACACGAACATAGTATTAACCACCTCTCGATGCACTAATACCGTATTAACATCAATCCACAATTAATATAGAAATTTTTTAAACACCTTAATCAACTAACCCACTATATCTCTCTGTAAATTACAATTGAAGAAGGTTGAAGAATAAGTTCTCTATTTGATTACATGCGGTGTCAAGCATATCTCTACCTTAACACTCATCAAGTTTAAGCTACTAACAAAATCTTGAACACAAGCTATATCAACTAGGTCTAGATTTGAATATCCTCTCTCGATTCCATCCAACTCCACAAAGAATTGTTGATCAGGCAATTCACAGATTCAAGCACAAATCAATATAGATAAACTGGAGATAGCTTATTAAATTGGGAAATCAAAGTTTACAAAACCATTGATTCACTTAAGGATCCATCACACACCTAAAAAGTGAATTAGTTCATAATAAATGAAATAAACACTGAATAAATCATAGAAATCATTCCTCTAATTACAAATAATAATCTAACACGAAGAATATTGAAAAACACATTTCACGTAGTCTATAATTGTAGTTATCTTGAAAAACACCTAGAAATACTCGTCCACACTTGTTATCAAAAACTAAACATAGATCTTCATAATATGTCTCTCTCTCTCTTGAAGTTGTTGTTCCTTTAGTATATCAAAGTATCTAATGAAGCTAAACTAAAGGAATTATTGTGTAATATTACTTTAATCGAGCTTAAATTATGTTCGGATGCTTTGAAGGAGTTTATTAAGTTTCTTAGAGGTGATGCCGGAGGCCAATTGCTTCGTGAATATATTCAAACTTCCTCCAAATGTGCTGAGCTTCTATAAGATTGGAAACTTAGATAGGGTAAACCTGGGTTATCTTTAATTTTTTCGTTAATTTCTGCTATATTGGGGTCATCCGGATGGAATGTACAAGGCTGCTGATATGGGAAGGATTGTTAATATTAGGGGTTTGGACAAGTTTGCGCGGTCAATTGTTGAGGATAAGTTGGATGATGTTTATAAAGAGTTGAACAATAAAGAAACGAAAAGGAAAAATGTTGCACTTTTGTTATTGGGTTCTATTGTGAGACGTGGGTCGGGTTTAGCTTCTAATGTTGCCAAGATTTTTGATTTTAAACTTCGGATATTTCCTAAGCTTGCATAGTATAGGAAAAGGCAAATTGAAGCGAAAAAGAAGCAATTTGATGAGGAAATCTTTTATTGGGCTTGCTATGTCATTTCGGAAGTTGGGAAGCGGGGTTATTGAGGTGGGTGTTGCGAGAAAAGGGAGATGTATTCGGTGTTCTTCGCGGTCTTAGTAGTGATGATGAGGAGGCGTTGTTTATGTTCTTTCCAATTTACAAGATAAGGTTCTTACCCAAGAGTCATTGGTGCCCTTTGGTCTTCGTGAGTGTTCTATTTGGGAGTGTTACTTTGGATCGCTTAATCGCCATTTCGGGATGGAAAATGGTGGGCTTGCTACTGAGTAGGCACAAAAAGTCTTATCTATTGTCTGCACTGACCCTTCTAATAGGCTGATGACAAACATGAAGCGACATCCTAATCCTTTAAAGGGGAATTTGACCAGTCTATTGGGTGTCATGAAGAAGCTAAAAGCAATAGAAATATACTACCAGAGGGACTTGTTTTTAGCCATTATAAATGGAAGACCGTCATTTGGTTTAGCTTACCTGGACGAGTTCCCTTACAATATTGAAGATCATACATCATCAACCTGGTTAGATATTTTAAGATGGTCTAATTTCTAGCAATAAATTTATGTATCTGACTGGTATATAAATTTTTGTTACCAGAATCGAGAAAGAGCACTAAAAAGTGACTCTTTTTGCGTGTGGATTCTTCATTACAAGGTGTTTCATCTTGTTTGCTCGATTTCAAGCCATCCTCGACAAATGGGAGGGTTGAAGATCTAGGTCATACTTCTTTTCTTATTGCTAGAGCAATTTGGTTCAAGAGTTTGAAGCATTACGTTGCTAGAAAAAAAGTCATTAATGTCATTCATGCGACTGTAGTAATATCTGATTCCCTATTGACGCTATGTAGCCTCTTTTTGTGTTATTCTCCTACTTTGATTCTTGTTCTTTTGAATCGACATCGTAAGCATGGCTTGTTGAATCTAATGAATATATGAACTTTGGCAGACACTTCATAGAGGAAAAATCTGATGACAGCATTCTGTTGCTACTCGTCATTTGTATCATGGATGCTTTAGGAAACTATGGTAGTTGACACTACATCTAGATAATCTGAAATTTCTATCTTTGGTTGTGACGCCCCCAAAACAGGTATACATCACCCATCTTGAGTCGCCAAATACATGGTACATAAATCAAATACAAACTTAATTATACAATTGTCGGGTAATATACGGCAAAACATAGTTGAGAGTTTAAACAAGAATATTGCCTTCTTAGACAATATCCACTCTCAATGGAGTCCTCATTACAATTATTATGACACTATTTCACAGAATAGTGAGGACTACTAAAACAATCATCTGGTCCGTCAATCCGTTCCCCCACTCATCCCAGCTATATTCTCATTTTCTGAAGAGAACAGTGAAAGAAAGGGTGAGCTCAAGTAGCCCAGTAAGAAATATTATGACTAAGATAATGCCGAATAAATTATCCTTAGCCTTCAACAAAGATAACAACCGATAGAATATAATAGACAACAAGTTTTAGATCAACAATCGCAGTGAATAAACAATCCATTAGAAGAGTCAAGTAGAGCATAAAATCTACTAACTTCTATGATTTAAAACGTTTTTCATTAACTTTATCGCTGAGACTCAGCTTAATAAATAAAATTGGTGAGAAATGAAGGAAGAATGAGCTTCTATTTACAGGTAAATATAGTTTCAATAATTGCACGTTTTGGGGCTCAAAATATTACAGAATAATACCTTCATCTTTTCCTTTATTTTTAATTTAGTCCTGCAAGTATTATCAAACTTGCAGAACCTCCCCTAATAGTAAATCATGTGAATCAATAGTAAATCATGTGAATCAATAGTTCTAGACATGTGAAAATACGAATTACAGTATAGTACCTCCATCTATACCTCAATTTTTAACTTAGTCATGCAAGTATTATCACCTCCCCTAATAGTACAAGAATGTGAGTCAATAGTACACACATGTGAACAAATAGTTATAATCATGTGAATTAGTAGCAATTAATTGCTGATTTATCCGATTAATTACCCAATTGATCAATATAACCTCCAGATATCAATTACTATCGAAATAAATGTCGATTTCCACTAACACTAATAATTCCCACACAATGGAATTATCAATTTCATCTTTAATCAACATGAACTTATTCATCATTAATATTATAACTATCAATATTTAACTACCAGATCGTTCCGAGGAAAGATGTGGCTTTCCGATAAGGATTTCTCCTTATTGGCGCGCAATTAGGTGACCAAACCTCTCCTTGATAAAACTTCTAGACATTGTCAATATTGCAAATAATAATATGAATAACTTTGTCGCCTCAATTATTAATTTAATATTATATCATATTATGCAGATGATACTGTGACAATAATTAAATAAATAATATGAGAGATATGATGCAGCAATTACTGTAGTAATAATTAAGTATAACTGAGTGACTTATCACATAAGCATTAATAATCAATACCGTGTGCTATTATGCAACCACACGTATTACTATACTTTTACTACCAAGTAGTTCAACAGTTTTAATGATAATACTTTTGTCGTTATTTTTATAAAATGATAATTCTGTCATTTTCTAACTACGACAATACTTTCGTTGTGGGGTCCACCAATGATTGTGCCGTCGTACAAATATTTTTTGTTAAAACGAATATTCCCTGAACAATCGAATATTATATAACAACTTGCATACTTTGCAAAATTTATAAATACTACCCACAACTATAATACTATCTCAAATCCACACCAAAATATTCAAAAAAAATATTTCGAGAAAATTAAATCTTTATTCATAAAATTTGGGGTCTTACATTGGTACTTATTTTTTACATTTTTCATACTCTAATTGGTCGTGCAGGATGGTCATGGAGGAAGTTAGAATATGATGAATTGTCAAACTAAAAGCGGACTTGGAAACATGAATCGCTTTCTATAATAGAACCTCCAGTAAATTTTATTGTTTCATCTCATTCTGAAGGAAAGAAAAGGTTAATGGTCTTCTCTAGATAAGCTCCTATGTGTTTTATTGAATGACGCAATGACGTTTAATTATGTTCTGGTCTTATCTTTTATCCTAGACCTAGTTGGGCACTTATTGACAAAGCTTACATGTATTTTACCTGGAGATCATCACAGTCATCCTATCATCTGTTTTGAACTAGTGGGGAATATATCTTCATCAGATCATGTTACTCTTTTGATGGATGATCTTCTTAACTCTCTTTGTATAGTTGTGAAACCGTTGTCACTTTGTGAGTTTTCTTTGTTCTATAATCCTTTTGATGAATACACGACATTATCTTAGCTCAAAAAATTTCTATATTACAAGTATACATGGCATAGATGTAATGACAATCTATATTGTACTTCTAACAATTATCTACATGTTTGTTTCAAGTATAATTGGACTATTATCTTACATGGATATACTATGGTTGCCTGCTAAAGGATAAAGTCTGTAGTTTGTTGCAAACATAATCTGTCATGATGCCTCTGCTAGGGTTTTTTTCTTCATCTACCTTGGAGAGATGAAGAACATTTAACAAAGTTGGGGATAAATCATGATTTTGAGAAGAAGTGCACCTTTTCCACCCTAATTTGATGTTTTCTTGGTGATTATTTATCAGAAACATTTCAGGCTAATAAGCTGTTGGAATTAGTTATATTGCAATATACTAATTGAAAAATTAAAAGAATGAGGTCTTTAAAAATTGATTAGTGGTGGACTTGCTTACTGTGGAGTTTCTTTATCCTTCATTATGTTTATAACAATATCATCATTTATATTTAGTCTTTATAATCATGTGTCTATTTGAAATTTTATAATATCATTGCCTCATTGAATTCTTTGCCGGACTTCTTTGGAAAATCACTCTTGAAAATGATGAAACGATGGCCACCTATAATTTCAAATTGCGTGCTAACTCTCACGGAAAACTTGAGGAACCCCAAAGCACCAGAATATGTCATCGTAGGTTCTTGTACAGTCCTTGGTACTCAAACTATTCTAAAGCGTCTGACGACGGTATGCATCTTATTAGATAAACTACTTAGCTGAAATCGTTGAGATTTTCGCTGATACTTATTTTATTATTTCCAAATCAGGATCCAAAGGCATTTTCTTCATTTCTTCTAGGAATTCTTTCAAGGTAACCTTACATCATGCAACTGATATAGCTACATTGCTTCAGATTTTTTAATAGACTTGCTATTATGATGCCATCCTATCTATATCTTACTTTCTTTGTTTTTCTTATAGTTCCCATTAGGAATCACTGAAAGCTCAGAAAGTAATCATCGAGGTATAATCTTCCATAAGTTGATTTAAAGGTCATGATTTTTTCTTTTTGTTTTGTGCTTTTAATTTTGTAGAATGCCAACAGTTGTCTGTTAAATACGACATCGATTTTGCGGGGGTCTCTAGAAGAATCTATAGTAGTCCTAACAACAGTTCAAATGTGAAGTATTTTGCGATTTTGGTATCTGAGATTAGTTATATGAGTTTTGAATCTACCAACTTGCACTGGCGGTATGATTTCTATCTTTTGATTTATTTGTACTCTTAATAAGTATACTTGTGTCGGTGATTTTATTTATTCTATGGTCAATGTAGAGATTATAGATGTCTTTGGACTTTGAGTTTCACATAAGATAAAACTATTTGCTCAATGATTAAATTTCCTTTTGGTACAATCGATGGCTAATGAGTTCTTCTATTATTGGCTATGACATCTAGAAATGATCCAAATTCGACTTCAAATTTTTTGACTAAAGCTATTTGGTTAGTATTTAAAGCATGTGGGGTTAGATCAGAATTTCTCCTGAACGTGGTTGTTGAACTACTCGGTGCCTTCTTATTATATTCATTTAGTATATATTAGTAACCTTTAAACTGATCAACTAAAACTATCTTCTTTAATTGCTCTTCTTGATTTTTACTTTATGATTTTTCTGGTCATTTCTTATAAAATCTGAAAAGTCAACTTCCACAGACAAAAATTCTTTCAATCTCTGCTATAAATTCTTGTAATATGAGTCACTCGTCTGCCCAAGTAAGCACACTTTCTATATTTTGGCCTATACTAGAGGCAAATGTTGCACTGTTTTATGAACACTGTTTCTTGGAATCTTCTTTTTTTTAAAATAAAATTTTATGTAGGCTTTGTTTTTCCTTTTTTAAATAATTGTTATGAAGGCATTTTTTTGAAGGGGGTACTATGCTAATTGAACATGTTTACTATTCTAGAGATATTGTGGAATTTTTTTAGTTTCATGGAAAATGGTTTTTTATATAGAAAATATAGCATGGGTGATGGCTTATTTCAATGTGGAAGTCTGAACCTAGAGTACTTCCAAGACTTATCCTCATTATGAGCTATATAAATTTGTATTTGTACTTGTTTTTTTTCTCTGTATATCTGAGGAATCCCTGGCTTTTGTGATAGTGAAGTGTTTGGAAAATTGGGGAATCAAAGATTCTTTATGAATAAAAGATTTCTGTATGAAGTATCTTTGTTCTATTGGGGAATCAAAGATTCCAGCTTTATAATGGTTTTGTAATTTTAATTTGAATATTTGATTTTTAATAATTAATTCATTTTCCCCTTAGTATGAAGCATTGGCTTGGTTGTGTGGCGGTTTGAGTTTTTTTTGCATCACTTGGACTAATGGCTGTTTGGAATGACAAAGCCTCTAAGATACCATTTGTATGTCAATTTTCCACCCTAACTGATTTCTTTTATTTTCTGAACTACTTTAGTATTTATCCTATGATATAGCCTGCTTGTGAATTTTGTGGAAGGGCCTTAGTATCTAACCTGAAAAAAGTATACATTTAACTATTTCAATCATTTTCCATATAAAGATATCACTATAAGCAACTTAATGACAAACAGTGGTCTAATATTATTTATATTATAATTGTTTTCTCTGTGTTTGTAATCAGCTGAAGTGTGGAATGTGCTAGCTTGTACATTAGACTTTATATATAAGACTTAAGGTTATTACCAAGGGTACTAACTTCATGACCTTTCAGGTGGACTTGGTTAAGATGACCCAGTGGTACTCTAGAAACAATACTGGATATAGGCTTGTCTTGGGCGGGGTCATTGCAGTCAGTGTGGTATTTTTTTTGCGGTCTAAGCTCAAGTATATGCAATTAGTATGTCCAATTTCAAAAGAGCTCATTTCTCCATTTTTATACACATTAATAAGAGAGTCTATTTTCTACAGACTTATAAGTGATATAATGATTAAAGTTTAAACTTGATGAAGTCTATAATTTATCTAGATATTATTGTCATTATTTAGATTAGCTAGAAGGTTAAATTCGAAAAGTCAACTCTATATAAATTACATGTTCTTTTGAAAGTGGACTTCATATCAAGGCAGAGGGAATATCACATCTCAAGATTATGTAGGGTAACCGCAGTTAAGTAAATGTTCAGTCGTCTAAATGCAGGAGTTATGTCTTGTTATTAATGGTGAATCATATGGAGCAACAATCCGACAGATTCTTAAACTCTATGGCCAATTAAATTCACCTTAGTTGGAAAGAATTGCTACTCTTGATGCACATAAGTCGAAGGCTAAATGGTAAGTTGATCATTTTTGGGCACAAACTTATGTGTTTCTCATGATAAGGAATATTTTTACACGCACGTGAATATATATGTTTGTTGTCTCTTAGGAAGTGATGGTTTTATTTATAATCATTAATTTTTGTTTGTTTGTCAAAAATTAATTAAGCGCAACAACAAGTCGGTAGTTCCAAGCAACAAAGTAGCTTTAAAGTTGCACGAAGTCTAGTTCCAGATTATATGATTAATGTAACTAAAGCTAGTTTAAAGTTGTTACACCAGTTTCATTGTACTTTGATTTTTGGCATGTTGTTAATATTTAACTTTCAATTGCCTCCTTGTTATGCTATATTCAGGTTTGTTTCCCTTTTGGGAAGGTCCTTTCTTTTCCTCAAGTTCTCTTTCCTTCCATTAAGTTTTTTTTGGCCCTTTGTTTTTGTCAGTTTGATGCAATCATTTTCTAAGCTGGAGCAAGATGAATTGAGTCCATATCTGCAACAAAGTAGTTCTAATAATTTACTGGTATAAGTATTTCAATGACATAAACTGCACGTTATCAATGAGTTCAAAAGAAAATAAATCAAGTCTCGCGCCTTTCAAGATATTTTTGCAGGAATAACTTCACATGGGAAAATAACATCTTGTAGTATAGAGGATGGAACTATTGTGGGTGTACAGTCTTTTGCTGGAGCTCCAATTAGGCGATATTTGGACAACCCCTTCCACCATAGGAAAATAACATCTTTTAGGAAGAGGTTTTTATTTTCTTTTCCTTTTTTAATTTAAGTTCGCCAGTTTCATCTTTTCTTAGTCCTCGTCTTATTGAAATTGAATTTTGGTGTTTATCTTCCAGCATGAAGTTTATATGCCCAACCTTGATTTTCTTGAAGAAAATGATGATGAAGTGGATCTAACATGTCGTACTTTATTCCTTCTAGTTCATGGTTATTCTTTTAGTTATCTTATGTTAGTTAATAAATTTTGTATGTACTATGGTCCTTGGGAGACTAAGATACAATAACAAATTTTGTAGTTATTGTGACTTCGAGTATTATGTTCTATTTATATGTGAAGTTTTAATTTTATTAGCTCTTTATGCATTAGCTTGTCAATTAGTTTGGAAAAAGTATGGCAATATTTATATTTACTTGAAAAATATATTTAATATTTCTTATAGAGATTAATAATAATAATAAATATGAAATCAATGATTTAAAAATCAATTATAATTTTCAATGAATTTTGATTATTTAGCAATTAATTTTTATTTACAAATTTATAATTTGTGAAGGAATTTATCTCTCACTAATTTGAAGATTCTCAATTTATAATTAATGAAGGAAAATATTCTCTCGTTAAATAAATTTGTTCTTCACAATATATTATTTGTGAGGAATCAACTTATTCACTAAATTCAAATAGTCCTTCTTAAAATATTATTTGTGAAGGAAACAAATCTTTCACTAAATAACAATATTCCATTACTAATTACAATTTGTGAATAAAAAAGTTATTCACAATATATCCTTCACAAAAAATATTTAGTTACTACTTAGCGAAGGATACCCAATTACGAGGAGGTCTAATGCGAGCACTTATGTGAAGGAAATATTCCTTCGTAATAAATCACTTGTGAATGTTATAGGGCCTCTAGTGATGGATTTGTCCTTCACAAGAGGCCATTTTTAGTGTAGTGAGAACTGGCTCAATTAAAGTTTATAGTAAGGAACTTGCCTCGTATGTAAGCTATAAATTTACAACTCACGTTCACCTACACATAGTATTAGAATCACAATATCTATTAGATATTCTAACATACATTTTCCAAAATAAGACTCACTTTTAGTTAAACTTGTTACTTTAATACAAGTTTTACTTTACACCATATGTATTTCAAAAATCTCAAGTGTTAACTTCACAACCCTTAGTCACTATTTATTGAGTACCTTAAAGCCTAACATATCGCTTCATAATTTACTAATCTTTTTGTAACTTTGAAATTACTAATTACATGACACAATTCTGTTTTAACCTCTTCATTACATGTTTGTCACATTAACATGTCATTATACTAGGTCCTCAAAGTTTGTTTAGGTAATGAGCATCGCCTTGCCTCTCGATCGGGGTATGGCGCAAATTTGTGCATACATAATCCTCGAGACCAAGTGCGGTGCATACTCTATAGCAATTTGCGCTTAATTCGACTTGACATCCGGTAGCAATTATATTTGATACTGTATATAAACTTGATCTTTTTTTAATAAAGACTCTGTTTAGACCAACTGACACAAATTTCACCCAAAAGGCAGTAAATTTAACATATCCAATTGCCATAGAACTCTTATAAACATGATTCCTCACATATACATCAACTTAGAATAATTAAACAACACTACAACCAATTTAAATTCTTTAAATTCCATATTTTATACTAAAAACTCCATTTTTGACATCCTTCACAAAAATCATCACTGTGATCACAATTCTTGTCCAAACTAACTCATTCAAACTACATTCTCTTCGTTTCTTAATGAACTAGCATATTCAAGTCTCAATTTATAAATTAGTTTACAAATTAACCATCAAATTTGGTACTTCCGCAAGCCATATATATAAACATATACTAAAAATAGTTTTCTTTCTTTTTTTAACGTAATTAGCATACTAATTCTTGTCTAAACACTAGTTCGAATCATCACAAATACATTTAATCACAAGTAATCAGTTGTATAACAACAATTCAAGAAAATTGAATTCACAGAAACTTAAAAATTTATGTCGTAAAACATACATATATATATACATATAATATTAAGGTTATGGAAAATACATTCTCTTGCTTTGAATAATCCTTGCTAACCACAAAGAATTTCTTAGAACACAGAAATCTCTCAAGTCTCTCTCAAACTCTCAATTTCCCTCTGTATTTTATTCCTTCTTTCTTCTTAGGCTTAACAACTAACACTTATGTGTAAGAAAAAAACCTGATGGCCTAACCATTATACGCATACTTAAAATAACAGTTACAAAAATATAAACGTATGTTAGTTATAAATATATTTTATTTATTATTTTGATTTATTTTATTTATTATAATTCAAATTCAAAATTTAAAATCTATAAGGCTATGTTTGGTAAAAAACACTTTCAAAATAAAGACTTAATGTAATTAAGCCTTGTTTGGTTAAATCAATTTAAAACAAATTTAATTTATTTTAATAAATCCTTTAAACTATAATTTATAGTCTCATATTATTTATTTGGATCTTCATATCCAACATTAGTTAAATAAACTAATTACAACATACTAAATAAATTTTCCACTTAGTTTAAATATCGGAAAATTATAATCTCATTATAATTTTAGTTATTAATTAACATGCCATTTTAAATTATTAAATTAAAATGACAATATAACATTTCATGTTATCTTTCACAACTCTCTAACTATTAAATTAAATTAGAGTATTATCTAATAAATTTAATTCATAATTATCTATGAACAACAAATACATCAATAAAATATTCAATAAAATATTTATTCAAATTATTAAATATTTTAAATTACAAATAAAATCTTCGATTGTTATATCCTTCCCTTCTTATAAGGATTCTGTCCCCAGAATCACAACTCAAACAACTCATTCGTCATATTCTTTACTCCTTACAAAAATTCTGTCCCCGGAATTGAAGACCCAGATTAAACAAATAACTCAGGGTAATTCTTCATCATTTTAGCTTTGAGTTCCCACGTAGCCTCTTCGACATTGTGGTTTCTCCATATGACCTTCACGGAAGGTATCACCTTATTCCTGAGCACTTGTTCTTTCCTGTCGACTATCTAAATAGGAACCTCTTCATTATATAAATCCTTATTGAACTGTAACGGTTCATACTCGATCACATGTTTGTAATCGGGTTTGTACGGTCGCAACACCGACACCTGAAAAATGTTGTGAACATGTTCTAATTCTGGAGGTAAAGCTACCTCGTAAGCTACTTCTCCCACTATTCATAGTATTTTGAAGGGTCCAATGAACCTCGAGCTTAACTTTCCTTTCTTACCAAAATGAATTTTCCCCTTTTAAGGAGAAACTTTCAGGAAAACAAAATTTCCCACGTCAAATTCGCGATTCTGCCTATGTTGATCAGCATACTTCTTCTTCTTTTTTGAGTAGCTACCAGTCTTGCTCTGATGAGTTTGATAACTTCAGCGGTTTGTTGTACTAGTTTTGGTCCTAACAGTTAACGTTCACCAACTTTATCCCAACATAGTGGAGTTCTGCATTTCCTACTGTATAATGCCTCGTATGGTGGCATACCAATGCTTGCGTGGTAACTGTTATTATAGGCGAATTCTGCTAACGGTAGATTATCGTCCCAATTTCCTTTGAAATCCATGATGCATGCTCTAAGCATATCTTCTAATGTCTGGATTGTTCATTCTCTTTGACCATCGGTTTGTGGATGATAAGCTGTACTCATCTTCAGTTGAGTTCCCATGCATTCTTGTAGTCTTTTCTAGAAGTTTGATGTGAATCTTGGATCTCTATCTGATAATATTGACATTGGAACTTCATGTCTTGAAACAATCTCCTTAACGTATAGTTTTGCCAGCTGATCGAGATTAAATCTAATCCTTATTGGCAAAAAGTGTGTTGATTTTGTTAGTCTATCCACTATGACCCATATTGTATCGTATCCTTTCTGAGTCGTTGGAAGACCTACCACAAAATCCATTATGATATGCTCCCACTTCCATTCCGGTATGTCCAACGGTTGAAGTAATTTGCTTGGTCTTTAATGCCCGACCTTCACTCTCTGACATGTCAAGCATTTTGCAACACATTCTACAATGTCTCTTTTCATATTTGGCCACCAAAAATGTCACTGCAAATCTTGATACATTTTCGTACTTCCCGGATGGATCGAATATTTTGAGCTATTAGCTTATGTTAAGCTTTCTTCTTTAATATCCTTTACTGCTGGAACCCAAATTCGTCCCTTGAATCTTAACACTCCTTCAGTATCAACCTTTGTACTTCACCTCCTTACCCTTGACCATACATTCCTTTATTTTTCTAAAATCTTCATCCTGAAGTTGAACATTCTTTATTTTGTCCACTAAAGTTGGACTAGCTTCCATCTGGTACAATCTTTCATCAAATTCTTTTGGATATTTGATTTCCAACTCTAGCCTCGCCATCGCTGAAACGAGCTCCTCCTGGTTGGTTAACAACATCAACTTTTCTTGGTCTTTCCTACGTAAGGCATCTGCAACAACATTGGCTTTGCCTAGATGATAAAAGATCTCATAATCGTGATCTTTTATCAATTCTAACCATCTTCTTTGACGCATGTTTAGGTCCTTTTGTGTGAAAATATACTTTAGACTATTATGGTCTATGTAGATCTCACACTTCTCTTCGTAGAGATAGCGTCTCCATATCTTTAGTGCAAATTGCCTTGATGCATACACAATGACTTTGCCATTTTGCATTAGGACACAACTTAAACCTTTATGTGAGGCATCACTATACACCACAAAATTTCCTGTATTATCTGGTAATGACAACACAGGTGCCACAATGAGCCTCTTCTTTAATTCCGTAAAACTCTCTTCACATTTTTCCATCCAAAATATTTTTACAAATTTTCTCGTCAAATTTGTTAATGAAGTGGCAATCTTAGAAAAATTCTGAATAAACCGTCTATAATAACCTGCCAATCCCAAGAAACTTCTCACTTCTGATGGAGTTCTTGGTTGATACTGTTGCCTCCTTTTTAGTTTTAATAAAAGGACTCTAACTCATGCAAGCATACATGGGTCAACAAGTAGTTTTTGAGTAAGAACAGTATCGATCCACGGAGAAAGGTTTCCAAATTAAATTATTATGCATCAATTGTATCACTATTTCTTATATGATTAAACTAAGGCTTACAATTTTAAATTAATCTAAATTGAATAACGAATGAAATAATATTAATAGAATAATTAATCAAAGATGGAAATAATGGAATTCTAACTTCATTTTATAATTCATCTAAATATTACCCTCATGCAAGATTATACACGTATCATGGAAAATTAGCCAAGAGCACGAACGTAGATATAACCATTTTTCAATGCATTATGACCTGCTTACATTGTGACACCCCCAAATCCAGGTACTCCATTCCCACAGGATTTGGTGCTCACTTATCAAAAATTATTATATCTAACTACCCATAATATAGGATAAAGACATAATTAAAATAATTTAAACAATAATCTCTCCCATTAAAGGGTTACATCATCATTTCAAATTAAATCCCAGGTAATCTAACCTTAAAATTATTACATAAGTTTGCGGAATACATCATATATTTAAAACAAGTCTTGAAACATAAAACATTTAAATAAAATTAGCATAAGTCTTCATCATTTGGACATCTTGCCCTTGCCTTTGCTAGTCGATGGCTCATCAACTTTCTCCACTTTAGTCAGGTGTTAAAGATTGCAAGAGTGAGCAAACAAATGCTCACCGATATAGAAACGTAGCAATGATAATAACATGAGAGTGAACAACGAAAGCTGAACAATAAGGAAACTTATTCTACAAATCAAAGTAGAAAATAAGTTCAAACTTTAATTATCTGAGGGTCTTAAGACCACAAACTGTCCCCGGTTCTTAGGTATTATTACCCAACCTTAACAGTCATTTAGACTATACGGACCCTTCTTATCGTACTTAGGGGGGTCAGCCCTTTGTACCATGTATTGTGCACAAACATCTGAACGTTACACGTACAAAATCCCCTATGTTAGGGTTGTTCGTCTCAGTATTTAGAATACAAGTCCGCACCAAAGTAAGTTTGGTTTAGATACATTTCAAGGGTAATTTAGAATTCAACGGTCATCAACCACTACTACAAAATAGTAAATAGACAACGCAGAAAAAACGTTGTGGTTTCAGTCAGAAAAACGTCGTGGTTAAGGGTGTCATCTATTTGACACCCTTGCACAACGTTTTTAAAACGTTGTAATTAAGCACATTCAACAACGTTTTTTAAGAAAAAACGTTGTAGATTTATTTTCCATAAATTAGCAGATTCTTAAAAATAGTGTAGAATGTATGATTCCACAACGTTTTTTGGATAAAACGTTGTAGTTTAATATATCAGACAACGTTTAGGCACTTTCACACAACGTTTTTAAAATGTTGTAGATTAAAAAAAAAGAAGAAAAAAAATATCGTGGTTCACCTATATTACCAATGCACCTACAATATGCTAATAGCATGATATATAGCTAAAATTACAAAGAATATTAATATCATACAATACGTTTACATTCCAATAATTCTTTGTAATGCCAATTACAAAGAATATTAATACCATACAATACGTTTACATCTCAATAATGCCAAACTATCCATACATCTCAAATTCACTTTTCAATATAATTACTACTATATTGAATTGTGAATTTGACTACATCCACAAAATATACCAAACTATCCATAAAATTAAACTACTACCTAATTAAACTATCCATGATAGGGTTGAGCGGGTTTTAACAATAGCCCGAGCAACATGCAGGCACGCTTCATCACAACCTATAGTTCATCATAGTAGAATTCACGGTCATTATATGAGAAAAACTCGATTTATCGCCACATATATGTAAGATGAGACACAATCTGAGACTCAAAGAATAATAACAAAGAACAATACCGAAAGCATAAATGATATAGAAACATCAAAGGGTCAACAAACCTACACTTTGTAAAAAGTTTCACCATAAGCATTCAATACCAATAAATCTCCACATAAAAGTTTAAAGAAATTTGTGGGAGAATGATGCTCAGATGATATTTGAGATTTACTAGAGGGATACAGGTGCAGTGGAAGTGTAAGGATTTGTCAAAGATTGGGTAGCTTCTTATTTTTTTGTTATAATTAACAGAGAAGACATTCAATTTCCATGCTAAACTAGCTACATATTGCCATATATTTTTACTACTCTATACCCCAAAATCCTCTTTTCTGGTTATGCAAAAAATTGCACAAGTACATGTGAATTATCTTACCAGCCCTTTGTACCATGTATTGTGCACAAACATCTAAACGTTACACGAACAAAATTCCCTATGTTAGGGTTGTTCGTCTCAGTATTTAGAATACAAGTCCGCACCAAAGTAATTTTGGTTTGGATACATTTCAAGGGTAATTTAGAATTCAACAGTCATTAACTAAGGATTAGTTGAATACAATATTGATAACATTATGCTATGGAATAATCATAAATAAATCGACACTAAAAATTAATGTCATGCTTTAGGAATAAACTAACAGCATAAACATCGAATAATTATAATATGCCTTGCTTGAACAATATTAAGCCAAGGTTAAAACCTTATTTAGAGTTGAACTTTAAGCATGCATAACAAATAATAAGTTGAATGATAAAACTTGTTCAACATTAGTGTGTTAGAATGTAGAAATTTGCATGCTTATTAACAAGTTAAAGATTGGTTCAAAATAAAGAGATAAGGTTTAGGAGCTTTCACGATATAATTAGGGTTAATAAACTTTCACAAAGAAAGCTTAGAGTTAGGAAAAATTTCTCAAAGATAGTTAGATACTTGCACAATTATAAAAGTAGGGTTAGAGAACTTGCCTCGTGCGTAGGTTAAACAATCACTACTCACGTTCACCCCAAGTCCTACACACTACAACAAAAAGGCTTATCAGCGACCGCACACATCGCATCACGATGATGCCAAATGGTTATCTCATGATCCGTATCACGGTCATCGATATGAGTCGCGAGATAATCAGTCGTTGGAAGGACATCAACGACCAACAATCGCGAAACTAATTATTAGCGACCGCAATTAGCGACCGATACCATCGCTATTATGATTTATGCTGAGTCATTTGTCATGCGTGACGTGTCACACGTGTCAGCGACCAATAATAGCGACCACAACGGTCGCTAGATTCAAAGAAAAGTGAAAGCGGTCATCGATATAGATTTTAGCGATCGCATCGTCGATCACGACTTTTTTTTTTTTTAAATTTTTGCTTATTTTATTGATTTCCCAAAATAACCTACTTTGTACACGCTTTCAATCCCAACACAAAGAATATATATATATATATATATATATATATATATATATATATACAAGCATCCATATTAACATCCATCCAATACAATACAAAACATTCATCCATGAATAAACATTCATCAAATACAATACAAAACATTCATCCAACACAATATAATCGATATCGTAAACATCCATATAAACTAATACAATTGTCCAAAGAATGAACCTAAAAGAGTACAAGGCTTTAAAAATCTAAAAAAAATAAGTCTAGGCGCTCTTCATGGATCATCCAAATTAGGATCCTGTAATTATCAAAGTAATAAAACATATATGTTACATATAAGTAAGACATTGACTCAGAGACTATAAACATATAAGATAATGTAGCTAAACAATAAACGATATATATATACTTGCTCCTGTTGTTGTGTTGCTGCTCCTGCTCCTGTTGCCGCTGCCGCCACTGCCTCCGCCAACTCATTAGGACTCAGAGACTGCAGATGCCCGCCCAGTATACGAAGAAGATCAGGATCCTGACAGATCGCTCTCACACAGTCAGCAGGAGTATGATAGGCTGGATAACCTGATGACTATGTAGACTGGGTGGCAGAGCTGCCTGTGCCACTGATGGTCGGGCGTCGTCTTTGTCCTTGGCCTTTGACATAATTTTTTCTTCACGATGGACGCCTCTCCCATAATTCTTGATCAATCGGATGGCGGGGTGCCTTGAGGATAGCGCTTCGTTCATTAAGCCCTTATAAGTGTCTGTCGGAAGATGAACAATTAAATAGTTAAAATAAATAAAAAAAAAACTAAAGAAGGTCGTTACAATTTATAAACAACATATTAGGATAAAGTGAACTTATTATCGCTTATATGGGCGACTTCGGGTGTAGACCATCGCGGGTGGCCACATACACATCCAACCAATTGATAGGTTGACCTTGAGACTGAGACTCCTATAGTTCATTTTCTCATATTATTATGTAAACATATGATATTTTAGCTACAAAAGATGACTGTAAACATAACATACGCACACAGCAAAGAATGTCTGTGCAATTTGTGATATACTGTCGCCCCGATACGTGCCTTTTGCCTTCTCGCCGTCTGATACACCTGAGGATCTGTTCGAGGCGGCAGTCTTGCGCCTCTTGACCCAGCTCTCAGCTCTCCACTGGTCACACATCTGCACCCATATGGGCTGTGCGCACCACCAGGGGCTATGCTCATGCATATACTGCTCACCCTGTCCTGGATGGTCAATCTCAGCATTGTGCAGGGCTTTTTGTCGTTCCTTGTTCAAATTATCTTTAGTTCGTACGACGCACTTCTGCCAGAATAGTGTCTGAATAACTGATGCATGTGCGTCGTCCCATCTATATCGTTTCTGCAAATAAAACAACAATAATAATATTAAAACTGTTATATTACTAAACAATATTATTTGATTAACTATGTATTATCTATCAGAGTGATAAAAAAATATACGAAATTCATTAAATTTGCATCCTTATGGGCGAGAGAGGTGTGCTTGCCCATGTAATCTTTGGCGTGAAGCGGCCTCAGAAGCATAATTGTGAAATGCACTTCAAAATTTTACTATCTTTAAAATCACTACAATATACAATAATTTATATTAAAACCCTTACATTTAAATCACTACTATATTTATAAAAATGAAAATATTAAACCCTTATATATATATATACACGATGTTTAACTTACGTGCTATCTGGAGGAGGACGGATCTGTATAAGAATGCGATCATCCGGATTAGCCGGGGCCTTCGGCACATGATTAGGGCCCCGACCCAACCCGCGCTTTCGTGCTGCAGGTTCAGAAGACATCTATAAATAAAAAATTTAGGATGTTAGTATAAGTTATAAATGAAAGGTACATAAACATATCAGGGATATAGAGAACATCAGGATATGTAATTGTATGTAAACAAAAGGACAATAGGATAGGATAGTCTAGGCCACTAGGATAGTCTAGGCGTGTATATTTAAGTTACTTAAGGTTACTTTTAGCATCACCAAACTTTATTTAATCATCTAACTCATTTTGACTTATCAAAACTCACTTTGAAGCTTGAAAAGAGAGCTTAAATTGGTTTTCTTATTGGCTTTATTAATGACCATGTCTGGGAATCATTACTAGCATGTATGAGCAACTTTGTATCTTCTCATAATAGTCCTTTAATTAAGGGTACTATGAATTGTCCAAAAGCAGTCCATTTTGGCTTTAAAATGTGATTTTTAACAAGTCTCATGCTCAAAATGGCTTGGGCTTGGTTCCTTTAGTTTGTGTAGCTTTCTTATGTCCTATTATGACTATTGAAACTTGTGTATGGGGTCCAGGTATGGTGGTTCACTATTTTAGTGTTCATTGTTCTATAAAGCTTATTTTCATTGATTTTTAAGCAAGAATTTGCACAACACACCATGCAGACCTTAACTAACTTAGGGAACCATTTTTACATGTTATCTATAGGCAATGTATGTACTCCTCACTATCTAACAACACTAGTCGCACAAGTTGGACATAACAGTCCCTTATAGGCACAATTTTGGCTACCAAATCCCCAACATTCTACAATAGAACACATATAGTCTTTAAGCATTCCTATAAACCTTAAATCACCATGAAAACTCATAAGCACATACTCTGACATGTTTGAAAACTGAGTTCAATCTTTCCATACTCTGGCATGTTTGTACTAATATGTTCCAAATATTAGATAAGTAAGAAAATGGAATGAGAAATCCAATAAGAGTATATGCAAAAATGAATGTGGCATAGGAATCGATTGTGACTCATTGCCATCACATATACATGAATGCATATATGGCCATTTGACTTATATATGAAGATTTAGACAAGTATGGATATTTTAGAAACAACTCATTAATAATGTGATTGAAGTTATGGTGCTTGTGTTTGTGTTTGTACTTTTCATTTTCTTTCTATTCTAAGCTAAGTCATACTTATAGCATACATATTAATAGTGTGTCATTTTCTTTATCTTCTCGACTATGAATTATGGAAAAACTTCTTTGAACCTTCTTCTTGATTGAATTATGGATAAACTTCATTCCTAGTTATGTTTTATGTTATACTCATGTTCAAGTTATATGGCCATTTGACTTATATATGAAAAAAATTAAAGCAATGTCTCCCTATAAAATGGACTATCCCACAGCACGAGGGCATGCATACTTGACCAATTTCAGCAAAATATAATCCCAACACACAAAACAGAATGTGCACAACTATAATTCAAGGCACAATTTAGGAGAATCCAATATTAGTAAAAACAATAAGAAGCCCAAAAATTGTCCCAATTTCAGCAATATCAACAACAATTTATTTAAATTTCAGCAAAAATATATTCAGCAGTAATGTTATATTAAAAAATTTCCCAAATTTCAGCAACTGTTATTCATTAATAACAAATTATCCAACTTTAGATAATCTCATATTAAAACATGAAACCTAATCATGCATGTTCCCAAATTATTCTTGTGGTGTAAAGTGTGTGTATATATTCTTATAAAATTATACATATATGATGTATGTGTGTATATATATACATATAGGTATCAATCAACTCATAAAAGAATCTCTCTTTCTTAAATTCATTAATTATCCCAAAAGTTTCATACCCTTTAGGGTTATACCCATTTTGAATCTCTCTTTCTTAAATTCATTGATTGGCCCCGTAAGGCTTGGCTAAGCTTGGCATGGCCTCGTATGGCCTCGCGGCCCCAAGGCCAACCCATCAGCTCTAATAGTCCCTTAAAGGCTCTAGTGGATCACTTAGTTTAAAATCCCTACATCATTTAACAGCACCAATTGGATATTAGACTCCAATGTTGGTGGTTTGACATTTATTAATGTAAGTGCAACTAATTCAATTTGATATCATCTCCTCTTATTTAAAAGTATATAGCATTGGTCCTTACGCTCACAATTATAGACCAACTCACCCCTAGCGTGTGACCTAGGAATAACCCAAATACGATTACATTAGAAATCAACAAGCCATTGGGTGGGAAATAAATGCTTAAGCATAAATTTTGTCAATCCTAATTATCCTCCTACCCTACCCAACAAGATTTGGACCACAAAGATATCTACAAGAGGTATGAAATCTATAATAATTCCAAGTGTCAAACACAAATACCAACTCATGAACCATAGATACCAACATTATACAAAAAAATATTAACATTAGAGACTAACCCATTATACTAACATTATACAAAAAAATATTAACATTAAAGACTAACATTTATACAAAATAATTCCAAGTGCCAAACACAAATACCAACTCATAAACCACAAATACCAACATTATACAAAAATATTAACATTAGAGACTAACCAATTATACTAACATTATACAAAAAAATAATAACATTAGAGACTAACATTATACAAAATAATTCCAAGTGCCAAACACAAATACCAACATTATATAAAAAATATTAACATTAGAGACTAACCCATTATACTAACATTGGAGACTAATACATTAAATCAAACATTTGAACCACATAAATTAACAAAAAGTCGCATTCCATCGAAACCCACAAGCTATAGTAGCCGAAAAGAAGAAGAAAAACCCAAATATTCAGACATAACATAACACACACACACACACATATATATATCAAATATTTGTTATATAATTTGGTACCTAACACCAATTGAAGGAGAAAGCCAACCCAATCGGCATGCAAAGAACGAGATTTCCTCTTCTCCTTCTTTTCCCCTTCTTCCTCTTCTCCTATTCGGTCTGGCCTCTTGTTTTTTTCCTTTTCGATTCTCCCCGCCGAGCGAAAGACCGATAGATTAAAAGGATCGGCGACAGCAGATCAATCAATCGCACGCGGTCGTTGATTTTAATGACATGGACTTATCGGATCGCATGCGATCATTTGATTATAAGTTGTCGCAAAAAAACTGGCGCTACCAACATTTCTTGCCAAATTTTGGGTGGGAAATTTGTTCTAATAATCGAAAGCAAATGACCCATGATCGGTCATTGATGTCACTTAGCTTAATCGGAATATAATATGGTTCTTGATATCGATCGCTATTAAGACTATCAATGACCAGGATATCTATCACCGATATAATTGGTCGCTGATAGGCCTTTTTCTTATAGTGACACATACCATATGTATTGACAATACACATTAGTTATACTAATATTACCTTCATGAGTTTCTTTCTTACTTTTGGTATAGCTACTAACTAAGTTTAAGTTTAAACAACATCGCATCTTTTCATGAATATTACGTTTTAGCTTTATTACAACTACTTAAGTGATCATGTCATTGCACCACATACAGATTAACAACTTGATATAACATCCTATTACATGTCCAACATGTTATCATTAAGTTATACTAACACACAAAGGATTGCACTTGCACATACAAGCGTTAATTTACAGATTATTACACCCATTGGACAAGAATTTTGGTACTTTCTATGGCCATATCATAAGAACACAAACACTGCTATTTTCTTTTATTCTTACAATTCAATTTCCACGAATTTGATACTCAAACAGCCCTCAAATATTATAATTCACAGTATATAACCCATATATGCAAGTATATGTATTACTCTACATAACTATAGTTTACATGGATTATCTCCTATGAAATCAAAACATAGAAATTAGGAACAATTATACCTTAAATCCGTGATTATTGAAGCAAATGATATAGAATGACTTCAATTCCTTCCTTTTCCACGGCAAAGTTCTCAATCCCTTAGCAACTCTCTCTATGTTTTTCCCCTTTTTCTCACAAACTCTCTCGTTTCTTAGCTTAGCAAAAAGAAATAAGACGCGAAGGAAAATATATCTGGCCTTCCCACGTAGTCTTTCGGTTAAAGAACAAAAAAGACGCTGTTGAATGAATAATGCCAAAGGCAATAAGCCCTGCTTTTACAACCAAAACTCCCCCAAATCGATTATTATTATATGCTTTATATATATATAGTTTTTCCCTGTCACACATTAATTTAGTCAATTTATATAACCTTAGTTTAGTTAATCTCAATAACTTATAACAATAAGAATCTTATTATTATTGATAAATAATTATATATCTAAATTAATTAATAACTTAGAAAACGTCACTTTATTTAATTTATTTATTTCCAAACAATTCATTTTATTTAATTATTTTCTTCCATATTAAACAATTGATTTAATTTAATTATTTTCTTAAATTAAATCCTACAAATAAAATTATCATTACTCGATTCACATTAATTAATTTAGCCACTAAATTAATTCATGACAATTCATCAAATATTTATTTTCCTCAATAAATAAATTATTTTAAATATTTATTTAATTCCATAAATATTTAAATTAAATTACAAATTTCTCGTTCGTTACATCCTTCCCTCCTTAAAAGGATTCTGTCCCTAGAATCACAACTCGAAAATTTTATTTGCTACATTCTTCCCTCCTTAACAAGATTCTGTCCTCAGAATCGCTATACAAAATCAAGCAAACAAATGAGGATAATTCTTCATCATAACACTTTCAAGTTCCCACGTAGCTTCTTTAGCATTGTGGTTCCTCCAGATTACCTTAATAGAAGGTATCACCTTATTCTTCAGGACTTGCTCTTTTCTGTTAACAATTTGAGCAGGGACTTCTTCATAAGACAAATCTTTCTCAAACTGTAAGGGCTCATATTCTATAACATGCTTATAATCAGGCTTATATGGCCTCAATACTGACACATGGAAAATATTATGAATATGCTCTAACTCTGGAGGTAAGGCTACCTCATATGCCACCTCGCCAACTCGTCGAAGCACTTCAAAAGGTCCTATAAATCTAGGGCTCAATTTCCCTTTCTTGCCAAATCGAATTTTCCCCTTCCAGGGAGATACTTTCAAGAAAACATAACTACCGACATCGAATTCTTGATTCTGTCGTTGCTGATCGGCATATTTCTTCTGTCTATCTTGTACAGCTATCAGTCTCGCTCGAATCACTCTGATGATCTCAACAGTCTATTGCACCAATTCTGGACCCAATAGCTGACGTTCACCAACCTCAACCCAACATAATGGAGTTCTGCATTTCCTGTTGTATAACGCTTCGTAAGGCGACATGCCAATACTTGCATGATAACTATTATTATAAGCAAATTCCACTAATGGCAGATGGTCATCCCAATTCCCTTTCAAATCCATAATACACGCTCTGAGCATATCCTCCAGTGTTTTGATGGATCTCTCACTTTCTGGCTCGATTCGAGGATGGTCTGTGTGCTCATTCTTAGTTGTGTTCCCAAACACTCTTGTAATCATTTCGTAAATTAGATGTGAAACGTGGATCTCTGTTCGATACATTGACACGTGTACACCGCGTGTCTTGACACAATCTCTTTCATGTATAGTTTTGCTAACCGATCTAGAGTAAATCAAATCTTGATTGGCAAAAAGTGTGCTGACTTTGTCAACCGATCGACAATCACCCAAATGGCATCGTAACCTTGCTGAGTCATTGGAAGACCTACCACAAAATCCATTGTGATATTCTCCCATTTCCATTCTGGTACCTCTAACGGTTGTAATAATCCGCTTGGCCTTTGATGTTCAGCTTTGACTTTCTGGCACGTTAAGCATTTCGCCACACACTAAGTCACATCCCTTTTCATATTCGGCCACCAAAAATGATGTTTAAGATCTTGGTACATCTTTGTACTCCCAGGGTGAATAGAATATCATGAGTTGTGAGCTTCATTCTGAATTTCTTCTTTAACTTCCGTTACTGGCGGAACCCAAATCCTCCCTTCGAATCGAAGTAACCCTTCCGAATCGATTTTGAATTTGTCTCCCTCACCTACAGATATTGTCTATTTTATCTTTTCGCAGTCTTCATCCTGAACTTGTGCATTTTTCACCTTATCTACCATCGTTGAACTATTTCCCATCTGGAATAACTTGTTATCGGATTCTGTCAGATATTTAATTTCTATCTCCATCTTAGCCATTTCCGACACTAACTTTTCTTGATCAGTTATCATCATTAACTTCTCCCGTCCCTTCCTACTTAAGGCATCAGCAACAACATTCGCCTTTCTGGGATGATAGAAAATCTCGCAATCATAATCTTTGATCAACTCCAACAATCTTCTTTGTTGCATATTCAAATCTTTTTGTGTAAAGATATACTTCAAACTTTTATGATCGGTATATATCTCACACCTTTCTCCATAAAGATAATGTCTCCAAATTTTCAGAGCAAACACTGTGAGACCCCAGATTTTATCAATAAAGATTAAATTTTGTCGAAATAATTTTTAATATTATGGTGTGAATTTGAGATAAATATTATAGTTGTGGGTAGTATTTATAAATTTTGCAAAGTATGCAAGTGGTTATATTATATTCGATTGGTCTGGGAAATATTCGGTTTAGCGAGGAATATTCGCATAACTACTCAATCATTGGTGGACCCCATTAATGTAATTATTGTCGGATTGAGAAAACGACAAAAAATATTTTATTGAAATAACGGCGGAAGTTTTACCGTGGTTCTTGTTGAACTACTCTAAGTAAAAGTACGATGAATACGTGTGGTTGCATAGTAGCTATACGGTGATTGATTATTGATGCTTATGTGAGAAGTCACTCGGTTTGATTCCATTATTATCGATTAATAATATGAATTATTATAGCGATAATGACGCTTTTGTTTTATTCGTATTATTAACGTAATAAAAGCGAAACATCTTTTATATAAAATAGAATACTTTATTAAAGTTATTCTATAAATAGAATATATTATATTTTATTATGCATAGTGTTGCATAGTGTTTTGCATAGTGTTTTGCATAGTATTGCATAGTGTTTGCATAGTAAAATGTTTTTATGTAAATAGAATATATTATATTTTATTTAAAAGATTTTCTTTAAATATGGACCGTCAGATTAAAGTAAATCAATCTGGACCGTTCATGGATTAGTTACTATGCATTCCATTTTCCTATAAATAGAAGCTCATTCCTTCATTATTTTCTTATTTAATTCATTGAAACTCTAGAGAGAAATTATAGAGAGAAGCTATAGAGAGAAAGTTATAGAAAGAAGAAGAGTATATTCGCTACTTCACTACTTCTATATTAGGTTCTTTTTTTACGGTAAGGGTGTTATTCTTTCTTCTTGAAGAGAACTTCGTTATTCCATTCATTATTATTCATTGGAATAACTTTGTAAAAGTGGCATACCCTATACATAACTCAGATACGCAGAGATACCCTATACTTGGTGAAATCCTTATGTTATTCCATTCTTATTTGTTCATTGGAATAACTCAGATACTGTGATTTACCCTATACTTGGTGACATTCTTCTATTGTTACATTGGAATATCTCAGATGATGTGTTTTTTACAGGACCGGTTCCGCTCTTTATCATTCTCGTTGGAATATCCTATCATGTGTTTTACACCGGATCCGGTTCCATCTTTATTATTCTCGTTGGAACATCCCGCCGGTGTGAATTTCACGACCGGTTCCGTTATTATTATTCATTGGAATAACTTTGTCATGCTAAGTACCGCATGCATGGTGATTTCTTTTGTTATTCCATTCTTTATTATACCCGGTTGGTTAAAACTTTGACTTCTATACTCCATGAAATTAGTAGAATATCCTTGATATTTGCGTTTCATCCAAAGATCTTTCATGAAAATATTCTTCCGATCATTCTTGAATTTTACTCACTTAAACAAAGATCATGTTGACAATTTGGACGTTAATAATTCATGGATTAAATAATTCTTGAACTTGTTTTATTGAATTATTATGTCATTGTCATCATCCTCATGTTATATTATGTTATCTTTGGCTTACGTGCATAGATGAACTTAGTATGATTATGACCGAGGATCATTAAGATAATCATGACTTGATATAAATGATGTGACAAAAGTCCTCGGTGGCTTCGTAATGCGTTGATGGATAGTTTTTGGTATGATTATGACTGGGGTGATTCGGTATAGTCATGACCATTGATAATTTGATGAAAATCCTTGACCGTGGGGTATGCGTGGATGATTAGATGTGGTGGTTTATTTATTAAGCTGAGTCTCAGCGATAAAAATTGATGAAAACCTTTTTAAAACCTAAAAGATAGTAGACTTTATTCTCTACTTGACTCTTTAAATGGATTGCTAATTCCGCTGCAGTTAAATTGGTTGTCTATTGTATTTTATCAGTTTAATACTGTTGAAGGCTAATGATAATTTATTCTGCATTATCTTAGTCATAATATTTCTTACTGGGCTAGTTGAGCTCACCCTTTCTTTCACCGTTCTCTTCTGTGAAATGAGAATATAGCCGGGACGAGTCGGGGAAACAGTGATGGTCCCGAAGATAGCATTAGTAGTCCTCACTATTTCGTGAAATAGTGTGATAATAATTGTAATGAGGACTTTTTTTGAGTTTGTATAATATCTAGTAGAGCGATATTTGTATTTAAACTCACATTTTATGTCGTATTGCACAAGACGCTTATGTTAATAAGTTGTATTTAAATTTACGTACCATGTAAGTGGCGACCCAAGATGGGTGATGTATACCTAATTTTGGGGGCGCCACGGATATTGGTATCGAGCTTAGGATATGATCCCTGCTAAGATGTGAGATAAGAACTAGGAGGGAGAGATGGGAAATTTCTTCGCTAGTATGACCTACCTAAGTTTATTTGGTATTTAATTGGCTCACGTAGAGTATAGGGATAATATTTGATATATTAATTAACCCTTGTGTTGTGGCGGTGTTTTGAAATGGCGGTGAAAATATTCACAATGGAGTGAATGTGACCGTTGTGACACCTTTAATCACTAATCAGTTAATGCAAAGGTCGAGACGAGGAACAAATTAGAGATATCCACGTAGTGAATGAAGAACTAATTGTTACACGAGCTAGCTAGTTGAGCAGAGGTAGCAATTTGAAAGTGAGGAAGAAGAGGAAGAAGAGGAACCCGAGGAGAATTAGTTAGAAGAAATTTATGATCAAAACTTAGAATTACAAAATCGTGTTCGTGAGCTAGAAGAACAAAGTTGAAGAACGGCAAACGGTCGTGGAACAAAGGGATACAACAATTCAAAATTGGGTTACCCGATATGTGATGCTCGAAAAAAATCACGCTTTGGCGGGGTGTAAGATATTAAAGTTGGAATCTTAGAATTTAAAATCAAGGATCGGTGACTAAGAAGAAACAATCGAACGAAGGAGAATAGAGGCGATGCATGGGTAAAAGCCGCACAACGCGTTGATAGTGTAGAAAAAACGTCCAATCCAATAAAGCCAAAATAGATGAAATGGACTTTGCTTTTTGGACAAGAATTGGGAGAACCCAACATCAATTCGGAATTACCGCGTGCATAGCGGCCAACCCGAATTCGATATGGATCGGAGAATAATGATTCAAATCATGGATCAGAATGTGAAGAAGCACTTAAGGGTGGAATGTACCCTATAGTAAAAGTCAAACTCGATAATTTAAGCGAGAGCGTTTGTCGAGAAAACCCGAACGGGTTATTACGGGTAAGTTAATTATAAATTAATGCTAAGTCTATACTTTATTCAATACAAGTTCTACCCACTCTTTTATTTCACCTAGTTGTGTTCAACATTTAAATTTGATTCAAGAAGTTAAACTTTGACTTATTGGTTGAAACTTCGTTAGTAGGAACCTTCGTTACCTCCACTGCTTATTAATCTTATTGTTTCAAATAAACACTTTCACGTTATTCGTCGATATTGTCTCTTTGAAAATACTTGCCTTTGAGGTAATTTTTGAAAATGATTGATTAACTACTCATTATTCTTTTCGTAAGGTTGTTAGCTTTTATATTTATACCAACCTCGTTATATTAATTCAAAGTAACCAAACCCTAAAGTTAATCACCGTTATATCAAGCTATAAGTAAAGAGCCCCGATCCTTTCGTTGTTGACTTCCTTGTGTGGAATGCACCAAGCCGGACTTTCTCAGAGGCTTACATCGTGAATGAAGATGACAAGTTTATAGGTATCATTGTGAGGTGCTATATAGGTTAAGGGATAGAAGTCACATTGGTATCAATGTAACGTACTATCCAAGTCTTGGATAAGAGTAGCGATTTTGAATGATATTTCTATCATTAATAAATTTCTTGACGTATTCTTAAAGATTTCCTAGCCTACCCTAGAGCGTGAAATCGAATTTTGTATTGACCCCAAAGATAAAAACCCATTTCTTAAACCCTCAAATATTTCTTCAACTAAAATGAGCAGCTTTACGTGGTTTATGATGAAAGTCATAATAAAAGCATTGGAATAATGAAAATCATGGGTATATGAAGTATTAGTAAGTTTTATGATGAGTTATGTTGGTTAGTATGTGAAAACATGAAAGTTTCTTAGAAATCACAAAGAGTTGAAAATCGATTTTGGTGAAAAACGTAACATGAAATTCAATTGACCATATCTCCTATTATATTTTGAATTTTTGAGCGTGGTCAAGTCCTAGAGTTAGATCTATGAGTTACCTAACTAATCCAAGTGGAATTACTGGAAAAGGTGTTGTAGATTTTTTGTGGACTGATTTTAGCAAAGGAGGCCAAAGCTGTAAATTTCGAAAATGCTACTGCCCAGAAACTTTAAGGGACTGTTTTGGCCACTTAAATTATGAGAAAAATTCTGGCCTTTTGGGACATGAAAGTATATGGTATAAAGTACATCCTGTCCAAAAATGAGCTCATTCTGACTTAAAATGAGCAAGTTATGACTATTTCAATATTTAGGTTTTTCCGACGAAAAACGCTATAACCGGAGTTCTATAACTCCGATGACCATGAAATTTAAACTAGAAGCTCACGTTAGCATGTGTAAGATCCTGCCAAGATTTGGGAATTTTTGGAGTTAAACTTGAGGTAGCTAATTTCTTAAGGAATTAATTAGAAATTGATTTTTGAAAAATAGTAAATGAATTTTAAAAATTCCGAGAAAAATATATTTTCATCATGGGACTATATTATGCTAAATCCCAGAAAAGAAATATTTTTGGGACTGATTTGGTATTTTTTATGAAAATAGTTTAGTTACGAACATATGAGTTAAATATGTTATGTGAAGTAACAAAGTTGAAAATAGGATATTATGGCTAGAGAATCCTATATAGAGTATATGCATATTTTTTTTGAGAGATTTGATAATTGGTGATGATATCTTATGAGTGTGGCATTTTTGAATGATTAAATGCATTATATGGTAAAACGTAAACAATTAAGAAAAATTGTTTATAAATTTAAGAAATGATTAAAATATTGTTATAATATTAATGATATTAGATTATGAGATTATTAAGTGATTGATAACATGGGGATATTCTTGAATCCTGGATAAATTATATTATAAATGTTTAATATTTATCCTTTATCTCATTTGATTGATTCTTTATATCATTATCCTCATGCTTATATTATGTTGAAAGTCATCCGTGGCTCAGTAGTGCATAGATGGACTTGGTATGATTATGACTGTGGATTGTTCTAAGATAATCATAACCGTAATTGAAAACACAATTATCTTTGGCCGTAGTGCATGGATAATTTGTGGTCGTGATACTAATGAATACACAATTATCTTTGGTCGTAGTGCATGGATAATTTGTGGTCGTGATACTAATGAATACACAATTATCTTTGGCCGTAGTGCATGGATAATTTGTGGTCGTGATACTAATGAATACACAATTATCTTTTCGTCCGTAGTGCATGGATAATTTGTGGTCATGATACTAATGAATACACAATTATCTTTGGCCGTAGTGCATGGATAATTTGTGGTCGTGATACTAATGAATACACAATTATCTTTGGCCGTAGTGCATGGATAATTTGTGGTCGTGATACTAATGAATACACGATTATCTTTGGCCGTAGTGCATGGATAATTCGTGGTCGTGATACTAATGAATACACAATTATCTTTGGCCGTAGTGCATGGATAATTTGTGGTCGTGATACTAATGAATACACAATTATCTTTGGCCGTAGTGCATGGATAATTGTGGTCGTGATACTAATGAATACACGATTATCTTTGGCCGTAGTGCATGGATAATTTGTGGTCGTGATACTAATGAATACACAATTATCTTTGGCCGTAGTGCATGGATAATTTGTGGTCGTGATACTAATGAATACACAATTATCTTTCGCCGTAGTGCATGGATAATTTGTGGTCGTGATACTAATGAATACACAATTATCTTTGGCCGTAGTGCATGGATAATTTGTGGTCGTGATACTAATGAATACATGTGGTCGTGATACTAATGAATACACAATTATCTTTGGCCGTAGTGCATGGATAATTCATGGTCGTGATACTAATGAATATCCTTGGCCTGTAGTGTAGGGATGATTCGATGATATGGATTAATTATTGAAATTTGAGTCTCAAAGAATGAAATATTAATTCATGGATGTGGTAAAAGTCATCTTTCGTCAGTAGTGCATTGATAGACTTGGTATGATTATGACCACGGATTATTCGGTATAATCATGATCGTAATTGAAAACACGAATATCCTTGGCCAAGAAGTGCATGGATAATTCGTGGTCGTGATACTATTAAGCTAAGTCTCAAAGATTATTGGTTTTACAGATTTATATATCTTTAGCTTTGTGTAGTAAAAAAGATGAATTGTTAATGAATAGCTTTGGCAGATTTCAAAGATGAATTTAATATTTTTAAACGATAAAGGTATTCAAGGTATCCTCATCTCTTTATCATACTGTGTATCGCATCCTAATTTCGAGGGCTTAAATTCCATAAGGAGGGAGATTGTGAGACCCCAGATTTTATCAATAAAGATTTAAATTTTGTCGAAATAATTTTTAATATTATGGTGTGAATTTGAGATAAATATTATAGTTGTGGGTAGTATTTATAAATTTTGCAAAGTATGCAAGTGGTTATATTATATTCGATTGGTCGGGAATATTGGTTTAGCGGTGAATATTCGCATAACTACTCAATCATTGGTGGACCCCATAATGTAATTATTATTCGGATCGAGAAAACGACAAAAATATTTTATTGAAATAACGGCGGAAGTTTTACCGTGGTTACCGTTGAACTACTCTCTAAGTAAAAAAGTACAAGAATACGTGTGGTTGCATAGTAGCACACCAGATTGATTATCGATGCTTATGTGAGAAGTCACTCAGTTTGATTCCATTATGTCGATTAATAATATGAATTATTATAGCGATAATGACGTTTTGTTTTATTCAGATTATTAACGTAATAAACGTAAACATCTTTTTATATAAAATAGAATACTTTATTAAAGTTATTCTATAAATAATATATTATATTTTATTATGCATAGTGTTGCATAGTGTTTTGCATAGTGTTTTGCATAGTATTGCATAGTGTTTGCATAGTAAAATGTTTTTATATAAATAGAATATATTATATTTTATTTAAAAGATTTTTCTTTAAATATGGACCGTCGATTAAAGTAAATCAATCTGGACCGCTCATGGATTAGTTACTACGCATTCCATTTTCCTATAAATAAGCTCATTCCTTCATTATTTTCTTATTTAATTCATTGAAACTCTAGAGAGAAATTATAGAGAGAAGCTATAGAGAGAAAGTTATAGAAAGAAGAAGAGTATTCTCGCTACTTCACTACTTCTATATTAGGTTCTTTTTACTTGTGAGGGTGTTATTATTCTTCTTCAAGAGAACTTCGTTATTCCATTCATTATTATTCTCATTGAATAACCGTAAAAAGTGGCATACCCTATACATAACCTCGTATACTGTGGCATACCCTATACTTGGTAAAATCCTTATGTTATTCCATTCTTATTTGTTCATTTGAATAACTTCGTATACATATTCTATGGATTTACCCTATACTTGGTGACATTCTTCTATTGTTGAACATTGGAATATCCATGCTGTGTGTTTTACACCGGACTGGTTCCGTCAGGTTTTATCATTACATTGGAATATCCTATCTCGTGTGTTTTACACCGGATCCGGGTTCCATCTTTATTATTCATTGGAACATCCCGCTTGGTGTGAATTTCACCGACCGGTTCCGTTATTATTATTACATTGAATAACTCGCTCATGCTAAGTACCGCATGCATGGTGATTTCTTTTGTTATTCCATTCTTTATTATACCCAAATTGGTTAAAACTTTGACTTCTATACTCCATGAAATTAGTAGAATATCCTTGATATTTGCGTTTCATCCAAAGATCTTTTCATGAAAATATTCTTCCGATCATTCTTGAATTTTACTCTACTAAACAAAGATCATGCCGACAATTTGGACGTTAATAATTCATGGATTAAATAATTCTTGAACTTGTTTTATTGAATTATTATGTCATTGTCATCATCCTCATGTTATATTATGTTATCTTTGGCTTACGTGCATAGATGAACTTAGTATGATTATGACCGAGGATCATTCGGTATAATCACGACTTGATATAAATGATGTGACAAAAGTCCTCGGTGGCTCGTAATGCGTTGATGGATAGTTTTTGGTATGATTATGACGAGGGTGATTCTAGTATAGTCATGACCATTGATAATTTGATGAAAATCCTTGGACCGTGGTATGCGGGGATGATTAGATGTGGTGGTTTATTTATTGTCGAGTCTCAAATGATAAAAATTGATGAAAACCTTTTAAAACCTAAAAGATAGTAGACTTTATTCTCTACTTGACTCTTTAAATGGATTGCTAATTTCACCGCAGCTTAAATTGGTTGTCTATTGTATTTTATCGGTTTAATATCTTTGTTGAAGGCTAATGATAATTTATTTCGCATTATCTTAGTCATAATATTTCTTCATCGGGCTAGTTGAGCTCACCTTTCTTTCACCGTTTTCTTCAGAAATGAGAATATAATTTGGACGAGTCTGGGAAACGAAAGTGATGGTCCTGAAGATAGCATTAGTAGTCCTCACTATTCTCGTGAAATAGTGTGATAATAATTGTAATGAGGACTTTTTGTTTGAGTTTGTATAATATCTAGTAGAGCGATATTTGTATTTAAACTCACAGTTTATGTCGTATTGCACAAGATGCTTATGTTAATAAGTTGTATTTAAATTTACGTACCATGTAAGTGGCGACCCAAGATGGGTGATGTATACCTAATTTTGGGGCGCCACAACTTGGTATCGAGCTTAGGATATGATCCCGGCTAAGATGTGAGATAAGAACTAGGAGGGAGAGACGGAAATTCCTTCGCTAGTATGACCTACCTAAGTTTATTTGGTATTTAATTGGTGGTCGGTCGAGTATAGGGATAATATTTGATATATTAATTAACCCTTGTGTTGTGGCGGTGTTTTGAAATGGCGGTGAAAATATTCACAATGGAGTGAATGTGACCGTTGTAGACACCTTTAATCACTAATCGAGTTAATGCAAAGGTCGACGAGGAACAAATTAGAGATATCCACGTAGTGAATGAAGAACTAATTGTTGCACCGAGCTAGTTTGCAGAGGTAGCTTGGTGAAAGTGAGGAAGAAGAGGAAGAAGAGGAACCCGAGGAGAATTGGTTAGAAGAAATTTATGATCAAAACTTAGAATTACAAAATCGTGTTCGTGAGCTAGAAGAAGAACAGTTGAAGAACGGCAAACGGACGTGGAACAAAGTGATACAACAATTCAAAATTGGGTTACCCGATATGTGATGCTCGAACAAAATCACGCTTTGGCGTGGTGTAAGATATTAAAGTTGGAGTCTGAGAATTTAAAAATCAAGGATCAGCTGACGGAAGAAACAACTGAACGAAGGAGAATAGACGATGCATGGGTAAAAGCTGCACAACGCGTTGATAGTGTAGAAAAAAACGTCCGATCCAATAAAGCCAAAATAGATTAAATGGACTTTGCTTTTTGGACAAAGAATTGGGAGAATTCCAACATCGAATTGAATTACCTCATGCATAGCGGTCAACCCGAATTCAATATGGATCGGAGAATAATGATTCAAATCATGGATCAGAATGTGAAGAAGCACTTAAGGGTGGAATGTACCCTATAGTAAAGTCAAACTCGATAATTTAAGCGAGAGCGTTTTGTCGAGAAAACCCGAACGGGTTATTACGGGTAAGTTAATTATAAATTAATGCTAAGTCTATACTTTATTCAATACAAGTTCTACCCACTCTTTTATTTCACCTAGTTGTGTTCAACGTTTAAATTTGATTCCGAAGAAGTTAAACTTTGACTTATTGGTTGAAACTTCGTTAGTAGGAACCTTCGTTACCTCCACTGTTTATTAATCTTGTTGTTTCAAATAAACACTTTCACGTTACCTGTCGATATTGTCTCTTTGAAAATACTTGCCTTTGAGGTAATTTTCGAAAATGATTGATTAACTACTCATTATTCTTTTCGTAAGGTTGTTAGCTTTTATATTTATACCAACCTGTTATACGAATTCAAAGTAACCAAACCCTAAAGTTAATCACTGTTATATCAAGCCATAAGTAAAGAGCCCCGATCCTTTCGTTGTTGACTTCCTTGTGTGGAATGCACCAAGCCGGACTTTCTGTAGGCGACATCGTGAATGAAGATGGCAAGTTTATAGGTATCATTGTGAGGTGCTATCTAGGTTAAGGGATAGAAGTCACAGTTGGTATCAATGTAACGTACTATCCAAGTCTTGGATAAGAGTAGCAGTTTTGAATGATATTTCTATCATTAATAAATTTCTTGACGTATTCTTGAAGATTTCCTAGCCTACCCTAGAGCGTGAAATCGAATTTTTTGTATTGACCCAAAGATAAAAAACCCATTTCTTAAACCCTCAAATATTTCTTCAACTAAAATGAGCAGTTTACGTGGTTTATGATGAAAGTCATAATAAAAGCATTGGAATAATGAAAATCATGGGTATATGAAGTATTAGTAAGTTTTATGATGAGTTATGTTGGTTAGTATGTGAAAACATGAAAGTTTCTTAGAAATCACAAAGAGTTGAAAATCAGATTTTGGTGAAAAACGTAACATGAAATTCAATTGACCATATCTCCTATTATATTTTGAATTTTTGAGCGTGGTCAAGTCCTAGAGTTAGATCTATGAGTTACCTAACTAATCCAAGTGGAATTACTGGAAAAGGTGTTGTAGATTTTTGTGTGGACTGATTTTAGCAAAGGAGGCCAAAGTTGTAAATTTCAAAAATGCTACTGCCCAGAAACTTTAAGGGACTGTTTCGGCCACTTAAATTATGAGAAAAATTCTGGCCTTTTGGGACATGAAAGTATATGGTATAAAGTACATCCTGTCCAAAAATGAGCTCATTCTGACTTAAAATGAGCAAGTTATGACTATTTCAATATTTAGGTTTTTCCGATAAAAAACGCTATAACTGGAGTTCTATAACTCCGATGACCATGAAATTTAAACTAGAAGCTCATGTTAACATGTGTAAGATCCTGCCAAGATTTGGGAATTTTTGGAGTTAAACTTGAGGTAGCTAATTTCTTAAGGAATTAATTAGAAATTGATTTTTGAAAAATAGTAAATGAATTTTAAAATTCCGAGAGAAAATATATTTTCATCATGGGACTATATTATGCTAAATCCCAGAAAAAAATATTTTTGGGACTGATTTGGTATTTTTCATGAAAATAGTTTAGTTACTGAACATATGAGTTAAATAAGTTATGTGAAGTAACAAAGTTGAAAATAGGATATTATGGCTAGAGAATCCTATATAGAGTATATGCATATTTTTTGAGAGATTTGATAATTGGTGATGATATCTTATGAGTATGGCATTTTTGAATGATTAAATGCATTATATGGTAAAACGTAAACAATTAAGAAAAATTATTTTAAATTTAAGAAATGATTAAAATATTGTTATAATATTAATGATATTAGATTATGAGATTATTAAGTGATTGATAACATGGGGATATTCTTGAATCTCGGATAAATTATATTATAAATGTTTAATATTTATCCTTTATCTCATTTGATTGATTCTTTATATCATTATCCTCATGCTTATATTATGTTGAAAGTCATCTCGTGGCTCAGAGTGCAGGTATAGATGGACTTGGTATGATTATGACCGGGGATTGTTTGGGTATAATCATAACCGTAATTGAAAACACAATTATCTTTCGTCAGTAGTGCATGGATAATTTGTGGTCGTGATACTAATGAATACACAATTATCTTTGGTCAGTAGTGCATGGATAATTTGTGGTCGTGATACTAATGAATACACAATTATCTTCGGTAGTAGTGCATGGATAATTCACATTTTGAGAACTTAGCGTACAACTTCTCTTTTCTCAACGTTTCCAACGTTAATCTCAAGTGTTCCACATGTTCCTCCTAGGTCTTGGAATACACCAATATATCATCAATAAAAAAGACCACAAACATGTACATGAATGGTTTAAACACCCCGCTCATCAAGTCCATGAAACGCAGTGCGTTAGTTAAACCAAAAGACATAACCGTAAACTCGTAGTGACCATACCGAGTTCTGAATGTTGTCTTCATTACATCCTCCGGCCTCACCTTCAATTGATGATAACCACTTCTCAAGTCAATCTTAGAGAAATACCTTGATCCCTTCTTGTTGATCGAATGTGTCATCGGTTCTAGGTAATGGATACTTATTTTTAATAGTGACCTTATTCAATTCTTCGTAATCAATGAAAAGCCGATCGATTCGTCTTTCTTCTTAACAAACAACAAGGTGCTCCCCTATTGCGTAAACACTCAATTGGATATATACTTTTTTGTCAAGAAATTCTTGCAATTGCACCATCAATTCCTTCATCTCTACCGGGGCCATTCTGTATGGTGCCTTAGATATCGGAGCCGTTCCTAGTAGTAGGTCAATCACAAACTCGATTTGTCGATCTGGAGGAATGTAATACCCCAACTTATTATTTAATGAAATTAAATTTCCTCTATTTATTATCTTGAATTAGTAAGGGTTGATTTGATTAATGTGGTAAGTTATGGGTAAATGCGCTATTATTTCAAACAAGCAAGTGGTTTTAAAATATTCATTGTTGACGGAGAATATTCGTTTGGTCGTGGAATATTTTTTTACCGTTGGGAATATTCGCATTTATTAGCCAAGAAATTTTGTGTGGGCCCCATAACGGAAAGCGATTGGATGAAGAAAACGACAAGAGTAAGTTGGTTATAAATAACGACGTAGTTGTTACAGATTATCTTCGTGGGAATACCCGGTGGGTTAAAACACAAAGAGTATGCAGTATTACACCAATTATTGATTCTTACGTAAGAAGGCACTACTCAATAATTGTTATAGTAATTCTTCGCTCAAAGATTTTATTTTATTGATTCAATAATTCTTTGCGTTGATATTTTATATTATTGTTATTTTAATAATTGTCATTGCACAATATTTTCTATTATCTGGAGAGCAATAATTCATATTATCTGAATAATATTATTAGATAACATTATTGGCAATGTCTAGAAAGTTCGTCTAAAGAGTTGTTTGGTCATCTAATCAATTGCAAAGAAGAGGAAAGATCCTTATCGAAAAGCCCCTCTTTCACGAACCGCTTGGTTGTCAATAATGTGATTCTCGTAATATTATTTGTGAATAATTAATTATTGATTTATATGATGAGAAAAATATTGATTTTTATGTGGATATAGATGGAGAAATTTTTTAATGTGACAATTGTTAAAAATTAATATTTTATCTTTTTCTGATAAGATAATTTATTTAAAAATATTATTTTAATATATTGATGATGATATTTTTACAATGAATGTGGGATATATAAGTATATGAGGAGGAAGAGTATTTTTGTGGCATTAAATAATTAACACATGTTTTGTGTATCGGTAGACCCCAATTCTTGACCGAAATTTGATTATAGCTTGTAAAATCGACCGTTTGTGGATTTCGGTCAATTTCTGTTTGGAATTTGAAAAAACTTTCTTTTGCAAAGTTGTAGAGAATGAAATTTTCTATGCAAAGGACATATAGTTCGAATTTTTTTGACAAAAGGGCTATTTATTGTGAATTATTGAAGTTTCGGTATATCGGGTGTGAATTGATTTTTGGAGTTTAAATGATTTTTTGTTAGAAAAACGTTTTTTGTACTTTGGTGGCCCTCACTTGTACATGTTAATGGCTGAATTCAATTATCTAGAGGTGGGCTTGAATATTTTGTAATTATATTAATATTATATTAAATTTTCTACTTTGGTGTTCTTAGCATTTTCCTATAAATAGGGTGCTTAGATTAGAATTTAAAATCACACCAGAAACTGAAATCTTCTCTCTCTTTCTCTCTCAATATATTGACCGTATTCTTGTGAGTATTTTAATACTTTGAGTGTTGCTATACGGTGCAATTTCAAGTCATAGCCTATATCCGGTGTTTCAACTAGAGGTACTATCTTTTCGAGGTAAGGGATGTTATTTTTTCATATATGATATTATTTCTTTCAATATCATTATGCCAAAGTATTGATCTTAACTTTTAATCAAATTAGAAACTTTTTGTGTCGGGGTTACTATTCACGTATACGACACTATTCACGTATACGTCACTATTCACTTAATCTGGTATTTATTCATCGAAAAATGAAATTTTTCCTTTTTGTCCAAAATATCTATTATGGATACTAGCTTTGATTGTATCCTTGTTTTGATCATTCTTGAATTTTACTTCACTATGATTATTTAGGAGGTATTTTTGGACATGAAATAGCTAAAATGCGAATCCTTGATATTTATTCTTTTGTTTCACTGGATTCGTTTCCTTTAAAATATTTTTCATCATCCTCAGTCCTAAATGATTATATTATTGAATATCTTTGGCCCGTAGTGCAAAGATAAATGATTTTATAATGAATATCTTTGGCCCAGTAGTGCAAAGATGAACAGTGTTGAGATGAACACGATCGATCGATGAATATCTTTGGCCTCGTAGTGCAAAGATGAAAATTTGATTCAAGATGAATATTGATTGATGTTATAGGATAAAATATTGACGATGGACTTTTAAATTCATAGATAATAGTAGATTTCATTCTCTCACGTAACTCATCTATGAATTATTATTTTCGCCATTGATCCTAAAACTTGTTGTCTATCATTGTATTATATCGATTTTTCCTCGTTGAAGACTAACGATAATTTGTTCTATATTATCTTAGTCATAATATTATTCTTTATCGGGCTAGTTGAGCTCACCCTTTTCCTTTTTGTTCCATTTTTCTTCTCGGGAGGCGAGAATGTGCTAGTACTAGTGGGGGTATGGAATGATGATTCTAGAAGTTGTTTAGTAGTCCTCACATTTTTTATAAAATAATGTATCAATAATTGTGATGAGGATTTATTTGGGTATGTATATTATCTAGAAGACAATATTTGTATTTAAACTCACCGTTTTTATGATGTATTAATAAAGTTGTAGTTGTTTTCATGTTATGATTTGACGACTCAGAATGGGTAATGTATACCTATTTTGGGGGCGCCACAGGTTGGTATCGAGCTTAGGGATATGATCTCTGGCGGAGATCGGGGAATAGAACTAGGAGGGGAGAGACGAGTAAATCCTTCACTAGTGTGTCATACCTAAGCTTATTTGTTAGTTGGTCAATATATAGGGATATTATGTGATATGTTGATTTCTTTAATTAACCCTTATTTTATGGCAGTATTTTAGAATGTCAACTGAGAATGTTAACAGTGGAGTTGAGACCACGGAGACGCCTGTACTCACCAATGAGGAAAACGTGCAGCAGGCTGGCAATGTTCCTCTTGTGAACAACAATTAATCGAAAGCGATGATGAACGACGGGATGTTTAGAAGTTTTTGTAGTTCATGCAAAATCGATTTAGGAGACTCTCGTGCACAAAATACATTTGGAAATGATAACAACACACGATTTGTCACTAGCAAGCATTCAAAGAGTTGGGACCACTGCAGTTCGGGAAAGTCGGATCCGATTAAGGCGGAGACGTGGGTCAAAACAAATTACCAAGATATTCGATGTCTTGGGATGCACTAAGAATGTAAGGTTCCATTCGCTACTTTTATGTTCAGAATGAGGCAGATTCTCGGTGGGAATCGTGAAGCGCATCATCCACCCGGCACTTAAAGCATGTCTTGGGAGACGTTTAAAACTATTCAATGACAAGTACTTTCTCGAAAGTATTCATCTATATGAAGGAAGTGGAGTTTATTAGACTAGAACAAAATAATACGATTTGTCCCAAAGACGAGGCAAAGTTTTAGAGTTGTCTAGGTTTGCACCTCATTTGGTGGAGAATGAGGAATGTATGACGCAGATGTTTCTGAGAGGTTTGAAACCCGGCATACGTCAATATCTCATTTCTCATAAATTTTCTATCTATTCAGATGTTGTCAATAGGGCTCAATTGTTAGAGCGAGATAACGAGTACGGTCAATCGAGGGATCACAACCAGGATCATACTGGAGATAGCAGTCAACAGAATAACGATAACCAGCGAAGAATGAAAAAGACGGACAAAAATGGTAACCACTCTGGTGGTAGTCATGGCCATGAGAATAGAAGAAGCGAGTGGGAGGAGATTTTAAAAGAGGAGATTCAAGAACGAATTATACGACGATGTATGTCAGCCAAAGAAGAACTATTTCTAAGGGAGGAGAACGACCACCGATCGTATGCTACAAATGCGGGAAAGAGGGACATATCAGTCCAAACTGTCCACAACAGTTCAAGGTATGTTATAATTGTGGAAAGGAAGGACATATCACTCGAGATTGTACAAATGGCGAAATCAAGTCCGTGGGGGATCTGTGACTCAAAAGGTCGTCCCCGTAAAAGTCAAGTCAGCGGTGCCCTAGAAGAGCGCGTTTGTTGTGGATTGGTCAAAATGCGAGGAACCCGAACGAGGTGATCACGGGTAAGCTAATCATTAATTTTGCGAAGTTTATACCTTACTTGATACCGGTGCTACCCATTCATTTATCTCTCCTACTTGTGCTCAACGTTTAAACTCGACTTCCGGAGAAATTAGACTTTGATTTATCTCGTGGAGACTCCATTAGGAGAAATTTTCATCACATCCACTATTTCTAAATCTTGTTTGATCCAAGTTAGGCGCCATCACATTTACCGTTGACCTTATCTCTTTAAAGATACTTGCTTTTGATGTGATTTTAGGGATTGATTGGTTAACTACTCATCATGCCAAAATTGATTATTTTCGTAAGGTTGTTAGTTTTCATATTCTTAACCAACCGGTTATATTTAATTCAAGCAACTAAGCCACTAAAATCAATATTTGTCATATCAAGTCATAAAGCTATTCGTTTATTGAAAAATGGATGTCAAGCTTTCTAAGCCCATGTTATGAATTTGAATAAAGACACGTCAGATTTAAATAATATTCCTGTTGTTATTGATTTTCCTAACGTATTTCCTGAAGAACTTCCCGGTCTACCCCCAGAACGTGAAGTCGAATTATTTATTGATCTTGAACCTGGTACAAAGCTCATTTCTAAAACCCTATATCGAATGGCTCCTATTGAACTTCAGGAGTTAAAGGTCCAATTACAGGAGTTGTTGGACATTGGTTTCATTGGTCCTAGTACATCTCCTTGGTGTGCTCCAATTTTATTTGTAAAAAAGAAAGACGGGAGTATGCGACTTTGTATTGACTATCGGGAATTGAACCATGTCACCATCAAGAATAGGTATCCGCTACCTCGTATTGATGACCTGTTTGACCAGTTGCATGAAGCACAATTCTTTTTAAAGATCGATCTTCGTTCTGGATATCATCAGCCGAAGATTAAAACTGAGGATATTCCAAAGACTACCTTTAGAACTCGGTACTGGCATTATGAATTCTTAGTCATGTCTTTTGGATTGACTAATGCTCCTGCGACTTTCATGGATATGAAGAACCGAGTATTTAACGAATATTTGGATCAGTTCGTTGTTGTCTTTATTGATGACATCCTCATATATTCCAAAAGCCGTGAAGATCATGAGCACCATTTGAAGCTGGTACTCCAAAGGCTGCGTGAAAATAAGCTATATGCTAAGTTGAAGAAATGAGAGTTCTGGCTTGAGGAAGTAGCAATCCTTGGGCATGTGGTGTCTAAACATGGAGTATCTGTCGACCCGGCGAAGATTGAAGCAATACAAAGTTGGGAGCAACCGAAGTCGGTGATCGAAGTACGTAGCTTTCTGGGCCTGCATGGTTATTATCAGAGATTCGTGGAAGGGTTTTCTCGAATCGCTACTACATTAATTCAGCTAACTCGGAAGGATACAAAATTCGTTTGGAGCGAGGAATGAGAGAAGAGTTTCCAACAACTTAAGAGGAGACTTATTTCAGTACCTTTTCTAACAATACCATCTGGTTCGGATGGATTTGTTATCTACAGCGATGCTTCGAGCAAAGGGTTAGGATGTGTTCTCATGCAACATGGGAAAGTCATAGCCTATGCCTCGCGAAAACTTAAAGAATATGAGAGGAATTATCCTACTCATGATTTAGAGTTAGCGGCAATCGTCAAGGCTTAAAGATCTAGAGGCACTATCTATATCGGGAGAAAGTGGAGATATATTCGCACCATAAAAGCCTCAAATATTTCTTCACTCAAAAGGAACTCAACATGCGCAAGAACGACGTTGGCTCGAAAGGTTTGAAAGATTATGACCATACTATTCAATACCATCCCGAAAAGCGAACGTGGTAGGCGCATTTATTAAGTAGAAGATCATATGTAGGAACGAAAAGCGATGATGTCAAGTATATGCATAGAGCCAACTTTAATAGAAAAAGTTAAGGTTGCTCAAGCCACGAATTCCGGAGTCGATGCGTATGAAGAAGAAAGTACAAGAAGGTGCTATTCCTAAGAGAAAATCGATGAAGAAGGAATACTTCGAGTCCACTCCAGACTTTGTGTTCCTAACGACTCTAATTTGAAGTACAAGATTATGATAGAGGCACACAATACACCATTTGCGATCCATCCTGGAAGTACCAAAATGTATAGTGATCTTCGACATACATTTTGGTGGAACAATAGGAAGAGAGAGATTGCAAAGTTTATCTCGACGTGTTTAACTTGTCAACGTGTAAAGGCGGAGCATCAAGTACCTAAGGGTCCATTGCAACCACTTGAGATTGTGAAATGGAAGTGGGAACACATTACCATGGATTTTGTTACGGGTCTTCCTACGGTTTCTCAAGGCATCGATGCTATTTGGGTTATTGTTGATAAATTAACCAAGTCTGCTCATTTCTTACCGATACGAGAGAGTTATTCCCTTGAACGTCTTGCTCATATGTATGTAAATGAGATTGTGAGATTGTATGGCATGCCAGTATCCATAGTTTCGGATGGTGACCCAAGATTTACTTCAAGATTATGGGTTAGCTTGCAAAAGGCTATGGGCACGGATTTATGATTTAGTTTGGCATGTCATCCTCAAACGGACGGACAATCAGAGAGGACTATTCAAACTCTTGAAGATTTGTTAAGACTCTGTGTCCTAGACTTCAAAGGGAGTTGGGATAAGTAATTACCATTGGTGGAATTCTCCTACAACAACAAGCTTATCGACAAGCATTGTGTGTGGCCCCATTTGAAGCATCAGATGGAGGAAAGTGTCGCTCTCCGGTAAGATGTTGGGACGAGGTGGGTGAAGCAACATTGTTGGGACCCGAGTTGGTACGTATGACTATGGAAAAGATCCAAATGATTCAACAACGTATACAAACGGCACACGATTGACAAAAGAGTTATGCAGATCTTCATCGAAAGGACGTGGAATTTAGTATTGGGGATCATGTATTGTTGTGTGTTGCCCCATGGAAGGGAGTTACAAGATTCGGGAAGGGAGGAAAGCTCAATCCACGATTTATTGGTCCATTTCAAATTCTTAACCAAGTAGGTAATGTAGCCTATAGACTTGCATTACCTCCGAGTATGTCTCATGTTCATAATGTGTTTCACATATCTGTACTTCATAAATATGTGAAAGACCGGAACCACGTTATTGAGTTAAAACCAGACGAGATAGCCAATGACTTAACATACGAAGAGGTACCTGTCAAGATCTTGGATAGGAAGGAACATGTCCTACGCACAAAGGTCATACCACAAGTAAAAGTTTTGTGGAGGAACCATGCTATAGAGGAAATGACACAGGAGTTGGAAACGGAAATGAAAGCGAGGTATCCTCACCTTTTGAAACACTGTGTACGCGACGTCAATTTTGAGGACAAAATTTCATAAGGAGGGAGGTTGTAAGACCCCAACTTATTATTTAATGAAATTAAATTTCCTCTATTTATTATCTTGAAATAGTAAGGGTTGATTGGATTAATGTGGTAAGTTATGGGTAAATGCATAATTATTTCAAACAAGCAAGTGGTTTTAAAATATTCATTGTTGACGGGGAATATTCGTTTGGTCGTGGAATATTTTTATTGTCGGGGAATATTAAATGCGACGGTAGCGACCTTGTGTGGGCCCCATAACGGAAAGTAATTGGATGAAGAAAACGACAAGAATAAGTTGGTTATAAATAACGGCGTAGTTGTTACCGTTAATAGTGTAGGAATACCCGGTGGTTAAAACACAGTAGCACACGGTATTACACCAATTATTGATTCTTACGTAAGAAGGCACTACTCAATAATTGTTATAGTAATTATTGTCAACCGATCGACAATCACCCAAATGGCATCGTAACCTTGCTGAGTCGTTAGAAGACCTACCACAAAATCCATTGTGATATTCTCCCATTTCCATTCTGGTATCTCTAACGGTTGTAATAATCCGCTTGGCCTTTGATGTTCATCTTTGAATTTCTGAAACGTTAAGCATTTCGCCACACACTCAGTCACATCCATCTTCATATTCGGCCACCAAAAATGATGTTTAAGATCTTGGTACATCTTTGTACTCCCAGGGTGAATAGAATATCGAGAGTTGTGAGCTTCATTCAGAATTTCTTCTTTAACTTCCATTACTGGCGGAACCCAAATCCTCCCTTCGAATCGAACTAACCCTTCCAAATCGATTTTGAATTTGTCTCCCTCACCTACAGATATCTTCTATTTTATCTTTTCACAGTCTTCATCTTGAAGTTGTGCATTTTTCACCTTATCTACCATCGTTGAACTATTTCCCATCTGGAATAACTTGTTATCGGATTCTGTCGGATATTTAATTTCTAACTCCATCTTAGCCATTTTCGACACTAACTTTTCTTGATTAGTTATCATTATTAACTTCTCCCGTCCCTTCCTACTTAAGGCATCAGCAACAACATTCGCCTTTCCGGGATGATAGAAAATCTCGCAATCATAATCTTTGATCAACTCCAACCATCTTCTTAGTCGCATGTTCAAATCTTTTTGTTTAAAGATATACTTCAAACTTTTATGGTCGGTATATATCTCACACCTTTCTCCAAAAAGATAATGTCTCCAAATTTTCAGGGCAAACACTACCGCCGCCAACTCCAACTCATGAGTCGGATACCCCTTCTGGTAATCTTTCAACTGATGTGATGCATACGCAATAACTCTGTCGTTCTACATAAGCACACAGCCTAGTCCTTTATGCGATGCGTCACTATACACCGCAAAATTTCTTGTATCATTAGGCAACGACAACACAGGTGCTGAACTCAACCTCTTCTTTAACTCTCGAAAAGTTTCCTCACACTTCTCTGTCCAAATAAACTTAACCGCTTTTCTAGTTAAATTTGTCAACGGAGTTGCAATCTTGGAAAATTCTTGAATAAAACGCCTATAGTAACTCCATGAATCCTAAGAAACTCCTCACTTACCGATTGTCTTCTATTGATCCCGATTTATTCTGACTTCCACATTTGATGGATCTACCAAAATTACATCCTTATCAATAACGTGCGAGAAATCCGTACGCGTTCCAACCAAAATTCACATTTTGAGAACTTAGCGTACAACTTCTCTTTTTTCAATGTTTTCAACGTTAATCTCAAGTGTTCCACATGTTCCTCCTAGGTCTTGGAATACACCAATATATCATCAATAAACACCACCACAAACTTGTCTAGGAATGGTTTAAACACCCCGTTCATCAAGTCCATGAACGCTGCATGTGCGTTACTTAAACCAAGAGACATAACCAGAAACTCGTAGTGACCATACCGAGTTCTGAATGTTGTCTTCATTACATCCTCCGGCCTCACCTTCAATTGATGATAACCACTTCTCATGTCTATCTTAGAGAAATACCTTGATCCCTTCAACTAATCTAATAGGTCATCGATTCTAGATAATGGATACTTATTTTTAATAGTGACCTTATTCAATTCTCTGCAATCAATGCAAAGCCGCATCGATCCGACTTTCTTCTTAACAAACAACACCCATTGCTCCCCATGGCGAAACACTAAATTTGAATATACTTTTTGTCAAGCAATTCTTGCAATTGCACCATCAATTCCTTCATCTCTACCGGGGCTATTCTGTATGGTGCCTTAGATATCGGAGTCATTCCTAGTAGTAGGTCAATCACAAACTCTATTTGTCGATCTGGAGGAATGTAAGACCCCAACTTATTATTTAATGAAATTAAATTTCCTCTATTTATTATCTTGAAATAGTAAGGGTTGATTTGATTAATGTGGTAAGTTATGGGTAAAATGCTAATTATTTCAAACAAGCAAGTGGTTTTAAAATATTCATTGTTGATGGGGAATATTCGTTTGGTCGTGGAATATTTTTACCGCTTGTGGGGAATATTAAATGCATTGACCATGAAATTGTGTTGGCCCCATAATGGAAAGCGATTGGATGAAGAAAACGATAAGAAAAAGTTTTTTATAAATAATGGCGTAGTTGGTACCGTTAATACTGTGGGAATAACCAGTGGTTAAAACACAGTAGCACATAGTATTACACCAATTATTGATTCTTATGTAAGAAGGCACTACTCAATAATTGTTATAGTAATTACTATTCAGTATTTTATTTTATTGATTCAATAATTGCTGCGTTGATATTTTATATTACTGTTGTTTTAATAATTGTCATTGCACAATATTTTCTATTATCGGAGAAATAATTCATATTATCTGAATAATATTATTAGATAACATTATTTGCAATGTCTAGAAAGTTCTGTCTAAGGAGAGGTTTGGTCATCTAATTTGCGCCCGAGAAGGAGAGATCCTTATTGAAAAGCCCCTCTTTCCAGGAAGCTGCTGGTTGTCAATAATGTGATTACGTAATATTATTTGTGAATAATTAATTATTGATTTATAAGATGAGGAAAATATTGATTTTTATGTGGATATAGATGGAGAAAATTTTTAATGTGACAATTGTTAAAAATTAATATTTTATCTTTTTCTCGATAAAATAATTCATTTAAATATATTATTTTAATATATTGATGGTGATAGTTTTACAATGAATGTGGGATATACAAGTATATGAGGAGGAAGAGTATTTTTGTGGTATTAAATGATTAACACATGTTTTTTGTGTGTCAGAGTAGACCCAATTCTTAATGACCGAAATTTGATTATAGCTTTTGTAAAATCGCCTGTTTGTGGATTTGGTCAATTTCTATTTGGAATTTGAAAAAACTTTCTTCTGCAAAGTTGTAGAGACTGAAATTTCCTATGGAGAGGACATGTAGTTTGAATTTTTCTGACAAAAGGGTTATTTATTGTGAATTATTGAAGTTTCGGTATATCGGGTGTGAATTGATTTTTGGAGTTTAAATGATTTTTTGTTAGAAAAATGTTTTTTGTACTTTGGTGGCCCTCACTTGCACATGTTGATGGCTGAATTCAATTATCTAGAGGTGGGCTAGAATATTTTGTAATTATATTAATATTATATTAAATTTTCTACTTTGGTGTTCTAAGCATTTTTCTATAAATAGGGTGCTTAGGTTAGAATTGAAAATCACATTTAAATCGAAATCTTCTCTCTTTCTCTCTATATATTGAGCGTATTTTGTGAGTATTTTAATACTTTGAGTGTTGCTATACGGTGCAAGTTCAAGTCATAGCCTATATCCGGTGTTTCAACTAGAAGTACTATCTTTTCGAGGTAATGGATGTTATTTTTTTATATATGATATTATTTCTTTCAATATCATTATGCTGAAGTATTGATATGAACTTTTAATCAAATTTGGAACTTTTTGTGTCGGGGTTACTATTCATGTATACGACACTATTCACGTATACGACACTATTCACGAATACGGCACTATTCATCGAAAAATGAAATTTTTTTCCTTTTCGTCCAAAATATCTATTATGGATACTAGCTTTGATTGTATCCATGTTTTGATCAGTCTTGAATTTTACTTCACTATGATTATTTATGAGGTATTTTTGGATATGAAATAGCTGAAATACGAATCCTTGATATTTATTCTTTTCTTTCACTAGATTCGTTTCCTTTAAAATATTTTTCATCATCCTCAGTCCTAAATGATTATATTATTGAATATCTTTGGCTTGTAGTGCAAAGATAAATGATTTTATAATGAATATCTTTGGCCCGTAGTGCAAAGATGAACAGGTGTTGAGATGAACATGATCGACTGATGAATATCTTTGGCCTGTAGTGCAAAGATGAAAATTTGATTCAAGATGAATATTGATTGATGTTACAAGGATAAAATATTAACGATGGACTTTTAAATTCATAGATAATAGTAGATTTCATTCTCTACGTAACTCATCTATGAATTATTATTTTCGCCGCTGATCTGAAACTTGTTGTCTATTGTATTCTATCAGATTTTTACCTGTTGAAGACTAACGATAATTTGTTCTATATTATCTTAGTCATAATATTCTTTACTGGGCTATTTGAGCTCACGCTTTTCCTTTTTGTTCCATTTTTCTTCTCAGGAGGCGAGAATGTAACGAGTACTAGTCGGGGTATGAAATGATGATTCTAGATGTTGTTTAGTAGTCCTCACCATTTTTATAAAATAATGTATCAATAATTGTGATGAGGATTTATTTGGGTATGGATATTGTCTAGAAGACAATATTTGTATTTAAACTCACAGTTTTTATGATGTATTAATAAGGTTGTAGTTATTTCTGTACCATGTTATTGACGACTCAGAATGGGTGATGTATACCTATTTTGGGGGCATCACAAGGAAGACCCGGCAAATCGTCTGGAAATACATCTGCAAAATCTCTTATGATCGGTATCTCTTCTAACTTTGCACTCTTCTTTTGTGTATTGACTATGTAGGCTAAATATCCTACACATCCTTGTCTCAACAACTTCTTGGCTTGCATCACCGTCAGACAATTTGCTTGTTGAGGTGACTTACCGCCATAAAACACAACCTTTGACGGAGTCATTAGGTTAACACACTTTCTTTGGCAATCAATTACTACTCCATAATTGAATAACCAATCCATTCCCAGTATAACATCAAATTCACCAAGTCTAATTTGTATCAAATCTACCATCATCTTATGACCCTTTATATCCACTCTATAATTCCTATATATGTATCTAACAGGAATCACTTCCTTATTCGCAATCTCTATACTTAAGGGAAATTCTAATTCTTCCTTGGGAAATTCTAAATTCTGAGCAAATTCATTGGATATAAATGAACAAGTAGCTTTGAATCAAATAGTACATAAGCATTAATACCATTAATCGAATGATACGACACCACATCCTTAGATCGTATACATTTATCACCTTGCGGTCATATTGAAAGTCCTCGCAGTATGTCGGCTTGATTGTGCTAGTCCAGTGATAGTCAATACACCACCACCGTTGTTGTTTCCTTTTCCGCCACTTGCACTTCCCGTTGGCTTCTTAGGGCAATCACGAGCCATGTGATCCTTTGAACCGCAGGTAAAGCATGCTCCTTTCTTTGGACTAAAATAGTTCGGTGCAATGTGTCCCTCCTGACCACAGTTGAAACACACTCTCTTTCCCTTCAAACATACTCCTTTATGGTTCTTCCCACAAGTTGCACAAGCCTCAAACTTTTTCTTCTGTTGATTTCCTTGATGTCCTCCCGCACTCGAATTCTCGCTCCATTTCCTCTTCTGACTATTACTTCCAACATTACCACCACTAGCCTTATTCTCATTTTCATTCTTCTTCTTCTGTTCTTGATTGTACTTGGTCAAGGCATCGCTTCCACCTTCCGCGATGATTGCCTTCTCCAGTACAGCCGCAAATCTGTTTAGCTAGAGCATTGAAACTTTCATTCAAACCTTCTCGCTTTACGCTCATCGATATTGACTTGATAAGTGGCAAACCTTGCCAACTCGTTAAACTTTGCAGCATTTTCCGGCACCGTCATAGTTCCTTGCTTCAACTCCCGAAATTGCACTTCCAGTTGATTCTGAGAACTTGCTGGAAAGTACATCTCGAAAAACATTTCTTTGAATCTATCCCATGTTATCATTCCTTGTCCTCCACGAACCTTGTTTGCTTGCCACCAATAGCTAGCTTCAGACTTCAGCATGAACGTTGCGAACGCAGTCTTTTGATCTTCATTAACTCTAGCAACGTCGAACACCTTCTCCATTTTCATGATCCAGCTTTGGGCTTCCACTGGATTCATAGATCCTCGAAACTCTGGCGGTCCAACCGCTTTGAATTCCTTGAAAGTCATGACTTGAGCTTGCGGTTGATTCGCAAGTGCACCCATCAACAAAGCTACCAACTACTGAACCGGATTAGCGTTGGTCTCGTTTTTATTATTGGTAGACCCCTCAGGAGGTACTTGCTGACGTGGTTGTCTTCTTCTAGGAGGCATTTTCTATTAAAATATACGCTTATTAGCTCATTACTCAACTTCTTGGGTATTTAAAGTTTAATTTAACCATTCCAAGATTAAAGCTTTAACACATAACATTTCAAATAAAATCTAATATTTTATTCATTCATAAAGTTTTAGAACATACTCAAAATAGCATAACTGCTATAAACATCTACCTTCCTTAACTAGACCAGTTTCAGGATTACATACTCATACTATCCCTTTATTTATCTCAAAATAAGGGATTCACAGCTTATTTATTCACATAATTAACCACACATTATTATCTATCTTATTCTATTTAGGCATATTAAGAAGTCGCAAGGCTTCCCAACGTTCCTCCTCCATGATTCGATATGCCGTTCTACGATCCATCATGAACCATGGCGTATTCTCAAACTTAGGTGGATAATAGTAGACTCGATCCTGGGCCCTATTAATCGCCGAATTAAAAGCATAATCCTTCTCCTTTATCTTGGCTTTCTTCACTTGAGCCTTAGCCTCAGCACGGTCTACACAGTGAGTCGCCTTCATCCACGCATCCTCTGCTCTAGCACGCTTAGCTGACTCCTTCTTGAAATCATCTTTCAATTTCTCTATGTCCGTCTTCATCTTCTCATGTACTGCCAACAGGTCTTCATGCTGACCCTTTATATGAACTAAGTCCCACTCCGTGTTCCCAAGTTTTGAGTCGAGTTCCTGAATCTGTGCATCCTTCTGGTCCATCGAAGCATGATGCATCTCAAGCTCATTTCCTTGACTCCTCGACCTCATCCCCGTAATTCTATATTACGGTCATAGAGAGGCATACATCATCTCGGTGATATGGAGTTTGGTGGAAACTCCTCAGGATCCCCTTCCTCATCATCCTCCTCTACCTCCTCAGAGCTATCCTCCACAGGATTTATCACTGGCTCATCCTCCTGGATCAACTGCTCCCGCACTACATGAATATCCCGGGGCTCATCATCTATAGGTCTCTGAGGTATCACCTCTCTAACTGGACTTGATCTTCCTTCGGTAGACATCCTGACAACAAAATGTTTTAGGTTTTATTTAATATTTTTGATACTCACGAGCACATAAGTTATTAACACATAGCACATAATGTATTTTATTGTTTAGCTTCAATGGATACCTTAATCCATTCCTTAAAACTCGATAAGAGTTGAACACCTCTATGTTTTCTATTTTCTTAAAGGTTACATCCTAAGGTTTCCCCACCTAAGGTTCATAACCTAAAGCTTTGATACCAACCTGTGACACCCCCAAATCCAGGTACTCCATTCCCACAGGATTTGGTGCTCACTTATCAAAAACTATTATATCTAACTACCCATAATAAGGAATAAAGACATAATTAAAATAATTTAAACAATAATCTCTCCCATTAAAGGGTTACATCATCATTTCAAATTAAATCCCAAGTAATCTAACCTTAAAATTATTACATAAGTTTGCGGAATACATCACATATTTAAAACAAGTCTTGAAACATAAAACATTTAAATAAAATTAGCATAAGTCTTCATTATTTGGACATCTTGCCCTTTGCTTTTGCTAGTAAATCTACTCATCAACTTTCTCCACTTTAGCTACAGTGTTAATTGCAAGAGTGAGCAAACAAATGCTCACTGATATAGAACGTAGCAATGATAATAATATGAGAGTGAACAACGAAAGATGAACAATAAGGAACTTGTTCTACAAATCAAACTAGAAAACAAGTTCGAACTTTAATTATCTGAGGGTCTTAAGACCACGAACTATGTCCCCGGTTCTTAGGTATTATTACCCAACCTTAATAGTCATTTAGATTATACGGACTGTTCTTAACATACTTAGGGGGATCAGCCCTTTGTACCATGTATTGTGCACAAACATCTAAACGTTACACATACAAAATCCCCTATGTTAGGATTGTTCGTCTCAGTATTTAGAATACAAGTCTGCACCAAAGTAAGTTTGGTTTGGATATATTTCAAGGGTAATTTAGAATTCAACGGTCATCAACTAAGGATTAGTTGAATACAATATTGATAACATTATGCTATGGAATAATCATAACTAAATCGACGCTAAAAATTAAGGTCATGCTTTAGGAATAAACTAACAGCATAAACATCGAACAATTATAATATGCCTTGCTTGAACAATATTAAGCCAAGGTTAAAACCTTATTTAGAGTTGAATCTTAAGCATGCATAACAAATAATAAGTTGAATGATAAAACTTGTTCAACATAAGTGTGTTAGAATGTAAAAATTTGCATGCTAATTAACAAGTTAAAGATTGGCTCAAAATCAAGAGATAAGGTTTAGGAGCTTGCACGATATAATTAGGGTTAAGAAACTTTCACAAAGAAAGCTTAGAGATAGGAAAATTTGCTCAAAGATAGTTAGATACTTGCACAATTATAAAAGTAGGGTTAGAGAACTTGCCTCGTGCGTAGGTTAAACAATCACTACTCACGTTCACCCCAAGTCCTACACATACCATATGTATTGACAATACACATTAGTTACACTAACATTACCTTCATGAGTCGCTTTCTACTTTTAGTATAGCTACTAACTAAGTTTAAGTTTAAACAAATCGCATCATTTCATGAACATTACTTTTTAGCTTTATTACAACTACATAAGTGATCATGTCATTGTACTACATACAAATTAACAACTTGATACAACATCCTATTACATATCCAACATGTTATCATTAAGTTATACTAACACACAAAGGATTGCACTTGCATTCGCGCATCCCGACGCCCTTCGATTGGCTTCAAATACACAACTGTCCTAAAGATGGCCATTTTTCCCCTTTATAACGATTTCAAATTGAAAGCTTTAAAGAATAAAAGTTTTAGGTCTATTTGTCCTCTTTCCGAATCATCTTGAATCACCTCAATCGAAGTTCGTATGAAAAGGTAATGGCCATTTTACTACAGGAGGTCAAAACTGTCCAACCCATGCCACTATTCCAAAGATTGCTTGGTAGTAGTCGATGCCATTGAGCCACGAGTTCAGTGGCCGGGTATGAGTTCGAAAGCGCTAAGCGTGAACTACTGGCCCATTTTTGGCGCTGGGGAGTGAAATTTGGCACTGGGGCTCCGAATTACAGAACACCCATAACCAGAAACAAAACCAAGCTACTATATCATAATTTCTAACACCAATTAACATGTATAACTTATGCAAATTACGCATAAACTTCACCAAGCATACATATACTAAATTAACACAACTTAAACGATAATTCTAGAAAAATTAAATACTAAAATAGCATATTTTAAAACCAAAAACTCTATTTTTGATATTTCTTCTAGAAATCAACACTGTGAATTCATTAGTTGGCCAAATCAGTCCATTCAAATTACATTTTGTTCGTATCTCAATGAACTACCACAAACAAGTGTTAATTTACAGATTATTACACCCATTGGACAAGAATTTTGGTACTTTCTTTTATTCTTACAATTCAATATCCACGAATTTGATACTCAAATAGCCATCAAATATGATAATTCACAGTATATAACCCATATATGCAAGTATATGTATTACTCTACATAACTATAGTTTACAAAGATTATCTCCTATGAAATCAAAACATAGAAATTAGAAACAATTATACCTTAAATCCGTGATTATTGAAGCAAATGATATAGAATGACTTCAATTCCTTCCATTTCCACAGCAAAGCTCTCAATCCGTTAGCAACTCTCTTTGTGTTTTTCCCCTTTTTCTCACAAACTCTCTGTTCTTAGCTTAGGCAAAGAAATAAGACGCGAAGGAAAAATATACTGGCCTTCCCCACGTAGTCTTTCAGTTAAAGAACAAAAAGACGCGTCGGTTGAATAATGCCAAAGGCAATAAGGCCCTGTTTGCCAACCAAAACTCCCCCAAATCAGATTATTATTATATCCTTTATATTATATAGTTTTTTCCCCTGTCACACATTAATTTAGTCAATTTATATAACCTTAGTTTAGTTAATCTCAATAACTTATAACAATAAGAATCTTATTATTATTGATAAATAATTATATATCTAAATTAATTAATAACTTAGAAATGTCACTTTATTTAATTAATTTATTTCCAAACAATTCATTTTATTTAATTATTTTCTTCCATATTAAACAATTGATTTAATTTAATTATTTTCTTAAATTAAATCCTACAAATAAAATTATCATTACTCGATTCACATTAATTAATTTAGGCACTAAATTAATTCATGACAATTCATCAAATATTTATTTTCCTCAATAAATAAATTATTTTAAATATTTATTTAATTCCATAAATATTTAAATTAAATTACAAATTTCTCGTTCGTTACATCCTTCCTCCTTAAAAGGATTCTCGTCCCCGTAATCACAACTCGAAAAAATTTATTTGCTACATTCTTCCCTCCTTAACAAGATTCTCATTCCCGTAATCGCTATACAAAATCAAGCAAACAAATGAGGATAATTCTTCATCATAACACTTTCAAGTTCCCACGTAGCTTCTTTAGCATTGTGGTTCCTCCAGATTACCTTAATAGAAGGTATCACCTTATTCTTGAGGACTTGCTCTTTTCTCTGTTAACAATTTGAGCAGGACTTCTTCATAAGACAAATCTTCTCAAACTGTAAGGGCTCATATTCTATAACATGCTTATAATCAAGCTTATATGGCCTCAATACTGACACATGGAAAATATTATGAATATGCTCTAACTCTGGAGGTAAGGCTACCTCATATGCCACCTCGCCAACTCGTCGAAGCACTTCAAAAGGTCCTATAAATCTAGGGCTCAATTTCCATTTCTTGCCAAATCGAATTTTCCCCTTCCAGGGAGATACTTTCAAGAAAACATAATCACCGACATCGAATTCCCGATTCATCGATCTTTGATTAGCATATTTCTTACGCTCATCTTGTGCAACTATCGGTCTCGCTCAAATCACTCGATGATCTCAACAGTCTGTTGCACCAATTCTGGACCCAATAGCTGACGTTCACCAACCTCATCCCAACATAATGGAGTTCTGCATTTCCTGCTGTATAACGCTTCGTAAGGCGACATGCCAATACTTGCATGATAACTATTATTATAAGCAAATTCCACTAATGGCAGATGGTCATCCCAATTCCCTTTCAAATCCATAATACACACTCTGAGCATATCCTCCAGTGTTTTGATGGTTCTCTCACTTTGTCCGTCGGTCTGAGGATGGTACGCTGTGCTCATTCTTAGCTGTGTTCCCAAACACTCTTGTAATCATTTCCAGAAATTAGATGTGAAACGTGGATCTCTGTCTGATACATTAGACAAAGGTACACCGTGTCTTGACATAATCTCTTTCATGTATAGTTTTGCTAACCGATCTAGAGTAAATCGAATCTTGATTGGCAAAAAGTGTGCTGACTTTGTCAACCGATCGACAATCACCCAAATGGCATCGTAACCTTGCTGAGTCATTGGAAGACCTACCACAAAATCGATGCAATAGAAATCATGTAATCATCAATAAAACCAAAATCACTATATTTCTATGTGAAATTGCAGCAATATTGAATTGAAGTACAAGCTCTTCTGTTACTACACACGGTGAAACAATATATTTCTATCTAGTTCACAAAATATAAAGCTAAATAATTCAGCCTCATACACGCATGCTATCATATTACAACCATACTAACATGTCATTTTTCAATTGCATATAAGTACATAAAATGAATGGTGATCAAACATTCATGCAATCAAATCAATCATAATAGAAATTCCAATGATAACAAACAATCAAGCAATCAGGTCATTGACTTTAGACTACATATCAAAATCCGTTAGAATCCTATAATGGAATTTAGTTCATTTCTGAACCGAAAGCCATTATGGGATTATAGCAACACATGGAAACTAAGTATATCAATGGAAGAAGAAGATAGAATCGATCAAACTCAATTGCAGTTTATATCCCCAAATGTTGTTCAAATCTCCAATATTTTCCAGCAAAATGAAATGGATTGTTCAATGATTGAATTCTCATAAAGATGTAGAAAATATTAAGTCTATGCTCAAATTCTCTTTGGAAATTCGTTCAATGCTTGGAACCCTAGTTCCTCAGTCTAAAACTGATAAAAACTAAAGATAATCACGTCTGGTACCAACCAGAGTAGTTTATGTCAATACAAACACTTCCAATTTCAAATTTTAAATTAAGTCAAACAACAGCTGCAGATGACGCGCGCGGCCGCGCAAGGTTCTAGTGCAAAATAGGTGCGGGCGCGCCTGGTAGCGTTTCTACTTCTGCAGGTGTGTGGCGCGGGCGCTCGATTTCTAGCTCATTTAGCCGCGCGGCTTCTATGTCCTGCCTTCTTATGTTCTACTGTTGTTTCCAGTTTTCCACCACTTGATGCTAGCTCTTCCACCATTGCTCAGTTCAGTATCTCCACTCGCTCCTCGTGTCAAGCCTTCATTAGTCTCATGCCACCTACCTCTTTCGAACTGTGCCATTTCCTGTAATTTCATACCATCGGAGTTCTCATTACATGTAATGAAAAATAAGATAAAATGCAACTAAAAACATACTAAAATGTACTTGAGATGGGCATAGTTCTCGTGAATTGATATCCAATAAGTAGGTATAAAACCTACTTATCAAATACCCCCAAACTTGAACTATTGATTGCCCTCAAGCAATGCATATGACATTAAACAATAAAATGCAACTACATGCTATGCAACTAGTTTACGATGCAAATGAGTCTCACATTTCTCCAGCTAGCATAGAATTTCAGTCCAATATACTTCGGCGAATTATCCAGATTCAAGAATGAAACTTCAAACTAAGCTAGAGACATAATATCAAACACTCAAGTAATCCATACATGCTATAAAAATATTGTGTGTGTGTGTGTTGTGTTCACCAAAACTTGACTAAAGCAAAGAATACACATGCTACACTGCTCAAAACAGAAAATTACAATCTAAATCAAGATTTATGTATACTAATGAATCAAAGACTATTCTAACATCTCAATACAAACTAAGGTTCAACAATGGGTTTAAACTGCTTTAATTTACTCACGAGGGCGATTTTTGCTCTTTCCCGCGGTGTTTATTGCTATTATTATTATTTTTTTATAGCGAGTGCGTTTTATGCTCCATCTCGCCCCTTCCAATGAGTCAATAATTCAGCTCAAGAAGGTATCAAGATAAATTTTTCTCTTCTTTTTTTTACAGTAAGCATACCCATGTGTTCCCAAAGTTTGATTATCAATGTTGTCATAATCTAAGTTCATTTTGCACACAATTCTATTTTTAAAACCACATTTCCTATCTGGCAATGACACACATAACTCTTATATGTACAAGCATTTATGAACACATTAGTGCAAATCGAAAGCATCTAAACAGCAACCATGGATTACATCATGTCAAACATTATATCTAAGCTTAAAATATCCATTAAACTCAACAATCCTTCAAGATTCAATTTCATCATCGGCTAGACATAAATTCCATGTAAGACCCCAACTTTTATAAATAAAGATGAATTTTCTATAAATATTATTTTTGAATATTATGGAATAAATTTGATATAATGTTATAGTTGTGGGTAATATTTATAAATTTTGCAAAGTAAGCAAGTTGTTATAAAATATTCGTTTGGTGGGGGAATATTAAATGCGACGGCTCAATCATTGGTGGACCCCTACTGGCGGAAGTATTGTCGTAGTTAGAAAAGCGACAAAATTATCTTTCTATAAAAATAACTACAGAGGTGTTACCGTTAAAAAGCCTTTGAACTACCGGTTAGTAAAAAGTACGATAATAAGCGTAGTTGTATAGTAGAAGACACGATATTGATTATTGATGCTTACGTGAGAAGTCACTCACTATGCTCAATTATTGCTACGAAGAATCACGCATCATATCTCTTATATTATTGATTCAATTATTGTCACGGTATCATACGTATAATATGTTATAGTATTAAATCAATAATTGAGACAACAAGTTATAAATGATTAATAATTGTTGAAAGATTAAATATGTGTTGATTAAAAATAAAATGATTTGTGGTAATATTTATTCAATCCTTGATGTATATAAAGAGTCCATTATGAGACGTTTGTGGTAAGTTTGATTATTTTATGGGGGCCATATATGTCATCATCTAAGAGTCTCTTCATCAATAGTAATTACCTTCGCGTCAATAGTAATTACCTTTGTGAATAGTAATTATCTTCGTCAATAGTAATTACCTTTGTTAATAGTAATTACCTTTGTGAATAGTAATTACCTTCGTCAATAGTAATTACCTTTACCAGACGTCGAACCACTTGTCGTTTCACATTATAGGCGTCGAACCACTTGTCGTTTCACATTACAAGCGTCGAACCACTTGTCGTTTCATATTACAGGCGTCGAACCACTTATCGTTTCACATTACAGGCGTCAAACCACTTTTCTTTTCACATCACCAATCGTCAAGCCACTTGCCTTTTTCACACGGCGGTGCTAAGCTAGAAATCTTCTACAAATAGAGGCCTAGTGCTTCATTATTTTTCATTTAATTTATTCAAGCTATAGAGAGAAAGTATAGAGAGAATAAGAGAAAGAAGAAGAGTATTTTGTTACAACACTCTGCAGATTCAATCTCCTACCAAAAGTAAGGGGTGTTATTCTTTCTTATTCATGAAGAGAACTGTTGTTATTCCATTGCTTATTATTCTATTGGAATAACTCAGTATAACGTGGTTTACCCTATACTTGGTGACATTTTTCTATTATTACATTTGGAACATCACATTCGTGTGTTTTACAGGACTGGTTAAAATCTTTATTATTATTCTGTTGGAACATCACATACATGTGTGTTTTACGCCGGACACGGTTCCATTCTTTATTATTCTGTTGGAATATCCTCGTCTGCATGCGTTTTTACGTCGGACTGGTTCCATTCTTTATTATTATGTTGGAATATCACATGCATGCGTTTTACGCCGGACTGGGTTCCGTTATTTATTGTTTCGTTGGAATAACTCGCTTGTGCGGTCTATCGCATGCATGGTGATTTCTTTTGTTATTCCATTCTTTATTATACCCGGTTGGTTAAAACATTGACTTCTATACTCCATGAAATTAGTGGAATATCCTTGATATTTGCGCTTCATCCATACCACTTTCATGGAAATATTCTTCTCGGTATTCTTGAATTTTACTCTACAAAGCGAAGATCATGTTGACAGTTTGGATGTTATTGGTTCCTAGATAAATTAATTCTTGAACTTGTTTTATTGAATTCTTATATCATTGTCATCATCCTCATGTTTTATATTATGTTGAAAGTCATCTATGGCACTGTAGTGCATAGATGGACTTGGTATGATAATGACCGAGAGATTATTGATTGTAATCATGACCGTAATGTTACAAATGATGTGGTAAAAATCCTCGATTGGTAGTAGTGCATTGATGGACAGTTGTTGGCATGATCATGACCATTAATGAATACACAAATATTCTTGGCCCCTTGATGCATGAATAATTGTGGTCGTGATACTAAAGAATATCCTCGTCAGAGTAGTAGCGAGGGGTGATTCGATGATGTGGAATATTTATTAAAGTTGAGTCTCGGCTATAACTTGATGAAAAACCTTTTAAATCATAAAAGAGAGTAGATTTTATTTTCTACTTGACTCTTTTAATGGATTCTTTGGTTCACATTGTAGTTAAACTTGACGCTCATTATATTTTATCGGTTTAAACTTTGTTGTAGGCTAATGATAATTTATTCTCGCATCATCTTAGTCATAATATTTCTTATCGAGCTAGTTGAGCTCACCCTTTCTTTCTTTGTTCTCTTGAGAAATGAGAATATAGTTGGGACGAGTCTGGGAGCGGAGTAATGGTCCGGAGGATAGCATTAGTAGTCCTCACTATTCGTGAAATAGTGTGATAATAATTGTAATGAGGACTCCTTTTGAGTTTGTATAATCTCTAGTAGACAATATTTGTATTCAAACTCACAGTTTATGTAGTATTGTACACGACAGTTATATTAGTAAGTTGTATTTAAATTCTGTACCATGTATCTGACTACCCAAGATGGGTGATGTATACCTAATTTTGGGGGCGTCACATTCCACAAAGCTAGAAATGCGAGACTTACAACTACACATATAACTAACACATAAATACTACTCAGAAAAATATAACATGCAATTATTATCTAACACATAAACATGCAAAAAATTTTAAACTAAACATGAAACTTTAAACTAAATATGCAATTACTATATGCAACTACCCTACTACCCAATACCCCAAAACTTATAATATTTATTGCCTCAATGAATGAAGGTATAGGATTAGAGAAACTCCCCTACTGCTCAGCTGCACCACCCTCTTCGGGTGGTGAATCTAGTGGTGGACGACCGTCCCAAACTGTGGCCACTCAAGCATGGTCCCCTGCTATGCAAATGCCACCGCTAGCGACCTTATCAAACCTATAGTGAACGCGACAAAATTGTCATACATTGTGTCAACTTTTCGCTAAAACCTTCGAAGCTGTCGATCCCTAGTAGCAGCAGTGGCTTGGGTTGACGTGCCTGCTTCATCCATTTTGGAGGGCTGTGATGATGGTTTATACGATGCAGGATGAAGAATAAAACCCTTTCCTCTTGGATGTGGAGTACCCCCTTGCCAATATTCAAATCTTGCTATTGTAGCATGCATAATGTCTTGGCTTGGGAAATGCAACTGCTCATCCGTCCACCTAATTCCTACTTTGGCACACAAATGGGTCACTATTGAAGCATGTGGAATACTGCCCGTGGTACTTCCCCGCATATATCTCATCATATTCTGATTCATCAGGTAACCTATGTCAATATCCTTGCCCACAATAATCCCCTATAGTATAATTACCCGCTCAACTGTAATCTCATGCTGATTAGAAGATGACATGATTTTTGCACACACAAAGAGATTCCAAGCCTTTGCATAACGATTGAGGGTAGAAGCTGAAAAGGTCTTAGGGTGATTAGTGCCCGGAGTGCATGTCCATTGAGTCCCTAGAATACACAAATTAGTGATCACAACATCCAAATCTGTCTCCAAACTTTTAACCTTCACCCAACTTATTCGTCCTGCCGGAGGGTCGGGTAAATTGAACACTTGGCAAATGGCTCTCAGTCTGTAGTCCACTTGAATCCCACGAACAAAAGAGAACCCATTCATTGTTTCCCTTGCATTTACATAAAACTCTCGCACAACAGCCATAGGTGAAGCCATTGGCGTAGAGCACACACCATGCCAACACCTTTCTCTAATCATCTGTACAAACTATCCATGTTGCGCATCTAGCTTGAACCCTCGCTCACAAATAAAGGACTTCCCTACAATTCGATTGTATTCAATTTGAGCATCCAAGTTGACAAATTTAGAGAAATCAACATTGTCACCACCTTGACTGCTTGCAGATGATGATTCTGGAGTGCAAGATCGAGCGCGCTTAGGACCCATTTGGAACTGATAAAGAAGAAGAAGACTTGCCTGGCAAAATCGTGAGTGATAACTGATGACTGAATACCCCCAAACTTATATTGCACAAACCCACTGAAACCATAGTTTTATAAATGTAGATGTTGAACGTGGGTAGGAGATTTGAAACGACAATCACGTAGTGGAGATGAGACATTACACTTTCACTTGGGAACGGTTTGGAGAGCAGTTATACGTTTTGTGGAGAGCAAGAGACTACGACTCTCTGTTATATCAAGTAATGGAAGATATGTGTTAAAACATGCCTTTAAAACTCAATTTTTTTCAAAATCCGGTGCCAGGCGCGGTCGCGCGAGTTTTCAATGAAGATGTGGCGCAGGTGCGCGATTGCCTTTTTTACCCAGACATGCAGCGCGGGCGCGTGAGTTGTTAAGGCCTACATAGCGCGACCGCGCGACCCTGCTTCCTGCACTTCCAATCTGCATCTTTCAATACATTAACATAGTGATGACTCCTTTCCAATTCACTTGCATAAACAGCAATTAACCATATCACAGGACGAACTATTGAATATGCAAGAATGACTATGTAATCATCATATTCCTTATACTATTCTCTAACATAGTCCTATGCAAATTCAGCTACCAACGGACTTATGCAGAACAAATCAAACTATCATACTTAAAAATTAAAATGAACTAACAAAAACAACCTAAACTGAATAAATAAAAAGTATAGATAGAAACAATGGGTTACCTCCCATCAAGCGCTAAGTTATAGTCAATTAGCTTGACTGTCTCTGACTCTCATGTTGAAGAAAGAATGGCGGTGACTTTCTGTCTGTCAACCTCGCCACCAAAGTAATGCTTCAGCCGCTGTCCATTCACCTTAAACGGCTTATCCGGAAACTTATCAAACACTTCTACCGCACCAGGGGGGAAAACTATCTTCACTGTGAATGGCCCTGACCATCTTGATTTGACCTTCCCAGGAAAAAATTTAAGTCTGGAATTGAAAAGCAAAACTCTTTGTCCCAACTCAAATGTTCTCTCTATGATCTTGCGATCATACCATTTCTTCACCCTCTCCTTGTATAGCTTTAAGTTTTCATACGCCTGTAATCAAAATTCATCCAACTCATTGAGTTGGATTAGGCGTTTCTCTCTTGCAGCTTTCAAATCAAAATTGAGCTTTCAAATCACCCAATATGCCTTATGCTCTAGCTCCATAGGAAGGTGACATGCCTTGCCATAAACTAGCTGAAAAGGCGACATGCGCAACGGAGTTTTGTACGCAGTCATATATGCCCAAACAACATCATCAAGCTTTAAGGACCAATCTTTTCTTATGGGATTCACAACCTTTTCTAGAATTCCCTTGATTTCACGATTTGAAACTTCTACTTGTCCATTCGTTTGCGGATGATAAGCTGTAGCAATTCGATGATTCACCCCATACTTAGCCAATAGAGTTATGAACTGCCTATTACAAAAATGACTGCCTTCATCACTAATGATGGCCCTTGGAGTCCCAAACCTCGTGAAAATACTCCTCTACAAAAATATAAGGACTACTTTGGCATCATTTGTTTGAAGAGTTGCCACTTCTACCCACTTCAACATATAATCCACTACTAATAGAATCTACAGATTTCCACATGAAGAAACGAAAGGACCCATGAAATCTATCCCCCACACATAAAAAATTTCCACTTCGAGGATTTTATTCAATGGCATTTCATTTCTCTTCGAAATGTTCCCGACTCTTTGACATCTGTCACATCTCTGGACGAAAGTGTAAGCATCCTTGAAAATTGTCAGCCAGTAGAATCCTGCTTGTAGCACTCTAGCCACTGTTCGCTCTCCACCGTAGTGACCACCATATAAAGAAAAATGACAATCCTGCAAAATCCTCTCTATCTTGCTATATGGGATACACCTCCTTATCATCTGATCAGCACATTATTTGAACGAATATGGTTCATCTCATATAAACCATTTAACATCAGGCAAGACTTTCTACTTTTGATGACCAACTAAGTTAGAAGGTACCATATTACTCACCAAGTAGTTCACTTAGTCTGCAAACCATGGCACTTCACAAACAACTATTCATCTAGGAAGGATTCATTAATTACAACTTTGTCATCTACCTCCCTTTTCGGATTCTCTAGTCGAGATAAGTGGTCCGCCACTTGGTTCTCAGTTCCCTTTTTGTCCTTGATCTCCAAATCAAACTCCTGCAACAATAATATCCATCTGATCAAACGGGGCTATGCATCCTTCTTCGCCACTAAATGTCGAATTGTCGTGTGATCCGTGTACACTATCACTCCAGTACCAATCAAATATGCTCGGAATTTATCAAAAGCATACACATCTGCCAATAATTCTTTCTCTGTGGTGGTGTAGTTCAACTGCGCATCCCTAAGGGTCTTGCTGGCATAGTAGATCACATGAAAAATCTTTTCCTTTCTCTGACCCAAAACAGCCCCCACAGTATAATCACTGCCATCACACATTAATTCGAATGGCAGGTCCCAATCCGGTGTTGTAATGACTAGTGCGGAAGTTAACTTCCCTTTCAAGTGCTCAAATGCAGTTACGCAATCCTCATCAAATTTGAACTGAGCATCCTTCTCTAATAAACTACAAAGTGGTTTAGTTATCTTGGAGAAGTCTTTAATGAATCTGCGGTAAAAGCCTGCATGTCCAAGAAAACTTCGAACACCTTTAACTGAAGTTGGTGGCGGCAAATTATCAATAGTATCTAATTTAGCTCTGTCCAACTCAAGTCCCTTCTTTAAAACTTTGTGTCCCAAAATAATTCCTTCTTGTACCATAAAATGGCAGTTTTCCCAATTCAATACTAAATTTGTTTCAACACATCTTCTCAACACCATTACCAAATTATCAAGGCATAGATCAAAAGAATCTCCAAACACTGAGAAATCATCCATAAATACCTCCACATTCTGTTCCACCATATCTGAAAAGATAGCCATCATACATCTCTAAAAGGTGGCTGGAGCATTGCACAAACCGAAAGACATCCTTCTAAAAGCAAAAGTGTCGTATGGAGATATAAAGGTTGTCTTTTCTTGGTCCTCTAGTGCAATAACAATTCTATTATAGCCTGAGTATCCATCCAGACGGCAATAAAACTCATGACCTGCCAGTCTATCCAACATCTGATCGATAAATGGCAGTGGGAAGTGATATTTCCTTGTAGCTTTGTTCATCCTGCGGTAGTCCATGCAGACTCTCCACCCCATCGCTGTTCTTGTTTGAATCAACTCATTATTCTCATTAGAAACCATGGTTATACCACCCTTCTTTGGTACACATTGCACTGGGCTCACCCATGAACTATCTAAAATCAGATATATTATGCCTGCATCCAGGCATTTAAGTATTTCTTTCTTGACCACTTCTTTCATGATCGGATTAAGTCTTCTTTGCTGCTCCACCGATTACTTGCTATCATCTTCCAGCAGGATCTTATGCATGCAAAAAGAAGGGCTAGTCCCATTTATATCTGTTATAGTCCATCCAATAGCTGACTTGAACTCTCTATGAACTCGTAGTAGTTTTCTTCCTGAAAAGATGTTAGTGCAGAAGAAATAATCACAAGTAACTTTGAATCTTTATTTAAAAATGCATACCTAAAATGGTCTGGAAGTGGTTTCAATTCAAGTTCTGGAGGTGTCTCAAGAGATGGCTTCAATTTCACTGACGTCTCTCCAGCTTTCTTTAATGGCTCAACAGGAGTTTGGAATTTTCTGAATTGTGGAGTAGTATCAAGAAAGTGCACAATTTCTTCAAATTCCTCATCCTCTAATTCTAAATTTCCAGCCATAACACTTCTCAACGGTTCACGATCCATCAAACCCTCTATTTCAACATTTAAGACCTTGTCCACCAAGTCAACCCTGAAGCATTCCTCTTCATCTGTTAGGAATTTCATTGCCTTGAATACGTTAAAGGTAATTTCCTGATCATGAACACGCATTGTGAGTTCCCCTTTCTGAACTTCTATCAAGGTCCTTCCTGTGGCTAGGAATGGTCTTCCAAGTATTATCGGTATTCTCCTATCTTCTTCATAATCTAAAATGATAAAATCAGCCAGAAAAATGAACTTATCCACTTTTACCAAAACATCTTCAATAATTCCCCGTAGATAAGTGATTGACCTGTCAGCAAGCTACAACGAAATATTTGTCGGCCTTGGAGCCGACAATCCCCACTGATTCAATACTGAAAAGGGCATCAAATTAATATTTGCCCCAAGATCACACAAACACTTGCTGAAACTCATTTTTTCAATTATGCATGGAATTATGAAACTGCCCAGATCCTTCAGCTTCGGAGGTAATTTGCGTTGAAGCACTGCACTGCATTCCTCAGTTAAGGCTAGTATCTCAAAATCTTCTAATCTCTTCTTCCTCGACAAGATACCCTTCATGAACTTTGCATAACTCAACATCTGTTCCAATGCCTCAGCAAAAGGTATGTTAATTTATAGCTTTATAAAGACCTCCAAGAACTTACTAAACTGCTTATCTTCCCTCTGCTTATTCAATCTCTGTGGATACGGAATAGGAGGGTGAACTATTGGTGTTTGATTCACAGGCTTCTCAATTGAAGCTGCTTTATTATCCTCTTCCTGCTATTGTCTAGAACCTGCATTATTTTCTTCCTTCTCAGACAAATTTCCTGTCTCGCGCGGCCGCGCGTCTTCCCCTTGTAAACATGGTGCGGCCGCACCATGCTGATTTCCTATAACTTATTTCCCAGACCTAAGTGTGATCGCTTGACATTGTTCCTTTCCTTCTCTTCTTGGATTTGCCTCTGTGGTAATTGGCAATGAACCCTGGGGCCTGTTGTTAAACATGCTCGCCATTTGACCCATTTGAGTTTCCAGATTTTTGATAGCCACTGCTTGGCTTTTAGTCATCACTCCTGTGTTTGCCATGTACTTCATCGTCATCTCCTCCATCTCTGACTTCTTTTCTTGCTGAGGAGCAGCTAGAGTATGATGTTGTTGGTGAGAGAATCCCGGTGGATAAGGTGGTCTTGGTGCAAACTGTTGCTGAGCTGACTGTGACTGAAATTGATTACTCAGTTGAAACTGATTCTGTTGATTTCCTTGATTATTTGACCAACTGAAGTTTGGATGGTTGCGGTTGTTGGAGTTGTATATGTTCTAAAATTGTCCTTGATCCTTTCGGTAGTTGCTCACATACTGTACTGACTCCGAACTAATAGCACATTGGTCCGTAGAATGTGATCCTGCACAAATCTCACATATAAAGGCAACTATCTTCGCCTTAGTCTCTGTCAAAGAGTCAATCTTCTTCGCCATAGATGCCATCTGTGCTGACAATTCAGTGATAACATCCACTTCTAACAAACCTGCAACTTTGGCCTGTGGCATCCTGGCTGTAGGATTTTGGAAATCATTAGTTGCCATTGTCTCAATGAGGTTACATGCCTCTTCATAGCTCTTCGCCCCTAAAGCTCCTCTTGCAGCTGCATCTACAATAGGCCAGGACTGCCATCCAAATCCATTATAAAATGTGTTGATAACCATCCAATTTGGCATGCTATGGTGTGGACATTTCCTTAGCATCTCTTTGTATCTCTCCTAGGCTTCATATAGTGATTCACCCTATTGCTGCTCAAACTGGGAAATTGTTGTCCTCATCTTCGCAGTCTTAGCCATTGGGAAAATTTTGGCTAAGAATTTCTGTGCTAGGTCCTCTCATGTGGTTATACATCCGGAAGGTAAAGAATGAAGCCAACTTCTTGCTTTATCCCACAATGAGCCTTAGTCTGATTGCATCCTCTGTCACCCCATTATATCTGAAAATATCACATACTTTAATAAAGCTCAACAGGTGCTCATTAGGATCATCTGTAGCAGCACCCCCAAACTGTACCGAATTCTGCACCATTTGATTAGTGCACGGCTTTATCTCGAAGGTATTAGCTGCTATTACTGGTCTAACTATACTTGACTGTAGTCCATTAATATTCGGCATCGAATAGTCTCTCAAAGCCCTATTCTCCTCTCTTTGCTCTTCCCTTTGTCCTTCGGCTGCCATATTAGATGTTGTGGCCTCTAACTGTGCTTGTATATTTCTACGCGCTCTTGATTTCCACCCTCTACTATTAATGTCGTCCTGTGCAGGTATCACCTCAAAATTGGATGATCGCGTGTGCATAAAATATATACAAGTACCTAAAATAAAAACAAAAACAAAAATAGAAATGAGATAAGATTAGATTTGTCTAAGTCATACAAATTTAGCTTAAAACTGATGATAATAATACAATTAAACGCCTTTCCCCGACAACGCCGCCAAAAACTTGTTGCCTCCTTTTTAGTTTTAATAAAAGGACTCTAACTCATGCAAGCATACATGGGTCAACAAGTCAACAAGTAGTACAGAGTAAGAACAGTATCGATCCACGGAGAAAGGTTTCCAAATTAAATTATTATGCATCAATTGTATAACTATTTCTTATATTCTTAAAATAAGGCTTACAATTTTGAATTAATCTAAATTGAATAATGAATGAAATAATATTAATAGAATAATTTATCAAAGATGGAAATAATAGGATTCTAACTTCATTTTATATTTCATCTAAATATTACCCTCATCCAAGATTATACACGTATCATGGAAAATTAGTCAAGAGCACGAATGTAGACATAACCATTTTTCAATGCATTATGACGTGCTTACATAACCTCTACATGCAATAGAAATCATTTAATCATCAATAAAACAAAAATCACTATATTTCTATGTGAAATTGCAGCAATATTGAATTGAAGTACAAGCTCTTCTGTTACTACACACAGTGAAACAATATATTTCTATCTACTTCACAAAATATAAATCTAAATAATTCAGCCTCATACACGCATGCTATCATGATTACAACCATACTCACATGTCATTTTTCAATTCCATATAAGTACATAAAATGAATGGTGATCAAACATTCATGCAATCAAATCAATCATAATAGAAATTACAATGATAACAAACAATCAAGTAATCAGGTCATTGACTTTAGACTACATATCAAAATCCGTAAGAATCCTATAATGGAATCTAGTTCATTTCTGAACCGAAAGCCATTATGGGATTATAGCAACACATGGAAAATAAGTATAACAATTGAAGAAGAAGATAGAATCGATCAAACCCAATTGCAGTTTATATCCCCAAATGTTGTTCAAATCTCCAATATTTTCCAGTAAAATGAAATGGATTTTTTAATAATTAAATTCTCAAGAAGATGTAGAAAATATTAATTCTATGCTCAAATCCTCTTTGGAAATTCGTTCAATGCTTGGAACCCTAGTTCCTTAGTCTAAAACTGATAAAAACTAAAGATAATCGCATCTAGTACCAACCAGAGTAGTTTATGTCAATACAAACACTTCCAATTTCAAATATTAAATTAAGTCAAACAACAGCTGCAGATGACACGTGCGGCCGTGCAAGGCTCTAGTCCAAAAGCAGCAAGGCGCGCTGGTAGCTTTAAAGCCTGCGAGTGTGTGGCGTGGGCACATGATTTCTACCTCATTTAGCTGCGCGGCCACGCGGCTTCTGTGTCCTGCCTTCTTATGTTCTGCTACTGTTTCTTGTTTTCCACCGCTTGGTGCTAGCTCTTCCACCACTGCTCAGTTCAGTATCTCTACTCGTTCCTCATGTCACACTTTTATTAGTCTCGTGTCATGCCCATGAAATTGTACATGTTCCAGTCAAAATTCACATTCAGAGAATTTTGCGTACAACTTTTCTTTTCGTAGCGTCGCTAGCATCAAACGTAAGTGTTCCACATGTTCTTCTTGAGATTTGGAGTATACCAAAATATCATCGATGAATACCACCACAAACTTATCTAAAATTAGTTTAAACACCCTATTCATCAAATCCATGAATGCAGTAGGGGCGTTTGTCAAACCAAAAGACATTACTAGAAACTCATAATGTCCATACCGAGTTCAGAATGACGTTTTCGGTACATCTTCCTTCCTTACTTTCAATGGGTTATATCCACTTCTCACATCTATTTTCGAGAAATATCTAGCACCCTTTAACTGATCAAACAAGTCATCTATTCTTGGCAACAAATACTTATTTTTAATACTAACTTTGTTTAATTCCCTATAATCAATGCAAAGACGCATTGACCCATCCTTCTTCTTTGTGAATAACACCGATGCTCCCCACGGTGATACACTAGGCTGAATATATTTCTTATCTAGCAGTTCTTACAATTGCACCAACAATTCCTTCATCTCTACTGGAGCCATTCTGTACGGTACCTTCAATATTGGAGCAGTTCTTGGTGCTAAGTCGGTCACAAACTCGATCTCTTCGTCACGCAGAAGTCCTGGCAAATCTTCTATAAATATGTCCACAAAATCCATAACCACTGGTATTTCCTCCAGTTTCACTCCCTTCTTCTTCTGACTATCGACTATGTGAGCTAAGTATCCTACACAGCCTTAACTCAATAACTTTTTGGCCTGCATAATCATCAGACATTTCATTTGTCTAGGCGATTTTCCACTATAGGAAACTACCTTTGACGGAGTCAAAAGGTTTACACATTTCTTTTGGCAATCAATTATCGCTCCATAATTAAATAGTTAATCCATTCCCAATATAACGTCAAACTCTCCAAGTTTTATCAGGATTAAATCTATTATCATAACAATCCCCTTAATATTCACCCTACAATTCTTTTATACGAACCTAACAGGAATTTGTAGGGTTTTCGGCACATCAAAGCAATGCACAGCGGAAAATAAATTGAACAAGACAAAATCTGAAACCCAAACAGGATCCATGCGATACAGAAATTAATTCAGTGTGTAAGAGATTATACTGATTATGAAGCTGGAATTGATGCGATCGAATCTCCAACGCAATCTGAATGAACTAGCTCTCTACGGTATACACACGAATGCCCGCGAATCGTCTCATGATTCTGCTATAAAAGGGTGTTGCGGTACTAGACACCAAAAGATCAGGATTTTTTTCAAAGGTTTTCTCTCTAGTATCTATCTAAGAGTGGCTAGGGTTTGTAAGGTTATGATATATTACCTAAATGGCTGTTATATATCATATATATACCAGTTAAAAGGAATTAATCAACAACCTAATTTCATAAAATCTCAATATATATATATATATATATATATTAATCTTACTTAATTAATATACCTATATATAAATTATCCTATTATTTTAAAATTTTAATTTAAATACTATCAATCATATTGACATATTTAAATCTTTACAATTTAAATTAATTCCCTTTTAATTACGTTCTAAGTGTGTGACCCTATATGTTATTATTACATTGGATATAATTTTAAAATCATATTATAAAATTATAAACAGTGAGCGACATCTAGTAATGCATCACTGCTACCCAAGTAATAATAAGTTCGATGATTTGATGCAACCTTTTCGTGACCAATGTTTCAATGTAATTTAATCCTTTTAACCATAATATCCTAGATTAAACTCGAGTTATGAAATGTGTCATACTCTTTATAATTTAATCTGAGTTTTTTCTTGATCAATGAGTAGACTATATGAAACAAATCACTATTTGAGTATGGTCATGCATTTCATAGTCCTACTCAATCAAGAGGCCTATGGATATCACCACTAATACATAGGAGGGTTAAATTCCATCTAGATCACTCATATTCCTCACACGATTCATGATGTACCCAATAATCACCTTTATAGTCCACCCTATTAAAGGTGACCTTTGATGATATCAAAGCACATAAATTTTTGTGTAGTAATATAGTGATTTCAGGTCAGAGGATCATTACATCATTGTCACTATGAGAATCGCTAATGACAATTCACATAATGCTCCACAAAAAATTCTTATGGTGTGTTTCTCTAGTACATCGTTGTCTAACATGTACCTGTGCATTGACTTAATATCTCATATATTTATGACCAATGAGATTTGGTCATCAGTCAATCCACATACTATTCTCAATGTATCATTGTTGTCCCATCAACAATAATACTCGACTAGGGACTTTTAAGAATAATGATACTAATTATAATTATATAATCTCATGTTCAAGTCACATACTTAAACTATATAATTTGTATCACTATTCTAAGGAATTTTATTATGTTAACATTTATATAATGCAGTAAATAAAACCATAATAAAATCATTCATGTATTCAATCAAATATAATATCAAAATGTTAAGCAATTATATCAAATAATTGGCCTCTAGGGCACAAACTCTAACAGTCTCCCACTTGCACTAGAGCCAATCACTCATGTATCTAATACCCATGAAACTAGTGTGACCTTCGTACTTCTGCTGTGATAAAGCCTTGGTCAGTGGATCTGCAACATTATCATTTGTTGGTACTCTTCCTATATGTACATCTCTTCTATCAATGATTTCACAGATGATATGGTACCGCCTAAGTATATGCTTGAATCGTTTGTAAGATCTGGGTTCTTTAGCATGTGCAATGGCTCCATTATTATCATAGTATAGCTTAATTGGATCAATAATGGTTGGAACAACACCAAGTTCAGTGACAAACTTTTTAATCCATACAACCTCCTTAAGGCGCACTAGAAAAAGAATATACTCGACCTCGGTTGTAGAAAACGGCCTCGTCTCTTGCTTGAACTCTTCCGACTAATGACACCACCATTAAGGCAAAACACAAAACCTGACTAAGACTTATAGTCATCATTGTCAGACTGGAAACTAGCATTTGTGTAACCCTTTACTACCAGTTTGTCTTCACCTCCATATACCAAGAACGAATCCTTAGTCCTTTTTTTTACGTATTTGAGGATATTCTTGACTCCTGTCTAGTGACCTTCACATGGATTTGACTGGTATCTGCTCATCATGGTCAAAGTATACGAGACATCCGGACGAGTACATATCATTTCATACATGATAGATCCTATTGCCGAAGCATAAGGGATTTTTCTCATACGCTCCACATCATCTTGTGATTTAGGACATTGGGCCTTAGAGATCTTTACTCCATGAGTCATGGGTAAGTGTCCTCTTTTTGCCTCTTGCATGCTGAATAGTTTCAGTACTTTATCAATATATATACTCTGACTTAGGCCGAGCATTTTTCTCGATCTATCTCGATAGATCCTGATACCTAAAATGTAGGATGCATCGCTTAAATCTTTCATGGAGAAACATTTTCATAACCATGTTTTACAGCCTGTAATGAAGGAATGTCATTCCTAATAATTATTATGTCGTCAACATATAATACCAGGAATACAATGTGACTCCCACTAACCTTCTTATACACACAAGGTTCATCTCCATTTTTAATAAAGCCAAACTCTTTGACTGCTTCATCAAATTGAAGATTCCAACTCCGAGATGTTTGCTTCAATCCATAAATGGATCGATGCAGCTTACATTACTTTCCAGCATCCTTTGGAGTGACAAAACCCTCAGGTTATGTCATGTACACATCCTCAAGAAGATTTTGTTAAGGAAAGCAGTTTTGACATCCATCTGCCAGATTTCGTAATCATAAAAGGTTGCAATAGCAAGTAAGATCCTGATGGATTTAACCATTGCCACTAGAGAGAAGGTTTCATCATAGTCAACACCTTGAACTTGTTTGTAACCTTTTGCTACCAGTCGGCCATTGTAGGTTTGTATATTACAATCCATGTCGGTTTTTTTCTTAAAACCCCACTTGCACCCTATTTGTTTTACCCATTTGAGTGGATCAACCATAGTCCATACTTAGTTAGTATACATGGAGTCCATTTTAGATCTCATAGCTTCAAGCCATTTCTAAGAATCTGGTCCATTCGTAGCTTCGTGGTAGGAAGCAGGCTCATCCTGATCTATGAGCATCACATCGCCGTTTTGAGTCAAAAGATATCCATAATATCTCTCGGGCTCTTGGCGTGTCCTACCAGATCTACGAATTCCTTGTGTAATTTGAGCAGCTTCACTTTCCATAATATCTTGTGGTTCCTGTTCACGTTCCAACTCAGGTTCAATGATATTTTGTGGTTCTCGAATTTCTTCGAGTTCTACTTTCTTCCTACTGTTTCCTTTAAAGACAAATTCTATTTCTAGAAAAATATCAATTCGAGTAACAAACACTTTGTTCTCAGAAGGTTTATAGAAATAATACCCTTTTGTTTCCTTTGGATATCCCACAAAATTGCATTTGTCAGATTTGGGTCCGAGCTTGTAAGAATCCAGACGTTTTACAAACGCCTCGCAACCCCAAATATTCATGAACAACATACTAGGACGTTTTCCTAGTCCACATCTCATATGGTGTCTTATGAACCATCTTTATAGAAACACGTTTAAGTGTGAATGCAGCTGTCTCTAGGGCATGACCCTAAAAGCTTATTGGAAGATCTACATGACTCATCATTGATCATACAATGTCCAACAAGGTGCGATTCCTCCTCTCAGATACGCCATTCCATTGTGGTGTTCTAGGTAGAGTAAGATGTGATATAATATCACACTCCTTTAGAAGGTCATCAAAGTCTTGGCTTAAGTATTCACCTCCTCTATCAGATCGAAGGGCTTTTATGCTTTTTCCAAATTGGTTTTGAACTTCATTCTTGAATTCCTTGAACTTTTTAGAGGATTTGGATTTGTGTCTTATAAGATACACATATCCATATCTACTAAAGTCGTCAGTAAATGTAATGAAGTAATGAAACCTACCTCTTACTAACGAACTCATGGGACCACATACGTCACTATGTATAAGTCCCAATATATCGCTAACCCGTTCACTGTGTCCATTGAAATGGGCTTTAGTCATCTTGCCTAATAAACAAGACTCACATCTTTCATATGATTCAAAATCAAATGAATCCAAAAACCCATCTTTATGGAGTTTGGATATGCGTTTCTCATTTATATGGCCTAAACGACAATGCCAGTGATATGTCGGATTTGAATCATTTGATTTAAATCGTTTTGTATTTATGTTATAGATAGACATTTCTAAATCAAGAATATAAAGACCATTAAACAATTGTGCAACACCATAGCATATATCATTTAAGTAAAACGAACAATGATTGTTCTTTATTATAAATGAAAAACCTTTCTTGTCCAAACAAGAAACAAAAGTAATCTTTTTGCTTATAGCAGGTACATAATAACAATCTTCTAATTCTAATAATAGCCCAGTGGGCAAAGATAAATGATACGTTCCTATGGCTAGTGCAACAACTTTTGCTCCATTCCTAACACATAAGTTAACTTCTCCTTTCGCCAAAGTCCTACTCCTTCAGAGTTCCTGTACATTAACAAAATTGTGAGAACCACATCCAGTATCCAATACCCATGATGTAGAAGTAGACAAGTTGACTTCTATAACATATATACCTGAATCAGAAGTCATACTTCCTTTCCTTTTCTTCACTTCTTCCAAATACGAATGACAATTCCTCTTCCAGTGTCTAGGTTTTCCACAGAAGTGACAATCACCTTCTTTAGCCACCCCACCTTTAGGTTTTAAAGCCTGTTTGGTTTTGGAATTAGGTTGGGCACTAGATTTAGATCATATCTTCTTCTTGCCTTTCCAATTTCCCTTAGCATTCCCATTTTGGACCATCATTATGGGATCGGGTCCTCCCTTTTTCATGTTGTTCTTGGCAGTTCTTAACATGCTCAACAACTCAATAAATGGTTTCTCAATTTCATTCATTAGATAATTCATAACAAATTGAGAGTAGCTGATGTTCAAAGATTGTAAAACAAGATCAGTTTGGGCTTCCGGAGTGATTGGAAAACCCAACCTATCAAGGTACTCAATATACCCAATCATTTTTATCATATGTGGACCAACTGGATCACGTTCACCCATCTTGCAGTGATACAATGCTTTGCTTGTATCATACCTCTCCTGTCGAGCATGCCCTTCGAACAATTTCTTGAGATGCTCGATTATCTAATAAGCATCTATCAACTCATGTTTGCTTCTGAAGCTCAGTGTTCATAGTTGCTAGCATGAGACAACTCATGTCCAGAGCATCATCTCGATGCTTCTTGTAAGTATCATGCTCTACACGTCGTGTAGTATCAGCTGGTGCTGCAGGAATGGGCTTTTCAATGACATAAAGCTTGAGCTCTTGTTTGAGGACAATCCTCAAGTTCGTATGCTAGTCAAGGAAATTAATTCCACTCAGCTTATCCTTCTCAAGGACTAATCGTAGTGAAAGACTACTTGTGTTGTTGTTGTTTGCCATTAATATCTACAATTTATAAGTGCCAAAATAATAAGTCTAATTGCAGAGTTGATATTATGTAATTGATAACAGTACATTCAAAATATACCTCCCACTATTTTATTCAAATTAATAGCCCTTACCATTAATTCGGAAAGCATTTTCTATTAAATCTTTCTAGTGAGCCAAGATCCATATTTCATTATGACTTAAGTTAGCTTTGGCTAATCTCTTAAAACACAATTATTTAGGTAGACAACGCTTTTGTCAATTATATCATATATAACTCTTGGATAGTTTGGTAAACAACATTTATTTATAGTCCATCTAATGGTACCTACTAAACTTTATGCCTCTAAGTCCACAATCCTATTGAGATAACTTAGTTAAGTCGGGCCCGATGATTTTAACAGTTTGGATATCACAATTATCCTATCGCATCTTACCTAGATAAATAGGGTATTTTTGTTTGGCAAACCTGCATCTATTGATTAAGGTCTTGGTGAGTGTTATTCATTGGAAGGCATCTGATTTAGACTTAATAATTTAATGAGGGATTTTATTAATAAATTTAGATATCACAAATTTTTAATCTTATTAAGCATGCACATTATTTATCATATCATATACAAGCATAAATAAAGTGCAAAATAAAATGTGTCATAGTTATGGCCCAATCCACTGTCAATCTTTTCAAGCTAATGAAAGATTGAAGGTCAATCCAAGGTGGTAAAAGATCTTCAAATAAGTAGCTTCCTTGGATCTTCCTCAAGCATGTGCCTCCTCTCCATCATCATCTTTCCATTGTGTCCTTCATCTTGTCATCTTCATAATAATAGATTATTACATAACATAAATAAACCTCGAGTTACATTCGAGGGGATTTAGATGAGAAGAGAATATTACATTAGAATTTATAGAAAGGCACGACATGCAAGCCATATTTCAAAACCAAAAACCACTAACCTATGGGTCAAAAGGTCATAATTGTGCACCATGCATATCACAATAAGCACATAACAGTTTATATATAATAAAAGAAAACTATATATCAAATATTGGGGTCACGACCATAAATGCGCTTCTGACGAGGATGGTGGGGGGTGGGGGTATCCAGGGGATCTCCCCTGGCGGTGGTCTGGTGATCGATCAATGGTGGGTGGTCTCATGAGGCCCAATCGAAATTTGGTAAAGGGAGCGGCGCCTCTGTATTGTAGAATTTTTCCATACGAATCTCTAAAACAGTTTCAGAATCATATATTTAATCCACCAAAATACTCATAATAATAATACACCCAGTACATATCATATATGTCCAGTTTCAATTAATCATACTAAGTTGTATATTGTTATTACGCCATTTAAGAAACAATTAACAGAACTTCATATACATGCATATCTATTACTGATATTCATAATACCAGAATATGCTGATTACATAATATTATAAATTCAATTTCAGATCGATAAAATTGTATCATTAAATATCATATATATCGAAAACAATATAATCAATTTCAGATCGGTAAAATTATATCATCAGATATCATATATATCGAAAATAATAAAACAAGTAATCTGAATTAATCATTTCGCAAATAGCTCTGATACCACTATAGGGTTTTCGGCACATCAAAGCAATGCACAATGGAAAATAAATTGAACAAGACAAAATCTGAAACCCAAACAGGATCCATGTGAAATAGAAATTAATTCAGTGTGTAAGTGATTATACCGATTATGAAGCTGGAATTGATGCGATCAAATCTCCAACTCAATCCGAATGACCTACGTCTCTACGGTATCCACATGAACGCCCGCGAACCGTCTCACGATTCTGCTATAAAAGGGTGTTGTGGTAGTAGCCACCAAAAGATAAGGATTTTCTTCAAAGGTTTTCTCTCTAGTCTCTCTCTAAGAGCGGCTAGGGTTTGTAAGGTTATGATATATTACCTAAACGGCTGCTATATATCATATATAGCAGTTAAAAAGAATTAATCAAAACCTAATTTCATAAAATCCAATTTATATATATATATATATATATATATATATATATATATATATCTTAATTAAGTCTTACTTAATTAATATACCTATATAAAAATTATCCTATTAATTTAAATTAAGTAATATAAATACTATTAATCATATTGACATATTTAAATCTTTACAATTTAAATTAATTCCCTTTTAATTATTTTCCATGTGTGTGACCTTATAGGTTATTATTACGTTAGCAATAATTTTAAAATCATATTATAAAATTATAAACAGTGAGCAGAATCTAGTAATGCATCACTCCTACCCAAGTAATAATAAGATCGATGATTTGATGCAACCTTTTTATGACCAATAATTAAATGTTTATTTAATTCTTTTAACCTTAATATCCTAGATTAAACTCGAGTCATAGAATGTGTCATACTCTTCATAATTTAATCTGAGTTTTTTCTTGATCAAAGAGTAGACTATATGAAACAAATCACTATTTGAGCATAGCTATGCATTTCATAGTCCTACTCAATCAAGAGGCCTATGGATATCACCCCTAATACATAGGAGGGTAAAATTACATCTAGATCACTCATATTTCTCACACGATTCATGATGTACCCAATAATCACCTTTATAGTCCACCTTATTAAAGGTGCCCTTTGATGATATCAAAGCACATAAATTCTCGTGTTAGTAATATAGTGATTTCAGGTCAGAGGATCATTACATCATTGTCACTATGAGAATTGCTAATGACACTTTGTAAAATGCTCCACATAGAATTCTCATGGTGGGTCTGTTCAGTACATCGTTCTCTAACATGTACCTATGCATTGACTTAATATTTCATATATTTATGACCAATGAGATTTGGTCATCAGTCAATCCACATAATAGTCTCAATGCATCATTGTTGTCCCATCAACAATGATACTCGACTAGGGACTTTTAAGAATAATGATACTAATTATAATTATATAATCTCATGTTCAAGTCACATACTTGAAACTATATAATTTGTATCACTATTCTAAGGAATTTTATTATGTTAACATTTATATTACGCAGTAAATAAAATCATAATAAAATAATTCATTTATTCAATCAAATATAATATCAAAATGTTAAGCAATTATACCAAATAATTGGCCTCTAGGCACAAACTCTAACAGAATTACCTCTCTATTCGTAATTTCTATGTTTAAAGGGAAATTCAACTCTTTACTAGGTAATTCTAACCTCTTAGAAAATTCTTTAGATATAAACGAGCAAGTAGCACCCGAATCAAATAATACATATGCATTTATATCATTGAGTGGGATAATACCTGGCACAACATCTTTTGATTGCACCGCGTCCTACACTATCATGTTGAAGGCTCTGGCTGTGGGCTTAGTTGAAGACGTTGGTACTCATTTGTGGGGCAAGGCATGTATCATGCGGCAAAGTGTGCATGACAATGGCGACGATCAAGGCGTTGTGCGCATGAGGTCGGCAATCGAGCTTGACACTTAGTCATTTAAGATGTAATGAGCAGCATTGTGTAGCAGTGGGTGACACTAGGCAGCATGTTAGGTCATTGTGCAGCAAATGGGCTATGTCACAAAACTTACGAATCTAGAGAGGTGCAGATTATGCTTCCTCGAGGCATGTGTCGATGTCTAGTGATGGAAATTTTGAAATTTTCATAAGTGATACTATAGGGGGGGTGCTCCGTGAAGGTCACCTAGGAACATGGGCAGGTGCCACGGGCGATGAGTGTTGGACATTGGGACATTGTTGGGCTCCCCTAGAATAATGTCTAACATCGGATTGTGGCTTTGAATCGAATCAAAAACTTGTTCATGGGCTGGGATTGAACGAGCAAGAACATTACTGAGCGTGGCATCGGTTGGGCATTGCATAGGCGTGCTCCTAGCATGTCAAGGCATGACTTGGGCGATGCCCAACATGCAAAAAGGCTATAACATGTGGATAGCCGTACGGGCTGGACGTGCAGAGCAAACTTGGACAACACCTTGGGTAAGTGTTGGGCTAGTGGGAAATTTGTGTGCCAAATGGACATCATCTTGTGGCAACATGATTCGGCAACATGATGATGAGACATAGTGGGTTGAGACAACAACAATATGGGCTAACACTAGTGGGTGAAGGACATAAAAAAGGTTGGTTGACACTATGGGCAGTTTGGATTGGATGATTGGAGCATGACTGGCGGTAGCCGGTTGTTGTGGGTCACATTGGCGGTAACCTCCATGCACATTTGGCGTGTCTCGCCCGATTGCACATCATGGGGTGCCTAACACCTGCTGGTGGGCGGTTGATGGGAAATTGCACATCACAGGGCGCACACATCTGCTAGTGGGCAGTTGAGGAGTAGTTGATGGGCAGTTACACATCATGGGGAGCACACATCTGCTAGTGAGCAGTTGCTGATTCAAAATGCTAGTTTCCTATTAGTTTTGAATGACCTAGCAGTTAGGGGTGTCAACTGCAGCCTAATGTGTATATATATGTACAACCATGGGCTTGGAAAGGCATGTGAGATCACTGAACAAGTGTAGCCTGCGAGCCCTAGTCATATAGTGTAATCCTTGTTATTGAGTGAGCAATAAAAGGTTGGGATGTTGTCCTATAAACACTGTGTATGCTAATGTGCGTGGATTATATAAACAGACTATGCTTGTGTGATTGACAGGTTGCTGACTTGTTGGGCGAACCAGTGCATCACAAGGAGGACATAGATACATGAAAAAAAAGTGTCAGATTGTGCACCCTGTGACAATTGGTTTCAGAGCTTCGTTAGAGAACGATGGAGAATAATACTATTTGGATCAAAGAACTGCAAGAGAAGTTGCAGGCGTTTGAAACTTATGTGGGCACATGGTTGGTTGGTTGGTGAAGAAGGTTCTCTAGCAGACCAGTTTAGATCATCATCTGCTCTCCTGGAGAACTTTCATGCTGAAGTAGCTGAACATGTCGTGGAGTTCAACAAGAAGTTGGACGACATAGCTCTTGATGTGTTTGCTGTCACGAATCGGACACTCGATGTTTCTGAATAATTCAAAAGAATGTCTGAAGACATGGAACTAGTCAAACGTGTTGTGGCTGGTAGTCCAGTGAGCGAAGATGGAAAACATTCAAAGTTGCGAGTCCCTGAACCCAAATCCTTTAGAGGCAGTAGAAATGCCAAGGAATTGGAAAATTTCTTATGGGACATGGAGAAATATTTTGTGGCTGCCCATATCCTAGACCGAGAGAAGGTCACGATTACAAGCATGTACCTGACGTAGGATGCAAAACTTTGGTGGCGAACTCGGACTGAGGATGATGTTAGTGTGGGCAGGCCAAAGATTGAGATGTGGGAAGTTCTCAAAAAGGAAATGAAGGATCAGTTCCTACCTCTTAATAATTCATGGCTGACAAGAGATACCTTGAAGCATTTGAAACAGACAAGATCTGTTCGGGAGTATGTGAAGGAGTTTAGTTCTTTGATGTTGGACATCAAGAACATTTCTGAGGAAGACAAATTGTTCAATTTCATGTCGGGTTTACAATAGTGGGTGCAGACTAAGTTGCGTAGACAAGGTGTCAAAGACTTGCCTACAACAATTATAGCGGTTGATAGTCTGGTGGACTATAAGTACTATGGTCCCAATGCTGTTGATCGTAAGAAAAAGCAGATGGGTAAGAAAGATAAGGGCGATTCCAAGGATGTCAAGAAGGACAAGAAATCAAAGAAAGGTGGAGACAAGCAGTCCAAGCCCAAAAGTGATGGACAGTCCAAGGACAAAAGCAAGGGCTGCTTCATATGTGGAGGTCCCCAACGGATGAGGGAATGCCCAAAGAAATAAAAGGTGAATGCCCAGGTTGCTAATGACTCGAATGATGAAGGAACATCAGATGGTCCAAGAATGAACCCATTGTAACTGTTGGGTAGACCCAAAAGGCAAAGACACCCACTCCACGTTGACTGGTATATGTGTTAGTGGTTTTTAATTGCCATGAAGTATTGGCCATGGTAGATACTGTTGCTACCAATAATTTTGTTGCTGAGAGGGTGGTGGACAATTTGAAGTTAAACTTGTAACAGAATGCAAGTAAAATTAAGGGTGTGAATTCTAAGGCTAAACCAATCTGTGGCACAGTTGTGGTGGATTTGAAGGTTGACCCATGGAAAGGAAAGTGCAACTTGATGGCTGTTCCTTTGGATGAATTTGATCTCATCCTAGGAATCAATTTTCTGATAACGGCGAAGTGCATGGTGATGCCTCATCTTGGAGGAATGATGATCACTGATGACAAGATGTCGGGTTTTGTGAATGCTATATACCCAAACATGGAGAAAAAGGAAGGCAAGCAAAAGACTAGTTTATTGTCTGCGGTTCAGCTTGAGTCTGGGCTTAAAAGAGGCGAAGAAACCTATTTGTGTGCTTTGATTGAGATCAAGCCCGATGTAGCCCAAGAGGTGCCAGATGTTGTTGCTAAGTTACTGGATGATTTCAAAGATGTGATGCCTCTAGAACTACCAAAGACCCTTCCTCCAAGGTGTGATGTTGATCATAAGATAGAATTAGAGCCGGGTGCAAAACCCCCTGCTCAAGCCCCTTATAGGATGGCGCCTTCTGAGTTGGTAGAGTTGAGAAAGCAATTGATAGAGTTGGTAGAATCTGGCTTTCTGTGACCCTCCAAGGCTCCTTATGGTGCACTTATGTTGTTTTCAGAGGAAACAAGATGGCTCGATGAGGATGTGCATGGACTATAGAGCGTTAAATAAGGTTACTATAAAAAATAAGTACCATATTCCTAATGTTGCTGATTTGTTTGATCGTTTGTCCTGAGCCAAATACTTTACGAAGTTGGACTTTAGAGTTGGGTATTGGCAAGTGAGGATTGCAGCTGGTGATAAAGCCAGAACAGCTTATGTGACAAGGTACGGTTCGTATGAGTTCCTTGTAATGCTTTTTGGCTTAACCAATGCCCTGTTACATTATGTAATCTTATGAGAAATGTGTTCTATGAGTATCTAGATAGATTTGTTGTTGTGTATCTAGATGACATTGTTTTATATAGTGTAACACTAGATGGTCACCTTGGATATCTTAGGCTGGATTTTCAAAAACTGAGAGAGTTTCAGTTGTATGTGAAAAAAGAGAAATGTGAGTTTTGTAGGATAGAGGTCATGTTCCTTAGGCATTGGATTAGTTAAGGACAGGTCAGAATGAATGAGAGGAAAGTCCAAGCCATTATTGAATGGACTGCTCTTATAAAAGTTATTGAGTTGAGATAATTTTTGGGATTGACAAATTACTACTAAAAGTTCATCAAGGGTTATTCAAAGATGGTGTCTCCCTTGACAGACTTACTCAAGAAGGATAATAAGTGGGAATGGATAATGGGATGTTAAGAAGCGTTTGAGAGATTAAAAGAAGCTATGTCATCTGAACCAGTGTTGAAGCTTCTTGACTTTGAGATTCCTTTTGAGGTGTATACTGATACATCAGACAGGGTCATTGGTGGGGTGCTAGTGCAGAACAAGCATCCATTTACCTATGAAAGCCAAAAATTGAAGGATGCTGAGAAAAGGTACACAACTCATGAAAAAGAGATGGCTATCTTTGTTATGCGATGATTTGGAAATGTGGAAACATTACTTGTTGGGTACGAAGTTTGTGTGGTTACTGATAATGTAGCCAACACCTACTTTAAGACTTAGAAGAAGCTGACTCCTAAGCAGGCTCGTTGGCAGGAATTCTTGGTAGAGTTTGACTTTGTGTGGGTACACCAACCTGGTACGCAGAATTCAGTTGTTGATGTATTAAGTAGAAAGGTGGTGCAAGAGTTTGTTTCTGCTCTCCCGGTGGTTGAGACAGAGTTCCTTCACAAGATTAAGGAACTATCCCAAAGTGATGTTGTTTACAAAAAACTTCGTTTGCAAGTACAAGAAGAGTTGGTTCAAAGTTATTGGATTGAAGATGAGTTTCTTTATGGAAAAGGCAGTAGGTTGTATGCCTCTTGTGGAGGGGGTTTGAGGAAACAAATCATGCATAAGAAACATAATACAAAATGGGCTGGTCACCCAGGCATAGAAAGAATGTTGGCATTGCTTTCTCGCTCATACTACTGGCCTAAAATGGAAAATGATGTTGAGGCGTATTTCAAGTCTTGTCTCATGTGCCAAGTACACAAACTTGAGAAAAAGAGTGAAGCAAACTTGTTGCAGCCTCTTCCTATTCCTGACAGACCTTGGCAGTCTGTGTCAATGGACTTCATTACTGGATTACCGAAGGTTGATGGAATGAGATCAATATTTGTAGTAGTTGATCAATTTTCCAAGTATGCGGTGTTCATCCCAGCACCTCATGCTTGTACAGCAGATGTGGCTGCTGGATTATTTTTCAAAAATGTTGTGAAATATTTTAGTTTGCCTGAAGATATCCTAAGTGATTGAGATACTCGATTCACGGGAAGGTTTTGGACAATTCTGTTTGGTTTGGTTGGGTCTGAAATGAAGTTCAGTACGACGAATCACCCTTATACAGATGGTTAGAGTGAGAAGATGAATCAGTTGCTCAAGGAGTATCTGCGACATTTTGTGACTGCAAGTCAAAAGAATTGGCTGGAGTTACTTGAACCAGCGTAATTTTGTTATAACTTGTATCAATCTTTTACAACGGGTATGAGTCCTTCTAAGCTGAGTATGGGTTTTCAGCCAAGGACTCCAAATGATGTGGTGGTGTAGCGTACAGGAGGTAATTGTCCTACTGCCTATCATTAAGCAATGGCTAGAACAAAGTTATTTGATGAGGCACAAGACAACCTAAGAAAGTCAGTGAGAAGGATGAAGAAGTCTGTGGATGCACATTGAAGGCCGCTGGAGTTTAAAGTGGGAGACAACGTGTTGCTGAAATTGACACCACAAATTTGGTAGAAAATTAGTAGTTATGCGGTGCATAGAGGATTGGTTCCTAAGTATGACGGCCCATTCGAAGTGCTAAAGAAGGTTGGGGATGTGGCTTACAGACTAAAACTTCCTAACAGATTAAAGTTACATTTTACATTCCATGTAAGTTACCTGAAGCCATTCTAGCAAGAATTTCTTGATGCTGGCAGAAAGAAACCCAAGAGGGCTCCACCAGTAAGTTACCTGAAGCCATTCTAGCAAGAATTACTTGATGCTAGCAGAAAGAAAGCCAAGAGGGCTCCACCAGTGATACAAAAGTAGTTTAATAAAGATGTTGAGAAGATTTTGGCTCATAAGACTGAAGGTATGAGCAAGAAAAATTGAAGAACGTACTACTTGATGCATTGGAAAGGGGAAGATGAGGTAGACGCTAGTTGGGAATGAGATGTAACCTTATGGCAGTTTGAGAAACATATTGTAGAGTACTAGGCACACCCACCAACGTGGACATCGGGTTCTTCTGGTGGGGTGGTTTGTTAGCTCTTTAATGGGTTGACATAGGCTTGGCATGCGGGACACCCAGATAGCATGCCACGCCAAGCCTTGGCACTCATTTATGGGGCAAGGCGTCTTTGTACGGTAGTATAAGTAGTGTCTTGAGCGAGAGACAACCAAGTATTTGTCATGCGCATGAGGTCGACAAACGAGCTTGACACTTAGTCATTTGAGCAAAGAATGGCGAGATTGTGCGAGAATGGGCTTCTGATGAAAAGCAAGTTGGGTCGTTCATGCGACAAATGGGCTATGTCAGAAAACTAGCAAATCTAGAGGGTTTGCATTATGCTTCCTCATACAGGCCAGATGTCTAGTGCTGGCAGTTTGAAAATTTTCATAAGTGCTACTATAGGGGGGTGCTCCGTGAAGGTCACCCAGGACCATGGGCATGTGCCATGGGCGATGAATGCTGGACGTTGGGACATTCTTGGGCTCCCCTAAAATAATGTCTAACATTGAATTATGGCTTTGGATATAATCAAAGACTTGTTCATGGGCTAGGCATGAACAAGCAACAATGTTGTTGAGCGTGGCATCGATTGGGCATGGCATACGCGTGCGCCTGGCATGTCAAGGCATGATATGGGCGAAGCCTAGCATGTTAAAAGGCTATAGAATGTGGACAGATGTATGGGCTGGATGTGCACAACAAACTTGGACAACACCTTGGGCAAGTGTTGGGCTAGTGGGAAATTCGTGGACCAAATGGACAACATCTTGTGGCAACATGATTGGGCAACATGATGGGGCAACATCGTGGGCAGAGACAAAAATAATGTGGGTTTACACTAGTGGGTGAAGGACATCAAAAAGGTGGGCTGACACTATGGGCAGCTTGGATTGGATGAGTGGAGCATGACCAGACTGACTAGCAGTTGTGGCAGTTGCTGGCAGTAACATCCATGCATATGACTGGCATATCTCCAGCTAGTTGCACATCATGGGGCGCCTAAAACCTGTTGGTTCACGGTTGATGGGCAGTTGCACATCATGGGGCGCACACATCTGCTTGTGGGAAGTTGAGGGGTAGTTGATGGGCAGTTGCACATCATGGGACATATTACATCTACTAGTGGGCGGGTTAACGGTAGTTCTTGATTCAAAATCTTTGGTTTCAATTGCTTCGAATTACCTAACGATTGGGGGTGTCAAGCTGCGACTTAATAATATATATATATATATATATATATATATCTGACCGAGGCTTAAGCAAGGAATATGAGATCACTAAATAAGTGTAGCTTGTGAGCCCTAGTCATATATTATAATCCTTATTATTGAGTGAGCAATAAAAGGTTGGGACGTTATCCTGTAAACACCGTGTATGCTGGTGTACGTGGCTTGTATAAACAAAATGTGCTTGTTTGATTGACAGGTTGCTGACTAGTTGGGCGAACTAATGCATCACAAGGAGGACATAGACGCGAAAAAAAAGTACCAGATTGTGCACCCTTTGACAATTTGGTGCTCAATTTCCATTCATTCATATCTAACTTCCCAATTATAATTCAATTAAACCATAAATCTTCCAATTAAATTGGTTACATCATTAATTCAGAGTCTCCCACGTTAACTAACCTTTAACAATAATCAAAATGCAAAAATAAAATAATTACATCACATCATTAAATATAATGTCTATCATCATAACAATAAATAAATTACAAGTCTTCATCACTTGTTCATTTTCTCTTTTCCCTTGCTAGTGGTAGGTTCATCAACCTTCTCAACCTTAGCTGCAATGAGTATATATATGCAAGAGAGAGCAAAACAAATGCTCACTGGAAATAATAATAAATAATAATAATAGCATAATAACCAATGAATAAACTTATCAAAGTTGAATAATACTCTGTCAATGATAGTCAAAAAATGATATCAACATACAAAATGTAACCGAGTGTCACAAGACCATGAACTATGCTCTAGGTTATAAAGTATTTCTACTTTAACCTTTAACAGTCTAAAAGACTATAATCATCATATATGTTCTAGGTTAACAGGTGTTTCTGCTATAACCTTTAATAGTCTAAATGACTATGTGGACCATCATCTCGTACTCTAGGTGATCAGCCCTTTGTACTATGTATTACGCAAACATTTTAATGCTATTGCGTAGCTCTAAAATAATCCCCTAATATAGGGTTGTTCTTCTTAGTTTTTAGAGTACAAGTCTGTACCAAAGAAAGTTTTGTTTGGATAACTTCAAGGGTAATTTAGGGTTTTACGACCATCAACTAAGGGATTAGTTGAATCAACAAGTCTTAACAACACTACGAGTGATCAATAATAATTTAATATAAAATGACTAAGAAGCATAGGCATTTTTAGAAATAACCAAAAAGCATAAGCATTGAATAGAACAATAAACCTTGCTTGAAAAATATTAAGCTAAGGATATGACCATGTCAAATAAAGAATTGAAATACTTAACATGCATTAACTGATAACAAGCTGGAAACAAAGCTTACTCAACAAGATAATAACTTGTGGAAAGTAAATGAAATATGACAGCTCAAAATTAGGAATTAGTGTTTAGGAAGTTGCATTCACTATAAAAGGATGAAACTAAAGAAACTTGTTTAACCTTAAATAAGTTAGAATAATTCAACAACGAATAGAATTCAAAACTTGTTCGAAAAAAGTTAGGATTCAAGCTTACTCAAATACAATTTGAAGATAAAAGAACTTGCTCAATTAAAGTTTAGAGTAAGGAACTTATGATGCCCCTAAATTAGGGTATCTTCCAACCCGAGAGATGGTGCTACACGATACAACCATTCACACATATATTCAATTAAAATTACTCAAAAGAGTGAATATGTCTTCTATATATTATAAAACAATATTCCCTTCCCAGGTTCTTTATAACTAATACATCTGTTTCTTATCATAATATCAAATAATTACAACATTAAACCTATATTATTACATAGACAGCTTAGTGGTCTGCCTTAGCCTTTCCTTTATCCTTATTCGACCTTTTGGGTCGCTTAATCTTAGTTGCATTCATATGGTTAAAGCAAGAGTGAGCATAACTAGCTCAGCAAGAATGATAATTTCATTTAAACAATATGCTTGAAACATAGGAATCATATGTCTTCAATAACTTAACAATAGTTATGAAATACCATCGATAATTCAAAATAACGCTTCTTTTTCTATAAAACATTTCACAATGAACCACGTTCATTAAACATATATTTTGGTCCAAGACCTTGAGCATTCGTTCTTTCTTTGAAAAGGGCAACCCAGCACTAAGTTCGAATGTCCTGTATTACTTACGAGCACGTCTAGGTGATCAGCCTATAGTACTTATATTGTAAAACACTTCTTCTATAAAAGTATTTACATTTATGTTTTGGCAACCTCGCGTGCCTGTCGTTTGACAACAAAATGTTTGTTTATTCATACTCAGTCTTTCTTTGAAATCTATACCAAAGCAGTTTGGCAAAAGATAACAACTTTGATAATATTTCAATAGCTTATACGAAATCCAGTAAATACATTAACTCTAGCCGAAAAAACCGTCTTCGACCTCATCATACATTAATTCATGTGCAAGATACATGAATCGCAAAGCTTGTCCAAAATGAACATAGACAAGGGTTAGAACACTTGCCTTTAGTGTCTTCTACAGATTAACTACTTTTCCTATTAAGTCTTTAAGGTCTCTACAATACATAACCATGTAACATACCACATTAGCTCATAGTTAGACCTGTATGATATCTAACTTATCTTACCTTTCTTTCTCAATCTAATCGTTCATTAGATTTGTTTGCATTGGTTACGATTTATCGTATTATTTTACATTCACGTTCAAGTAATCTTTCTTCAACCTTTATTTATAATTCTCAACGTTATAATGATCATTGAGGATGCTTACTTTAGGTTTATTAATGGATTACTTCATCATTAATCAACCAACTTCCTTCTTATCTTTATAAGCCTTCTTTACTATGCTTTGTCTAGTGCTGGCGCTGCGGTGCCAGCTTCCCTTTATAAGTCTCGCACTGCGGCAAGAGTCTCTAGTAACTAATGGTCGAACATGGCACTGCGGCACCACCTTTTAAGCCTTTGCTGGCGCTGTAGCATCCTCAAAATCTTAATCCTAATCACCAAGGATCTAATATACTAATTCTATATCTATTGTAGAAGATATAAACATAAATTGTTTATACATTAAACATTACACACTAATCCCCAAGGTCGAGAACCTTCACATATTACTAAAATCAGTATACTATCTAACATACAATGTTATTATAATACATTACTGTTACAAATCTAGCTACACACATAATCCCAAGCTGAACTTGTCTTTGACCTTTCCTTGTATCCGAAGTATTCGCCTAATCTGCAAGTGTTTATCATGATATAGCAAAGGTGAGTAATAAGTTTGCCCAGCAAGTATAAGTTCAATAAAGTAAGAATATATCATGATATAAAGAATTAAACAATAAGCTGGCTAAAATTCTATAATATAATTATGAACTAGCATGAACAAACTTTCGTAGCTGAACAAAAATTGTATCTGAACATATCGATTATATTTGGACTGAATGGTAATGAAGGTGATCAGCCTTTCATACCTAATGAATACATACAATATGCACATAGTATGATTCAACAATTTATAGACATGGTAATCAGCAATGATTAACCACAAGTTAAAAGAATAGTTCAAGAAAACTTGTCTGATCCGTTGACTATCATTACGCAACTTATTTAGCTTTGTTTGAAAACCTAATATAAATAATACCGATCTCAAAGTTAGAATAATATCATCATAGTATAGTACTATTATATATTATCGTAGAATAACCTAAACACATAACCCTATCAGTCTATACAGCACACAAGACCTAGTATCAAGTCAAACTATTTAAGTCTGAGTTGAATCCGGCATAACTCTGACATCCCGATGGCCTAGTCGGACAATTTTTGAGCCTACAAATCATAAGACTCGGTCTAAACTGGTGCACAAATATCATAGATAATTAATTATCAGTCAAAATACTTTTCATAAGCTCGTAATAATTTTCAGATAATTATTACTATTTATCATGATTTTTAATCAATAATATCGTATTTATATGATTTAAATACCACATAATTCCATTATCATTAATATTTAATTAATATGAAATATTAATTAAAATCATAACATAATATTATAAAATATTTATAATATATCAAAGTATTTTTAATACTTTAAAATCATATTTAAATGATTTTAAGCAGATTAAATCCATTATATAATAATTTTTATTAATATTAAAATATTAACATTTTCATGACAAAATGTCAAAAGTTATATTTTATAAATTCAAATATTTTTATAACACTTAAATCATTTTATATGATTTTTAAATTATTAATTCTATTTTTCCAAAATTTACTTAATATAATTATTAAATAAACTAATTACCATTAATATTAATGAAATTAATGAAATTAATCACAAAATATTAAAAGTTATTAAAAATAACTTAAAATATTTTCTTATACCATAATATAATTTTAAATGATTTTTCAAATATTAAAATCATTTTTAACAATTTATTTAATATTATAATTAAATAAATTAATTACCATTAATATTCCAAAAATATTCAATATTAATGAAATATATTCAAAATTATTAAAACCCATTTTAGGATTTAAAATAATTTTTAAGAATTTATTATGTATTTTAATAATTAAAAACTATTTTTTTCTATTTATTTAATAAAAATAATAATTTTAGAAATTAATTGTCGCTAAAGGGTGCCTATAGCGACAAAACCGTCGCTATAGGTGTTCTTCATATTCTTGGCCAAACCCAGATATTCATGTCAGTGTTTGAGTTGGTATGTTTGACCATCATTTGATCTATGATCCTATGGTTTTCTGGGCTGTCTAAAGTGTTATACATGTAGTATTCATATCATACTACACACACAAACTGATTTCCTACCAAACTATATCAGATCTGTTAGTTATAAGCCTCACAAAATCATGTCAGAGGTTGTTCTTCATTTCTGGGTTACCCAGAAATGAAGAACAGTTCATGGGTCTCACTTTGAGCCCTTGAATCTTTAGGTTCCATGCCTTCTTAATGTGATGTAAAGGTACTAACTTGTAGTCCTGATGTCAGGGAACAACAACATATCACTAGATCATTCTAACATCACCAAATATAAGAGATCAAAGACGGTCAAAGTAGTGGTCAAGAACTGCCTTTGAAGATTTCTGGGTTACCCAGAATCTTCATCCGACAGTTTCATCTACCCAACTTTGATCTTCTTTATTTTTGATCATGATCATGATATGGGTAACCTAATGGTATAAATATGTAGTCCATGTGACGCCCCCAAAATAGGTATACATCACCCATCTTAAGTCGCCAAATACATGGTACAGAATTCAAATACAACTTAATTATACAACAGTCATGTAAAGTACGACAAAATACATGCTGTGAGTTTTAATACAAATATTGTCTTCTAGACAATATCCACTCTCAGAAAAAGTCCTCATTACATTTATTATCACACTATTTATAGAATAGTGAGGACTACTAAGACACCATCTCGGACCACCACTCAGGTCCCCAGACTAGTTAAAGCTACGTTTTCATTTTTCAAGAGAGAACAGTGAAAGAAAGAGTGAGCTCAACTAGCCCAACAAGAAATATTATGACTAAGATAATGCAGAATAAATTATCATTAGCCTTCAACAATGTTAAACTGGTAAAATACAATAGACATCAAGTTTAACTGCAGCGGAACAAGAAATCCATTAAAAGAGTAAAGTAGAGAATAAAATCTACTATCTTTTATGTTTTAAAAGGTTTTTCATCACTTTTATCGTTGGGACTTAGCTTAATAAATAATCCACATCATCCCTGCACTACGGCCAAGGATATTCATTAGGGTCACGACCACAAATTCCAAGCACTACGGGCCGAGGATATTTGTGTATTCATCAATGGTCATGATCATGCCAACAAGCATCCATCAATGCGAAGACAGAGCCGATGAGGTCTTTTATCACATCATTTGTAACATTACGGTCATGATTATACCGAATAATCCACGGTAATAATCATACCAAGTCCATCTATACACTACGGGCCCAGATGACTTTCAAAAATATAAACACGAGGATGATGACAATGATATAAGAATTCAATAAAACAAGTTCACGAATTAATTTATCCAGAACTAATAACGTCCAAATTGTCAACATGATACTTCTTTGTAGAGTAAAATTCAAGAATGCTCGAACGAATATTTCCATGAAAAGAGATCTTTGGATGAAGCGCTTGAAATATCAAGGATATTCCACTAATTTCATGGAGTATAGAAGTCAAAACTTTAACTTGGTGAGTATAATAAATAATGGAATAAAAAAGAAATCACCACGCATGTGATAGATAGCCTGACGAGTTATTCAACGAGAATAATAAATATGGAACCGAGTCCTGCGTAAGCCTTACGTATGACAGGATATTCAAGCGAGAATAATAAATACGGAACGGTCCGGCGTAAAACGCATGCAGGTGGGATATTCAATGAGAATAATAAAGAATCGAATAACATAATAATTTCACCAAGTATGGGGAGTTGGCGTATCTGAGTTATTCCAAAAGAATAATAAAGATGGAACTGAGTCCCACAGAAAAGCGCATGCATGTGAGGATATTCCAATGAGAATAATAAAGAATGGAATAACATAAGGTTTTCACCAAGTATAGGGTATGCTGGCGTATCTGAGTTATTCAACGAGAATAATAAAGAATGGAATAATGAAGTTCTCTTCATGGATAAGAAAAAATAACATCCCTCACCGTAAAAGACACTGGATATCGAAGTAGTGAAGTAGCAGAATACTGTTCTTCTTTCTCTCTATAATTTCTCTCTCTAGAGATTTAGTGAATTCGTAAGAAATAATGAAGGAATGAGCTTCTATTTTATAGAAGAATGGATTGAATAGTAACTAATTCCTGAACAGTCCAGATTGATTTACTTTTAAACGGACGGTCCAGATTTATTTACTTTTAAAACTTAAAGCAACGGTCCATACTGATTTACTATTAAAACTTTTAAACCAGCGATCCATATTGATTCACTATTATAACTTTCCACCAGTGGTCCATATTGATTCACTATTATAACTTCAACCAACGGTCTAAAAAATTAGCACATCTCCTCATGGAATAATATTGTACCCAAATACTCGAATGCACAATACTAGAGTGAATAGTAATTGGGTGAATAGTAACTCTTGAATAGTAACTCCTGAATAGTAACTCATGAATAGTAACTCATAAATAGTAACTTCGTGAATAGTAACTCATAAATAGTAACTTCGTGAATAGTACTAATACCACGAAAAGTTCCCGAATACCGATTGAACAATATAACCTCCAGACATCAATTATCATCGGAATAGATGACGATTTCTACTAACACAAATAATCCCAACACAATGAAACTATAAAATTCATCTTTAATCAACACGAACTTATTCATCATTAATATTATAACTCACAATATTTAGCAACCAGGTTGTTTCCAGGAAAGAGGGGGCTTTCCGATAAGGATTTCTCCTTATTGGCGCGCAATTAGATGACCAAACCTCTCCTTGACAGAACTTCTAGACATTGTAAATATTGTAATTTTATAATATGAATAACTTTGTCGTCTCAATTATTGATTTCATAATATAACATATAATGCAGATGATACTGTGACAATAATCGAATCAATAATATGAGAGATATGATGCAACAATTACTGTAGAAATAATTGAGTATAAGCGAGTGACTTCTTACGTAAGCATCAATAACCACAACTGCTGGTACTATGCTTAACCACCACACGTATTCTTTACTTTTACTACTAACGGGTAGTTCAACGCTTTTTAACGGTAACACTTCCGCCGTTATTTTATAAAAAGATAATTTTGTCGTTTTCTAAATACGACAATACTTTCATCGTGGGGTCCACCAATGATTGTCTTGGTCGCATCGAATATTCCCGACAAAAAGAATATTCCCCGACCAATTGAATATTTTATAACAACTTGCATACTTTGCAAAATTTATAAATATTACCCACAACTATAACATTATATCAAATCCACGCCATAATATTTTAAAAAAAATATTTTGAGAAATTTAAATCTTTATTCATAAAATCTGGGGTCTCACAATCTCCCCTCCTTATGAAATTTCTCCCTCGAAATTTACGTACGTACTTGGTATGCCGAAGAGATGAGGATATCTTGACTTTATTTCATATTCTAACTCTTGAGGTATAACCTTTGAGTGTTGAATATGATCCTTCTTATCCAAGATTTTAACACGTATCTCCTCATACGTTAAATCTTCTGCTATCTCGTCCGGTTCTAAATCAATAATGTGGTTCGGGTCATCCACATATTTACGTAACATCGATACATGAAAAACGTTATGAACACGCAACATATTTGGCGGTAAAACGAGTCTATAGGCCACAGTTCCTACTCGATCAAGGATTTCAAATGGGCCAATAAAATCGAGGGTTGAGATTTCCTCTCTTCATCAATTCTTGTTTCTTGAATAACGCCCTCTTGAACCTTCTTCTTCACATTCATCAGCTCTGAGTATGTAGCTTTCACGGCTTTAACTTTATCGATTAAAGTCGATTCTACTCGTATATTTGATATCACCATGTGGGTCCTTAGAGTCTTTAACTCTATCTTCATCATTTGTAAGTTATACGAAATGGGTTTTATGTGTACAACGTCACAGTCGTAAATGCATACGATCTTCTACTCAACACGTCAGCTACCACGTTCATTTTTCCATGATGATATTAAATGGTACGATCGTAATCTTCAACAGCTCGAGCCAACGTCTTTGGCGCATGTTATGCTCGTTTTAGTTGAAGTAATATTTAAGGGTTTTAGAAATGGGGTTTGTACTGGGGTCAATACAAAATTCGATTTCACGCTCTAGGGGTAGTCTAAGAAGTCTTCAAGAATACGTCAGGAAATTTATTAACAATAGAAATATCATTCACAAATGTGACTCTCATCCAAGACTTGGATAACACGTCACATTGATATCTATCAACTTGCCATCATTATTCTGGCGTCCCTACGAAAAGTCCGGCGGTGCATTCCACACAAGGAAGTCAACAACGAAAGGACAGGGGTTCTTTATTTATGGCTTGATATGACAATGATTGACTTTAGTGGTTTGGTTGCTTGAATTCTCATAACAAGTTTGTTAGGAATATGAAAGCTAACAACCTTACGAAAAGCATGATGAGTAGTTAACCAATCGATTTCTAAAATCACATCAAAGGCAAGTATTTTCAAAGAGATATGATCGACAGTGACGCCCCCAAAATAGGTATACATCACCCATCTTGAGTCGCCAAATACATGGTACATAAATCAAATACAACATAATTATACAACTGTCGTGTAAAATATGACAAAACATAAACTAAGAGTTTAAACAAGAATATTGCCTTCTAGACAATATCTATTCTCAATGGAGTCCTCATAGATAATATACAAACTCAAATTCAGTCCTCATTACATTTATTGTCACACTATTTAATAGAGTAGTGAGGACTACTAATGCTATCATCTGAACTGTCAATCCGTTCCCCGACTCATCCCAGCTATATTCTCATTTCCTGAAGAGAACAGTGAAGGAAAGGGTGAGCTCAACTAGCCCAGTAAGAAATATTATGACTAAGATAATGCAGGATAAATTATCATTAGCCTTCAACAATGTTAAACTGATAAAATACAATAGATATCAAGTTTAATTGCGGTGAATAAGCAATCCATTAAAAGAGTCAAGTAGAGAATAAAATCTACTATCTTTTATGATTAAAAGGTTTTCATCACTTTTATCATTTGGGACTCGACTTAATAAATAATCCACATCATCCCCGACTTTACTGACCGAGGATATTCATTAGTATCACGACCACAAATTATCCATGCACTCACAGGCCAATGATATTCGTGTATTCATCAATGGTCATGATTATGCCAACAATCGCCTATCACCGCACTCTACTGACCGATGAGGACTTTTACCACATCATTTGTAACATTACGGTCATGATTACACCGAATAATCCTCGGTCATAATCATACCAAGTCCATCTATGCACTACTGAGGCCACAAATGACTTTTCAAAAATATAAACATGAGGATGATGACAATGATATAAGAATTCAATAAAACAAGTTCAAGAATTAATTTGTCCAGGAACCAATAACGCCTAAATTGTCAACATGATACTTCTTTGTAGAGAGTAAAATTCAAGAATGCTCGGAAGAATATTTCCATGAAAAGATTTGGATGAAGCGCAAATATCAAAGATATTCTACTAATTTCATGGAGTATAAAAGTCAAAACTTTAACTTGTTGAGTATAATAAAGAATGGAATAACAAAAGAAATCACCATGCATGCGGTATTAGATAGATGAGTTATTCCAACGAATAATAAAGATGAGAACCGGTCAGGTGTAAAACACACTTCGGCGGGATATTCAAATGAATAATAAAGACAGAATAATAAAGGCGGAACACAGTGCGGTGTAAAACACACGCATGAGGATATTCCAACAGAATAATAAATGTGGAATAATAAATATGGAACCGGTCGGTGAAATTCACACCCAACCAGATATTCGATAGAATAATAAAGAACGGAATAATAAAATAATTTCACCAAGTATGCGGTACTTGCATAAACAAAGTTATTCAACATAATAATAAAGAATGGAATAATGAGAAGAAGATCACCAAGTATTGGGTAAACCACATATAAAGGTCATTCCACAGTATAGGGTAAACCGCGCATCTGAGTTATACCAATGAATAATAAAGAATGGAATAACATAAGGATTTCACCAAGTATAGTGTATGTCTGGCGATATCTGAGTTATTCCAACAGAATAAATAAGAATGGAATAACATAAGGATTTCACCAAGTATAGGGTATGCCGCATATACAGGTTATGTATAGGGTATGCCACTTTTATAGGTTATTCTAACAGAATAATAAAGAATGGAATAACAAAAGTTCTCTTCATGAATAAGAAAGAATAACACCCCTTACCGTAAAAGACACTGGATATCAAAGTAGTGAAGTAGCAGAATACTCTTCTTCTTTCTCTCTATAATTTCTCTCTCTAGAATTTCAGTGAATTGGTAATAAATAATGAAGGAATGAGCTTCTATTTATAGAAGAATGGATTGAATAGTAACTAATTCATGAATGGTCCAGATCAATTTACTTTTAAACGAACGATCCAGATCAATTTACTATTAAAACTTAAAGTGACAGTCCATACTGATTTACTATTAAAACTTTAAACCAACGACCCATATTAATTCACTATTATAACTTTCCACCATCGGTCCATATTGATTCATTCAACCAACGGTCTGAAAAATTTGCACATCTTCTAATGGAATAATATTGTACCCAAATACCCGAATTCACAATACTAGAGTGAATAGTATCCGGGTGAATAGTTACTCATGAATAGTAACTCGTGAATAGTAACTCGTAAATAGTAACTCATGAATAGTAACTCATAAATAGTAACTCTGACACAAAAAGTGTATCAAATACTCGAGTGAACAATACTAGAGTGAATAGTAATTTCGGTGAATAGTAACTCTGACACAAAAAGTGTCCTAAATACTCGAGTGAACAATACTAGAGTGAATAGTAACCTGTGAATAGTAACTCCGACACAAAAAGTGTCCCAAATACTCGAGTGAACAATACTAGAGCGAATAGTAATTTCGGTGAATAGTAACCTGTGAATAGTAACTCGTGAATTGTAACTCATGAATAGTAACTCCGATACAAAAAGTTCCTCGAATACCCGTTTGATCAATATAACCTCTAGACATCAATTATTATCGGAATAGATGTTGATTTCTACTAACACAAATAATCCCAACACAATGAAACTATCAAATTAATCTTTAATCAACACGAACTTATCCATCATTAATATCATAACTCATAATATTTAATAACCAGGTGTTTCCCAGGAAAGAGGGGGCTTTCCAATAAGGATTTCTCCTATCAGGCGCACAATTAGGTGACCAAACCTCTCCTTGTGAACTTCTAGACATTGCAAATATTACAATTTAATAATATGAATAACTTTGTCGTCTCGATTATCGATTTAATAAAATAACATACATATGCACATGATCTGATGTGACAATAATAGAATCGATAATGAGCATGATATGATGCAGTGATTCTTGTAGCAATAATTAAGTATAACCTGAGTGACTTCTTATGTAAGCATCAATAATTAATACGATTGTGCTACTATGCAACCGACGCCAGAGTATCGCATTTACTTTTACTACCGGGTAATTCAATAGTATTAACGGTAAAACCTCCACCGTTATTTTTATAAAATGATAATTCTATTGTTTTCTAAATACGACAATACTTACATCATGGGTTCACCAATGATTGTGCCTTCGTACAAATATTCCTCGACAAAAAGAATATTCTCCGACCAATCGAATATTTTATAACAACTTGCGTACTTTGTAAAATTTTCAAATACTTCCCACAACTATAACATTATCTCAAATCCACACGTTAATATTAAAAAAATATATTTCGAGAAATTAAATCTTTATTCAAAAAAAAATCTGGGGTCTCACATCGACAGGTAACGTGAAAATGTCGATTTGAATCAAATAAGATTAATAAACAGTGGATGTAATGAAGGTTTCTCCCAACGGGGTTTCAACAGCTAAGTCAAAGTCCAATTTCTCCGGAGTCAATTTTAAACATTGAGCGCAAGTAGGAGAAATAAAAGAATGGGTAGAACTAGTATCAAATAAGGTATATACTTCGCTAGAGTTTATGATAAGCTTACCCGTGATGACCTCATTCTCGTTCCTTGCTATCTAGGAGGTCACGACAAACGCTCTCCCTTGCACTACTGGCTTTGACTTTTCTAGGACGACCTTTGGTGCCTCCTTCCCAGCTGGACTTGTCTTCGATGAATGACAAAATCGGGCTAGGTGTCCTTCTCTTCCACAATTGTAACATGCTTTGGATGGCATCGCGCAGTTTGGACTGATATGTCCCTCCCCTATGCATTTGAAGCATATAATAGGTGGTCGTTCTCCTTCCTTAACAACGGGTGATGGTGCTGACATCTTTCCATCATTGTTGAATCTCGTCTTCTTGAAATGTCCATTTTTATTGTTTTGGCCATGATTACCACCGAAGTGGTTACCATTTCTAGCATGTTGGTTCCCTCCACGCTTATTGTCACAGGTTCGATGACTGTTATCACTGGTATTATCATTTTGCCGGCTGCTCTCTTTTGGTTGGGTTGACTCATTATCGCGTTCCAATAATTGAGCCCTATTAACAACATCTGAATACAAACATAGTTTATGAGAGATAAGGTATTGACGTATCTCAGGTTTCAAACCTCTTAAAAATATTCACGACATTCTCTCCTCATTATCAACCAAATGGGACACATACCGGGACAACTCGGCAAACTTGGCTTCGTACTGCGATACAGTCATGTTGTTTTGTTCCAGTTTAATGAACTCTACCTCTTTCATGTGACGAATACTTTCGGAAAGTATATGTCATTGAACAGATTCTTGAAACTTCTCCCAAGACATCTTCGGTCTGGCGGAGTTGAGTACGCTTTTCTGATTCCCACCAAGTCTCGCCTCGCTGCGCGCAACATGAAGGTGCCAAAGGGAACCTTTTGCTCCTCTGAGCAACCCAAGACATCAAATATCTTGTTGATCTGTTTTATCAACGTCTCCGCCTTAAGTGGTTTTGGCTCACCAAAAAACTCCGGTGGTCCCAGCTCCTTGAACTGTTTGGCGGTGACCGTCCGAGAGTTGGCAGTGTTTCCACCTACATTTTGGACAGGAGTCATTCTTGCCTGATGTTGCATGAATTACATGAAGCCTCGGAACATTCCGTCGTTCATCATTTGGCCAGTGTTGTTGTTTTCATGAGGATTGTCGCCTTCTTGATGCACATTGTCCTGGTTATTGATCTGTGGAGACTCAACGGTCTCCTGTGCTTCATTGATGTTCTCAACATTCTCGGATGTCATTTTCAAATACTGCCACAAAATAAGGATTAATTAACATATCACATATTAACCCTATACTCTGACCGACTAATTAAATAACAAATAAACTTAGGTAGGTCATACTAGCGAAGGAATTCCCCGTCTCTCCCCTCCTAGTTCTTATCTCACATCTTAACCAGGGATCATATCCCTAAGCTTTGATACCAACTGTGACGCCCCCAAAATAGGTATGCATCACCCATCTTGGGTCGCCAAATACATGGTGCAAAATACAAATACAATCTTTAATATACAACAAGAAAGCTGTGAGTTTTAATACAAATATTGTCTTCTAGACAATATCCACTCTCAGAAAAAGTCCTCATTACATTTATTATCACACTATTTATAGAATAGTGAGGACTACTAAGACACTATCTCGGACCATCACTCCGTCCCCCGACTAGTTCCGGCTACGTTTTCATTTCCTGAAGAGAACAGTGAAAGAAAGAGTGAGCTCAACTAGCCCAGCAAGAAATATTATGACTAAGATAATGCGAGAATAAATTATCATTAGCCTTCAAAAATGTTAACCGGTAAAATACAATAGACACCAAGTTTAAGCTGCAATGAACAAGCAATCCATTAAAAGAGTCAAGTAGAGAATAAAATCTACTATCTTTTATGTTTTAAAAAGGTTTTTATCACTTTTATCATTTGGGACTCGACAATAAATAATCCACATCATCCCTGCACTACGGCCAAGGATATTCATTAGGGTCACGACCACAAATTCCAAGCACTACGGGCCAAGGATATTTGTGTATTCATCAATGGTCATGATCATGCCAACAACTGTCCATCAATGCACTACGGGCCAATGAGGACTTTTATCACATCATTTGTAACATTACGATCATGATTATACCGAATAATCCCTGGTCATAATCATACCAAGTCCATCTATGCACTACAGGCCACAGATGACTTTCAAAAATATAAACACGAGGATGATGACAATGATATAAGAATTTAATAAAACAAGTTCACGAATTAATTTATCCAAGAACTAATAACGTCCAAATTGTAAACATGATACCTCTTTGTAGAGTAAAATTCAAGAATGCTCAGAAGAATATTTCCATGAAATGATAATGGATGAAGCGCAAATATCAAAGATAGTCCACTAATTTCATGGAGTATAGAAGTCAAAACTTTAACCAACTGAGTATAATAAATAATGGAATAAAAAAAGAAATCACCACGTATGTGATAGATAAGACAAGTGAGTTATTCCAATGTAATAATAAATATGAAATGGACAAAGGCGAACGCTTGCATGCATGGGATATTCCGACGAGAATAATAAATACGGAACCGAGTCCCGTAAAAAACGCATGACGAGGATATTCCAACAGAATAATAAAGAATCGAATAACATAATAATTTCACCAAGTATAGGGGAGTTCGCGTATACAGGTTATTCCAACAGAATAATAAAGACGGAACCGGTCCGGCGTAAAACTCACAGACAGGATATTCTAACTGAATAATAAAGAATGGAATAACATAAGGATTTAACCAAGTTTAGGGTATGTCACAGCGTATCTGAGTTATTCCAATGAATAATAAAGAATAGAATAAATGAAGTTCTCTTCATGAATTAGAAAAATAACACCCCTTAAAGTAAAAAGACTTTGGATATCAAGTAGTGAAGTAGCAGAATACTCTTCTTCTTTCTCTCTATAATTTCTCTCTCGAGAGATTCAAATTGAATTCGTAAGAAATAATGAAGGATGAGCTTTCATTTATAGAAGAATGGATTGAATAGTAACTAATTCACTGAGCGGTCTAGATTGATTTACTTTTAAAGCAGATTTGATTCAGATTGATTTACTTTTAAAACTTAAAGCAACCGGTCCATACTTATTTACTATTAAAACTTTTAAGCCAAATGATCCATATTGATTCACTATTATAACTTTCCACCAAAGCAAATCCATATTGATTCACTATTATAACTTCAACCAACGGTCTGAAAAATTAGCACATCTCCTCATGGAATAATATTGTACCCAAATACCCGAATGCATAATACTAGAGTGAATAGTAATCTGGTGAATAGTAACTCGTGAATAGTAACTCATGAATAGTAACTTATGAAAAGTAACTAGTGAATAGTAACTCATGAATAGTAACTCGTGAATAGTAACTCATGAATAGTAACTCGTGAGTAGTACTCCGACACGAAAAGTTCCCCGAATACCCGATTGAACAATATAACCTCCAAACATCAATTATCATCGGAATAGATGTCGATTTCTACTAACACAAATAATCCCAACACAATGAAACTATCAAATTCATCTTTAATCAACACAAACTTATTCATCATTAATATTATACCTCACAATATTTAGCAACCGGGTTGTTCCCAAGAAAGAGGGGGCTTTCCGATAAGGATTTTTCCTTATTGGCGCGTAATTAGATGACCAAACCTCTCCTTGACAGAACTTCTAGACATTGTAAATATTGCAATTTAATAATATGAATAACTTTGTCGTCTCAATTATTGATTTCATAATATAATATATAATGCAGATGATACTGTGATAATAATCGAATCAATAATATGAGAGATATGATGCAACAATTACTATAGTATAACTAAGTGACTTCTTACGTAAACATAAATAACCAATACAGGTGCTGCTACTTATACAACCACGCCAGACATCGTATTACTTTTACTACCGGGTAGTTCAACGGTTTTAATGGTAACACTTCATAGTTATTTTATAAAAAGAAAATTACATGTCGTTTTTCTAAATACTTACAATACTTCGTCGTGGGGTCCACTAATGATTGTGCCGTCATCACGAATATTCCCCAACAAAAGAATATTCCCGACCAATTGAATATTTTATAACAACTTGCATACTTTGCAAAATTTATAAAATTAACCACAACTATAACATTATATCAAATCCACACCATAATATTAAAAAAAAAAATTTCGAGAAATTTAAATCTTTATTCATATACCAGACTACAAATCCCAAGCAACAACATAAACTAAAACATTAAACACATTATGATTCATGGCCTGCAAGATGGTTGTCAGGTTTTCTTGGCAAATCTGTGTTACCCAGAAACAGCCAGTCAATGTCCGTCAACGCACTTTGACCCTTAATAACATACACTCTACACATGATCTGGGCTTGATTCAAGTTTCAGATCAAAGCCCTCACAACATACTACAACTACAAACCTTTAAAACACAAAAATAAATAACAATTAAAGATCTATGAGCCCTGACATTTGCTTGTCAGAAAACTTTTCCAATTTTTTCCAGATTTCTAAAAACATTAATTTTGAGCATCTAGATGTTATGGATCCAAGTTATGCCAACCCAATTCACTAACTAACACCCTAATACACAACTTAAAACAACAAATCCGAACATATAACATAAAACACATGGATTTCTAAGTTTAGGGTTTTTATACCTTTCTAGCATGGATCTTGAATCTGATCCTTGATGTTTGTTATTGGCGAGCTAAAGTATGATCTTAGCTTAACTTTTCTCACTTTCTGACTATAAATATTTGGATTTTAGAGAGAGAAGAGCTTTGGCAAAAATGAGAAATAAAGTGGGCATTTCTCTCTCTTTAATCTTTATATATTGATACAATGTATCTATATTTTGCAAGTTGGTTGTGATTGCTGGGATATAATGCACATGGGAAGACTTTAGTTGGTCAACAACTCTCATTTAGGCAAGATTTGCATTCAAAATAATAAAAAATGTGACAAAAGGGAATTTTAGACATTTTCCTTCCAATTTTAATGGCACAAATGACATTTGCTACAACCCTTAGGGTTTAACACATAGGGTTTGACCCTTAGGGTTAAACCTAAGGTTTTAAAAATTAATTCTAGGATTTCCAAATTAGGGTTTTAAAAATAGAAAAATTAAGCTTTCTAGTTTATAATAAATATTTCCTAATTACATTAAAATTTTCTAACCTCACTCAAGCTCACTAATTAGGATTAATATTTCCTAATTAAAATTGCTAATTTAGCAATTAGGTTTCATAATTGTACATTAGGATTTCTAAAGAAACAATTAGGATTTTAAACTTTAAAATTAGTGTTTTCTAACTAATTCGCTAGACTTTACCCTAATTAATCTTGTAATCAATACACTTAAGTCTTTGAGATCCCAAGTTAGGGTTTTTATAATCCAAATTAGGGTTTCAAATTCACAAAATCTGAAATTAGGGTTTCCAAAGTCGATATAAGAGTTTCTTATCAATCACTAGGGTCTTCTAACTGAACGTTGACGTTCTTAATATAATATTAGGGTTTGACACTGATATAATTTATTTAGTCAACCCTTGACCCTTAACCACAAACTGTACACATGTATGACCATATACACAGAACATAAACACTTATATACTTAATCCTGAATAATTCACCACAAAAATTTTTAAATTCACAAAATTTCATCCAAGAAATGTCAAATTCATTCACTTATTTTATGTCTAGGTTTGTTATTCAACCTTTAATCCATCATTTAAGATTTAAATAATTTTCTAAATTATCGGGTTGTCACATTCACCCCTTCTTCTAAGAATTTCGTCCACGAAATTCAACTTACACCTTATACCATGCACCATTCACAATTCACCATTCATACACAGCATCACATGCTACCCAATACATTCCTCACAAGAGTAAACATTTTGAAATTATGTTGAGGAGTTATATAGACTATTGTGTATCATTTTTGAAAAGGTTTATACAGAAATTCATTCGCAAACCGTCTTATCTTACAGACACATAGGGTAATTAGCTTTGATATGGCGATCTTGGCAAAATCTTTGTTGGTTGGAACAATTTTTCCCTGTTCATTCTATCCCATCCGCCTTAGGCGTACAAAAATTTTACCTAAGTCTTTATCAAAATCTGTACCAAAACAATTTGGTTTGGGAGAAATTTCAAAGAAAGCTTAGAGTTTTCATAAATGTTGGTCTAGCCGAATCAAATAGCTTAGACTCATAACAATAATCAATTTCAAATGTAATATTAAGGTATAACCAAAACCCCGTTAGCAAATTAAAATTTTGAAAATATTTTTGAAAATGACATTATGATGTCGCATCTTGTATTAATGACTTGGTTTGAGGATGTCGTAAATCGTATTATTAATGACCCATTTGAGGATCTTAGTCATTATATGACTTTGTCATAACACATCATATAATAGTGGGAAAATGATTTTTAGATCGAATTCAACATTAAGGATTCCTGTATTAACAACTCCATCATTTTTTTATCAATCTTGCACCAGGTTACATGGTACATAAATGATAAATAAAACACATTTTGATCTTTCAAAATTGTTTTCGTCTAGCCGAAAAAAGTAGCACATACTATTCTTTAAATCGTTCAAAAATCATTGCAAATCTGTTTTATCATCTCAACAGATAACGAGGTGTTGATGGCCCGAAGTTCACACATACACAATGGTCACCAGGAGTTGAGAATAAAAATTCATTTTCAAAAGCACATAGTGCGTATTTAGCTTGATGTCAAAAAAGTTCAAAGTCTAGCATTGCTAGGAGTTTTGGAAAACCCATGTCACCACTAATGATTAATTTCTTAAACAGTCTATCTATTCCTATTATCCTTAATACTCCATTCACACAAAACTATACCCAGTTCATCAAACTTACCACAATTATGAGTTCAGGAACTTTTCACAATCATATGAGTTTAAGAACTTGTCCTAGACCTTTGGCGTCCATTCGCTAAGGGGTTCATAAATATTTCACATAATTATTAGTCACGAACGTACCATAAGTATGAGTTTTAAGAACTCGTACTTAACTTGATATTCTCTACCTATACCCTACCTATCTGTTATACACCTGAGAAAAGAATCACCTTCTCAACAAGTGTATAGCAAATAGCGCGACACGTGCATTTCAATGATTATCAGTGCTAAAAATTGAGTGGTTTTTACACCAAGTACAATTCCCCACCCATAACAAGGAATCATACAACTCAGCTGTTGACATGAGTCCTCAATTGAAATCCCCACTACTAAATCCCTTCTCAATACGAATTTGATTCAACTCGTTATCATAATTGTAATACCTAGTAAAAAATAAAAATAAAATAAAAAAATAAATATTAAATAATAAAAATTATTTTATTTTAAAACATATTAATTGGACTTTGTTTTTAGTTGGGCCAAATTGTATTTAAGTTATGTGGATTAAAATATGTAAGAGACATTAATTTGGGCTTAAAGTAATTGGGTCTAATTTATAATTGTGTAAAAATTTTATAACATATTAAATTAGGAGAGTTAGTAAAATATATTAATTAAAAAATATGTAAAACCTAACAATACATATCATATTTGACACAAACCCTATATAATTTTTCGTTGGTTATTAAATCGATAAACAAAAGAGAGGAGGCGCTTTGTCTTTGTGGGAAACATTGGACCAGAGTCTCATTTTTTTTTTCAAGATCAAGTAAGTTCTTATAATTATTATACATGTGATGGGCAATAATGTGATGGGCGGTTATTATATAAAGTAAAAGAGTGAACTGAATTATTTGATTATATTATCTTGTATGAATATCTTGGTATGGAGCAGAGGATATGTTATTTATCTAATATATATAGACACATGGTATATAAGGATTTTTACATCAAATTGCTAATCATTGTGCAAGGAAAAGCTACTAGAATATATGAGAGGATTATATATATCATGTAGGTTGCATATTATATATATATATATATATATATATATATATATATATATTATATGTTAATAAACTTTTGGTCATGAAATTTGTATGTAATTAATAAATCAATTGAAGTTATGTATATTAATTTGAATTAATTAATTTTGTCGACAAAGTTATAAAAAAATTTAATAATATAATTTAATTGTATTATGTTATTAATGATTGGATTGTAATAAAATCTTATTAAATTATTTAGATTGAACGAAGAGAGTCTAAACGAGTTTCTAGAATATACTTTGGGTATTACATTGCTTAATCCAGGTACGGATTCCGTACTCTTTCAGCGAGACTCTTTTATTTTTAAGTTGTTCGTTTCATTATTCGTTTTGAAATTTAGTGTTGCCTCATAATTATTCCTTGTCAATTGATTGTGATATATTTGTTTGGGCGTTGTATTAGAACTCATATTTGTACTCTTTAGACTAGCGTATCATGTCTAAATTTTATTTTTGATATTTGTAGTGATGTACATGTTAATATATATTTTGGAGACTTTGTGTTGATGATTCGTTTCAGTTTAACATGTATATGTTGGAACCCTTTGTGTTAATATTATGTCACATGTGTTGTGACATGGTATTGTTGTTAGAATGTACCGTAGGGTATACCTGAGCTATAACCACCTGTGGGGGTACCACAGGCATGTCCTCTTGGCACCGAGGCATGACACCTTCCGTGGTGGTGTGATCAGTCCATGGCGTCTCCGTTTTGTGCTTTGTTGGGAGTTGGCCATTTGGTGTTTTGTTGTGGGAGGCGTATGGGTTGACCCTAGTTTTCTGTTCTGTTCTGTTATGCGGATTGGTGATGTTTGTGCCAAACACGCCTTCCGATTTTACATGCATTGGATTTGCGGTCCAACGTGTGTGATTTGCCTGTGTGGCATTATTTGATTTTCCTGTGTGGCATTATTTGACTTGCCTTTGTGGCAAGGTATATTTTGTTTTGTTATGAGCTCGGTATGAAATAACACCCAGCCAATTGATTCAGTCTATTATCTCGTTGTGTTAGTTTTGTTTATTTTGTTTTAGTTCGTTTCATTTCCTCTCATTTCATTTAACTGAGTTAGTTATTTCAGTCCATTATTTGTATTCTATATCCATACTGGGCATTTGGCTCATTCCGTATTTTTCTTCCGGCAGGTAATCAGGGGGATCAAGGGCAAGTGTGACGAGAGCTTCCTTTTATCAAAATGGTTTAGATATTTTGTTCAAGTTGTGATCCAATAGTATGTTTGGAGTTGTAATAATGATTTTATATTGTGGTTTGAGTCATTTTGTTATTTATTATAGTTGACTTGTTGTATGAATCAGATATTAAGAATATTCTTTTATGGCTTTGAGCCTTGCTATTAAATTCATCAGTTTTGTTGTGTTTCGAGTAACCTCTCTTTCTATTTTGGAAAGGGGGTGTTACAGAGTTGGTATCAAAGCTTAGGTTCTTTCTTGTAGAAAAACTATCTAGGTTTGACCTGTGAGTTATGGGTAGACTTCTGGGTTAGGTTTTTGTTCTGTTTGACTTTCTGTTTAGCTATCATATCCGCTATATTTGAATTTGTCTCTAATCTACTTTATTTATATTTGCGATCTCTTTCTTAGATGGCTCGTAGATCCGCTAAAGTTTCTAGGAGGTGAGGTAACAATAGGGGAAGAGGTGAGGGTCTGCCCAATGAGCAACCTAATGATCAAGTTAATGCTCAATCGGCTACCTTAGTGAATCAGGCTTTACCTCAGTTAGTGGCACAAGTTGTACAGGCAATGCACCAAACGCCACCAGAAATTCCTGAACTAGAGAACTCGGGAAATAATGGTTATCATGCAAATATTGAGGAATGGAATGCAGATGCTATTGATCAGCAAGTGGTTCCAATATATGTGTGATTGGAAAGGTTTTAGAAGCAAAAACCACAATCATTCAGTTCTGCTCTGACTCCAATTGATGTAGAGAATTGGATTGCCCACCTGGAAAAGATTTTTGATGTGTTAGGGTGTTCAAATAATCAGATAGTACTGCTTGCTGCTTACAAGCTGGAAGGGGATGCACAGAGGTGGTGGAAAGTGATGAAAACAACAAAGGGTGATGGCTATGTTAAGACACTTAGTTGCACATATTTTTGTGAGGTCTTCTATCAGCATTACTTCCAAGCTATTGATAAAAAGGCCTATGCCAGAGAGTATCAGTCTTTTCGACAGAAAAATGATGAGTCCATCACACACTTCATGACGAGGTTCACTAGGTTTGAAGGCTTTACGGGAACCTCAGCAGGGACCACAGTAGAACATGCAGAGAAATTCAAGTGGAGGATCCATTACAGGTATCAACAACATCTCATTAACACCAAGTTTGCAGATGTTTCAGCAGTGGCAAATGCTTCCAAGAATATTGAGATGGAGAGACAGGACTTTCGGTCTTTTAAACTGGAACGGAGTCGAAAGAGGGACAAAGATGACCAACAGGGTCAAACTTCGGGTCAGCCCGAGAAGAATCAAGGTGGTCAGTGGAACCGGAACCGTGGTGGCCAGCAGAGGCAGTGGCGTGGCCAGAATTAGGATAGGGGTTATCATCAGATGCCTTAGCGAAGGCAAAATCGTCAGCTTCAGCTATCCTGGCATGGTCAGAATCATCAGCAGGGGCATAATCGTCAGCAGGGGCAGAATTAGGGTCGTTATTCAGGACCAGCCGGTGGGGGTAACCCGGATCTAATACTGATAGCTCCTTGTACTACATGTGGGGCTAATCATCCGAGGAAGCAATGCCACAGACTCACCGGTGCATGCTTCTTGTGTGGACAGATGGGTCATATAGCTAGAGATTGTACCGGGCCACGTGGAAATGGGGGAGGTGGTGATAATGGTGGAAATGGAGGTCAGCGTCAAGGTGGTCGAGTGTTTGCCTTGACGTATAACTAGGAGGCAGGTGCACCAGGTAATGTTTCTGGCACTGTTTTAGTTAGCAATCGCGAGGCTTCTGTTTTGTTTGATACAGGTTCTACTCATTCTGTTGTTGCTCAATCTTTTGTTCAGCATCTGGGTGTGCCATCTCAGTCTTTAGATTCTTTTATGTCTATTGCTACCCCGATGGGGACTTCTGTTATTATTTCTGATTTGTATCAAGGGTGTGCGATCAGTTTTGGGGATAAGATTCGTAGGGCTAATCTTCTTCCGATGAGTATGCACGATTTTGATGTTATTCATGGGATGGGTGGTTGAATAAGCACCGAGCCACTATCGATTGTCGAGCAAAAAGGTTATATTTGGAGATGTGAAGTCTCGAGTTCGTATTCGGGGTTCCTGACCAAGTAGAGTGGTGAAGTTAATTTCAGCTTTGAAGGCTGGAAAGTTGGTGGCAAAGGGTTGTGAGGGGTATTTAGCGTTTGTAAAGGATACATCTAAGGGTGAGTCTCATATTGAGGATGTTCCAATTGTTTGTGACTTTCCGATGTGTTTCTTGAGGAGTTGTCAGGGTTGCCACCGCAGCGAGAAGTGGAGTTTACTATTGAGCTTGTTCCTGGTGCAGAGCCTATCTCTAAGGCGCCGTATCGGATGGCACCATTGGAGTTACAGGAGTTGAAGGAGCATTTGCAGGAACTGTTAGATCACGGTGTGATTCGGCCAAGTGTTTCACCGTGGGGTGCTCCGATCTTGTTTGTATAAAAGAAGGATGGGTCTATAAGGCTGTGTATAGACTACAAAGAGTAGAACAAGATCACCATCAGGAATCGGTACCCATTGCCGAGGATTGATGACTTATTTGACCAACTTCAAGGGGTAAAGTATTTTTCAAAGATAGACTTGAGGTCGGGCTATCATCAGTTGAGGGTGAGGGATGAGGATATCCCTAAGACGACTTTTCGTACTCGATATGGGCATTATGAGTTTCTGGTGATGCCATTCGGTTTAACTAATGCTCCGGCGGTGTTTGTAGATTTAATGAATCGGGTGTTCAGGGAGTACTTGGACCAATTTGTCATTGTCTTTTTTGATGAAATTTTGGTTTACTCCTAGTCTATGGAAGAGCATGAGGAGCATCTTCGCACAGTGTTGGGGATTTTGTAGAAAGAGAAGTTGTATGCTAAATTCTCTAAATGCGAGTTTTGGTTAGAACAGGTGGCATTTTGGGCCACGTTGTTTCTGCTGAGGGCATTAAGGTGGATCCTGCGAAGGTTGAGGCTATCACTAAATGGCCAAGACCTACTACAGTGATGGAGATTAGGAGTTTCGTTGGTTTGGCTGGGTACTATAGGAGATTTGTGGAAGGATTTTCTTTGCTTGCCTTACCATTGACCCAGTTGATGAGAAAGGGCATGAAGTTTGTGTGGAATGAGGAGCGTGAGAAGAGTTTTGAAGAGTTGAAGAAACGACTTGTGACAACTCCTATACTTGTATTGTAGTCGAGGACAGGAGGTTACCAAATTTATAGCAATGCTTCTAAGAAGGGTTTGGGGTGTGTTTTAATGCAACATGGTAAGGTGATTGTTTATGCTTCTAGACAACTTAAACCTTATGAGGTGAACTACAACACTCATGATTTGGAGTTGGCAGCGGTGATCTTTGCCTTAAAGATTTGGAGGCATTATTTGTATGGAGAGACTTGTGATATTTTCACCGATCACAAAAGTCTTAAATACATCTTCACTCAGAAGGAGCTCAACATGAGGCACAGGCGTTGGTTGGAGCTTCTAAAAGATTATGATGCTAGAATTCAGAATCACCCGGGGAAGGCAAATGTGGTTGCAGATGATCTTAGCCGAAAGAGTACAGGGAGTGTAGCAGCCCTTATTACACAACCTCAGCTTATTTCGGAAATGGAGTGGCTCGAATTGGAGTTGTATGTACGAGGTTCAGATGGGCATTTGGCAGGTATGAGAGTGGAGCCCTCTCTTATCTCATGGGTCAAAGAATCTCAAAAGGAAGATGGGGAGTTTTGGGGTCTGACGCAGAATCTAGAGGAGGAAAAGTAGCCCGAGTTTCGTATTGATGACCATGGTGTGATTTGATTGGGTGAACGATTGTGTATACCGTCAGATCCAATTATTCGGGAGGCTGTGTTGGCTGAGGCTCATAGTACGCCATTTTCTATTCATCCAGGTTCTACGAAGATGTATAGGGATTTGAAGAAGAATTTTTGGTTGAATGGGATTAAACGAGACGTGACTGAATATGTTGGAAAGTGTCTCACTGTTAGGTTTGTAATATTCATGAATGCAATCAAATTGCACAAAATAAGCGAAAACGTGTAAAAATCAGATTTTAAAATTTTATAAACCATATACCCGGATCATCCTTTATGCACAATTATTAATTAAACGAAAAGATATGAAGAACAAGAATCATACCCTTGAAGATCCGAGCTTCCTCAGGTACAAGTTCACCTCCAATCTTTATCGCGTTCAACTTGAATCCATCGGGTTTGGTTCCTTCCTTTGATCAACGTTAGCCACCCAAGTGTTTGGCCTCTAGAGGTGATCCACTAAGAAAGAATAAAGATTCAAGAAGATGGGTGTTTGGCAAAACCCTAATTTTTCTATCTCTCGTAGAAAAGGAGCGTACTCTCTAACAATTGGAATCATGTATGTTGTGAAAAAGTCAACAACAACTCTACACCCATAATAAGACTCCTCTTATTTATAGATGTAGGCAACTCTCCTTAACAATTAATGAATTGGGCTTTATTTTAATTAATTAAACTCCTTTAATTTATTAGGCTCCTAATCTTATTATGAATAATTAATTAAACTTTTAATTAATTAGCCTCTTAATCTTATTAGGAATAAATGAGAGTACTTTTATTAATTAATTCCCAAACTCTTTTAGGAATTAAATAATAATAATAATAGTAATAATAATAATAAGACTCCTCTTATTAATTTATATTTAATATTTCCAAAATATTAAATAATAAATATTAAGTTATTTAATTTATTCTATCACCATAGATTAAATTAAATATACTTAACTTATTATTATAATTATGTCATTACCTTCTTAAATAATTATTTTTCCTTTTATGGTGGGACACTTTAGGTTCTCCATATTAAATCGGTTGTAAATAAATCAATTAGAACAATTTAATCATATTTAAATAAATAAATTAAACAATTAATTTATTTAAATAAATAATATTTATTCTACAATAGGGATAAGCCTCCCTAGCGATTAACGACTTTTCAGATATTATAGATTTCAACATTAATCATAAAAGAACCTTTGAGTAAATAGTTACCGTACAATTCAATTCGTCCACCATACAATGTCCCAATTAAATATAAGAAATGGAATTATTGTCAAGTCTTATTTTATTTAATTATATGTATTTCGACTCTTAAATGCACAACTCAAATAATGCAAATTAGAAACTCCTTTCTAATTTCATTCTTTTGCCAAGGACTCTTTGGGTTGTCATTTATCGAATCACATAAGACATTTCTCTTCTTTTACTAGAAGTGGTAGATTCTTTATTGATCATACATTATCTTCATGTATAACTTATTATACCCAAGCATACCCTTTGATATACCCTAAGGGTCTTAAGGAATAAGTCAAAGTATAACTCATCATACACAAGATACTATGATGATCTCAAGTCCAAGGATCACTTGTACTACTATCACTACAGGAATTCCTATTGACAGGCAAGTAAAAATCCATTAGGTATTCCTTAGTGAGCCGCGTTTAGTGAACTTATTCTCTAATAAGCACCCACATACTTGCTTTAGTGTCTCCACACAAATGATCATGAGATCAATCATCATCATCCAATGAGAAAGCAACGTATGTACCAATCTATCCAGATTCACTAATCCCCAATTTAGTAATCCAACGATTGGGAACTATTTTAGTTTTAAGCTTTCTAAAAATTTAGGTTTCATTAGAATGATCATCATCATTATGCTAAAAGCATTGCTTAAAACTATGGGTTTATCACATATTATAAAATAGCATCATGTAGATAATTAAAAGCCTTTAATAAATTAATACTTTTTATTAATAAATGAATAAGAATGTTACAAAGTATATGCTTTATCATCAAACATGATTAGCTTGTGTGCATACTACTTTCAATCTCCCACTTGCACTAAAGTCAATCATTATGGTATCTCATACTCTTCTTCTCTAAGTGACAATTATCCTGGTATTGGATAAGCTTCATTAAATGGATATGTAATGTTGTTCCTGAGAGTCCACTATTTCTATAGTGATTTCCTATCTTTCAATGATTCCATAATCAAATGAAAGTGCCACAATACATGTTTAGATCCAAGATGAGACTTAAGAACTATTCCTAGTTCTGTAATGAATTTTTCATCAAAACAATCAACTTGTAGCTTCATTTATAGTTATATACTTTGTCTTTATCACTAAACTAGCAACTCTTTGCTATTTTAAACCTTTCCAATTCACTGCACCACCGTTCAAGGTAACGCTTTACCTTAAAGTGGATTTTCTATCGTCTTGGTCTGTCTGAAAAACTTGATTCTGTTAAGCCCTTTAGTTTTAATTCATACCCACCATGAATATGATCACATCCTTAGTGTCGGTTAAGTATTTTAAGATATTTTTACTGACTCATAGTGAACCTCTCCAGAATATGACTGATCAACATTAGGTCTTGTACATTTCATTGCATACATGATAGTTACTCATGCGATCCCTATTTTTCGAGTCTGTGGGGACTATTAATAGAGATACACTCCATGACTCATCAACATAAGACATCTCTTGGTGTTTTCCATGCTAAACGACTTTAGCATCAAATGAATATACGTTCCTTGAGTTAAGTCGAGCATCCTCATGAATCTATCTATATAGATTTTATCCCCAATTAAGATACTCTTCTCAAATCATTCATGGAGGAATATTTAGACAACTTTATCTTTACTGATCGTAGCATTGGTATGTCATTCCTTATCTGTAGTATATCAACATATAATACTAGGAATGTCACGGTGCTCCCACTGACTCCTTTGTACACAATATGTTTATTCTTATTTGTGATAAAATCAAACTCTTTTGATTTGTTTCATCAAAAAGAATGTTCCATTTTTGAGAAAATTGCTTCAATTCATTTCTTTGAGTGTTTACAACTCTTACCTAATTGTATGTAACTGGATCATCATCTTCTATGATGTGTACCTCATCATCATCATCTATGATGAATCCATACCTCCTAGGTATCTTGGTGCAGACTATTCGGTTATGATTCTTTGTGGTACAATAGGTCTATCTACTGTGTTTCTCTTATTTGACTTATAGTGCTTTTGTGATTCTTGAACTCTTCAAGATCTATTATCCTCCCACTAGCCCCTTCAATGATAAACACCTTTATCTTAAAAGGTAGCGTGTTTCGCAACAAACACCTTTTGCTAAGTAGGATTATAGAACATATACCCTAAACATACTTTAGGATGTCCCACAAATATGTACTTGTCAAATTTTGTCCCAAGCTTATCCTTTAAAACCTTTTCACACAAGTTGGACAACCCCTTATCTTAACATACTTAAGATTAGGAATCCTCCCTGTCCATAACTTTTATGAAGTCTTGGGGTCGGATTTTGAGGTTACCTTTTCGTAGATATGCAGCCATTTCTAGGGCATGACCCCAGAAGGATACTAGAATGTCGGTAAAATTATTATGGATCGTACCATGTCCAACAAGGTATGATATTTCCTTTCAGATACATTAATCAATTATTGCGTATCAAGAGGCGTCCATTATGAGAAAACTATTTGAGATGATCTAGAAACGTATTGCACAAGTATTCCTTCCTTGATCCGATCAAAGAATCCTAATACTTTGTTAATTTGTTTCAATTTCAATTCTTTGAACCTTTCAAATAATTCACAATTGTATTTCAAAGACAAATACACACATTCAACTTTTTGAATGATCATCTCCATTTCTTATACTAGTTTGTTCAATTTGCAAAATATATTTTCTGTAACGACCGAGAAATTCAGATTTTATTGTAAAATGATTTTATTAAATTAAATAATAATAAAATTATATTATTTGTGATATCAAGATGGTTGTCATTCTATAACCTATTGGTGTTGGAATGTCGTAGTATTTGAACTACGTGAAGGAATTAAAGTGTTTGAATTTCTAAGACTTAAAATAAAAGTTTTCCAAGAAAAAAAAACACTATTCATCAAGAATGGCTCAGAATTATTTTTGAATTTTCGAGAAATACGTGAATGATAGAATATTAAGGTAAAGACGGATTATGTAATAATAATCTAGTTATAGAAAACGTAACATTTCGCTTGAGGACTTAAGTTATAAACGTTAAGTAAAGCGAAGTAGGAATGAGTAAAGTAATAATTGTATGATACTTTTGTATATGTGCAAAGGAATGAAAACAAGTATAATAATAAGTATTATATACGAAGTTTGTATGAAGGATGAATTATCGATATATAAATTCTATATGAATTAGAATACGAGAATAATGCATAAACTATATGTATATGTATTATGTAATACTAATGGACTTGTAAGAATTGGTTAGGATTTTGTACAAGCACAAGTAAATTAAGGTTAAGGCCCAACTATTGAATTAATAAGAAAGTGAGTGTTTGTTAAAGTAAAGCCCAAGGATTTATGTAATCCAAGCCCAAGCTAGAATCCATGAGTTGACAAAACCGTTGGGCAAACCATATTAATGTGATTAATGTGTGGTTATCAAGTATTGAAAGTGGTGACCAAGTTAAGTGGTAACCAAGATATATAAGTGGTAACCAAGTAAGGTAATGATCAAGTAAAAGAAGTAATGGCCAAGCAAGGGATAAGATTAGAGCTAGAAAATTAATGAATAGTAAGGAGGTGGATTTGTGTAAAGACTAATCTACCCTAATCTTGGGAGTTCTATAAATAGAAGAGCTTGCTAGCCATTTTGCTACTTGTTCAATTCAAACAATATAACAATTTATAAAGTGATTAATTGTTAGAGAGTTTAAGTTTCAAATAAGTTACTTCCATAAGTTAAGAAGAAGAAGAAGACTACTTACAAAGACTTCAAAAGTAAGATTCTTTCTCCAATTATCTTCTATCTCTATCATGATAGGTTGATAAGAAAAGCTTGGATTAAGGAACATGAATGATAAAAAGTAAGAAGTATGTGTAAGTAATGAACTTAAGCCATATAAGTTGGTAATAAGTCATTTTTGAGCTAAGTTATAAAGTAATAAAAGTATTATGAGTTATTAGTTGAAGTTATATGGAAGTATAAAAAAGAACTTGAATGATCATATGTATCATGTATACATAAGTAAAGCTATATGTTGAGAACATATATGTATGATGATTAAGAAACTTTAATTATCATAGGTCTTGAATGATAAGTTCATAAGTAGTTTATAATTTGACAAGTTATAAGCTTATGAAGAATTAAGTCAAAATCCAACCATGAGTATAAGTTATTGGAATAAGTATGTTAAGATGTTCACATCATGAATGGAATTCATTTGTAATGTTGAACAAATCATAAGAATAAAGATTAGCCGGAAATCGCAAGATTAGACGATAATCGTCGAATTCGTGAAATTCCCGGATTAGAAGTCAAATTTAAATTTGAACTCGGAAATGTTATTTTCCAATAGAGTCAAGTCATGTTCATCATTTAAGAGTTGCGGACTCGAGAATGGGTAAATTCCGACTTAGAACGAAGAAACGAGCGTTGAACGTTCACGAACGTTTATCGTTTTCGTTAAAAATGAACCAATAGGTGAATTTTTAGCAAACAAAGTCGAATAGATAAAATTATTACATGAATGCATAGATTACGTAATTTGTGAACCGTAGTCTTTTTAACGAGCCAATTCGGACATATAACGAAGGAGTTATGTGTCCGGGAAGTTCGCAAAATTTCAAAAAACTAATTTTTTTTTATGAGTTGCACGCTACCGAGTGATTAAATTGGTCACGCCAAGAACGCGAAAGCAAAGGTCCGAAAACCGAAAACTCAACATGGCCAATTTAGTAGGGCACCGTCATGCCATGTAAAGACCGACATACTCGAAATCAAGAATCGCCCATTAAGTAAGGATTCATCGCTAAGCCAAGTCCGGGACTATATATCGCTAACTCGAGCAGCAAAGACGTGAGCTATAGTTAAAAAGTGGTCTTGCCAGCGCCGGCCTCAAGACATGGATAATGATGAATGATTATAAGTATAAAGAAAGAATGATAATTAATTTTTAAAGTAAACATACTTTAAGGAACGTAATGTAACATTGTAAAAACATTGTTAAACCTTAGAGATGTTGTATAAAGGTTTAAATAACCTAGTCGAATGAATGTAAACATAATGATAAAGCCGGAATAGATAGTAAAGGAATCTAAAACACACAATTAAATTGAGATGAAGGGTAAGATATAGTCAGATACATAATTGATTATATGTGACCTAATGTAATGCATTATGTGATCATGTATTGTAGAGACTTGAAAGACTTGAATGTAAAGTAAATTACATCATAGCAGACGTTAAAGGCAAGTATTCTAACTCTTGTCTCAGTTCAATCTGAACAAGTTTTTGAAATTGATGTATCCTTACGCATGAATTGAAGTACAATGAAGTTAAAGCCAATTTTTGGCTAGACTTGACATTTTGAGTGGATCGTTGATAATCTCTTCATCTGTTATTAAATGTTATTATCTTTTGTCAACTACTTGATATGGTTTTCAAAAGAAGACTGAAATGTTAAACAAATATTTTTGTCGAGAAAAACGACATGTGCACGTGAGAGGTTGCCAAATGATTAAACGATATAAGTTTAATGGATGTAGTGTTGATCAACATAGAGTACAATAGTTGATCACCTAGAAGTGCTCGTAAGTAATATAAGCTTATTTAACTTAGTTCCGTGTTATCCTTTTCAAAGAAAGAATGAATACCGAGGTCTTTGACCGAGTGAATGTTTTACTGAATATTATTCATTGTGAAACATTTTGAAAAAAAGATAAAGTGCTATTTTGAATCATCAATAGTACTTCATAACTATTGTTTAGTTATCGAAGATATACGATTCATATGTATCAAGCATGTTGTTATTGAAATTGTTATACTTGCTGAGCTAGTTATGCTCACTCTTGCTTGAACCATATGAATGCAGCTAAGACTGAACGTCCCGAAGGATCGAATAAGGATAAAGGAAAAGCTAAGGCAGATTATTAAGTTGTCTTGTAATAGTATAGGGCTATTGCTGTAATGTAATGAATATTATGAGAAAGAACATTTGTAATGGGTTTAGAATCTGGGAAATGTAAATATTAATTTGAATAATATAGAAGTTATGTTCGTTCTTTGAGACTTTTCAATTGAATGAATGTATGAATGTTTGTACAGTATAGCACCATCTGTCGGGTTGGAAGATACCCGGATTTGGGGGCGCTACAGGTTGGTATCAAAGCCTAGGTTATAAAACTTAAGGGGGATTAGAACCTTAAGTCATAACCTTAATCAAGAAGTAAAAGATGAAAGATAACCTTATAAAAATGTATTATATTATATTATGTGTTTTTATTATTTTACTGACGTGTACTAATCAAACTATATTGTTTTATTGTAGATGTTAGGAGAAAATGATATGTATTGAGATATACATGTTGTGAGCGAGGATTCGGTTAATCGGGTAGAGATACTACCAAATCTCATAGTGATAGAGCCAGAGGTGGTAGCAATAGAGTCTGGAGACTTGGACGAGTTAGACTACATGTCTATATTTGATGGCATGCTAGAGGAAGAGGTGGACGTGATGTCCTTTGATCAAAGTTCCACCTACGTAAGAATTGACTCATCAGGGAATCAATGAAAGCACTATTTATGTCAGTATTGGATAGGAATGTCCATTACTGCCAAGAGGTGAAGTAGTTGAAAGAGGAACTCCAAGCTGTCCGTGAGGACAAGACTAGCATGGAGGGAATGTGGGAGGAGGAGCACGATGATAAAATTCTAGCTAAGGACAAGGTCCAAGAGCTGAAATGTGAAGTCTTTGAGCTCAAGCAGGAGCTAAAGACTAAACAACTGAAGTTGGAGAGGATGTCCTATATACATAGGAGTTCTCACGTGGATTTCTGAAGCAACAAGTGGTTGGGTATCCCAGAGAAGTAAAGGGCACTCGACACACTATCACGGGATGTCATCAGGTTTGGCCAAGAAAGATTTTCAAGAATGCCATTCTACAGATGTAATCTAGTTATAACTAGAATAGATTAGATATGTAAATATTATGTATCTAGTAGTGACGAAACCCTCTTTTGTATATCAAGGGTAGTCTTTTGTAAATCCCAATTTTTGGAAAGTAATCATGGATGGTAATGTAATCGCCTAAGGTCGAGTAATGTAAACAATGTAGTATTATACTACAAGTTATGAATCAATATAAGTCTCTTTTTATGGAACATATGGAGTAATGAGTATGAGTTATTGTTTTATCACAAATAATAACTAACTAACGAGAAGAAAGTAATAATGATGTGATGTTTTCTTAACAGCAAAATGCCGCCAAGAAGGAGACAACAAAATCAAGACAATAATGTTAACCAACCGGAGGGTGGTCCGGTAAATCCAATGCAGGAGTTCGTTAATCTTTTAACGGCTTCATTTAATAGAACGGGGGCTAATGTACCCGTAATTCCTGGAGTAGTACTAGCTACTACTTTTAAGGACTTTAAAAGTGTAGGTCCGCCGGAGTTCAAAGGAACTACGGACCCTATAGAAGCCCAGACTTGGGTAAAAGAAATTGAGAAAGCATTTGTTATAACAAATGTTGAGGAGGGTCAAAAGGTTACCTTTTGCAACCTATTTGATGAAAGGAGAGGCCAATTCGTGGGAGGCAAACCAAAGTAGGGCGATATAGAAACCTAACGGGAGAGGTTCAAGGAGATTTTCTTCGAGAACTATTTTCCCACGAGTATGCAGGGAGAATGGAAATGAGGTTTCTTGAATTGAAACAAGGGATATGAAAGTTCCTCAAAGATGTCGCCAAGTTTAATGAATCGGCATGATTTGCTCCACACCAAGTGGACAATCAAGTGAGGAAGGCTAGAGATTCGAAAGGTGGTTTGAAACCCCGGCTCTATAAATTGAATTTTTGTGTTTCAAAGTACTTCCTTTGGAACCATATTAGAAAAGGCAATAATTGCCAAGGTGGGAATGAGGCTCTCACCAAGACCACAAGGATAAGAAAACAAAGGGAAAGTTGATGGGGAATCAAGACCGAGGGAGCCAGTGGAAGTGGCAACGGTCAAAAGAGGAAGGGTTTTAACTTTGGGAATATCGAGTGAAACAAAGGGATTCTAAAAGGAGGATGGAGGCTCAGAAAACTCAAGTGGAAGACTCACTTAGGAGTCTGTCTCAAAGGAAAGGCGGTATGTTATAATGGGATGAAGGGCACATTTCGCCTAACTGTCCAAATCCAAAGAAAAACCACGGATGTTTTGTATGTGGATCAACTGACCACATAGCGAAGAATTGCCCGAGGAAGGGTATGGAAGGAAATAAGGGCACTAATAGTGGTAAGTTGGCTATTAGTGGTCCAAACCAAATGAAAAGTAGACCAATGGCCCGCACTTTTAATATGACGGTCCAAGATGCGGTGGCATCAGGGGATGAAGTCAGTGTATTATTCCGATCAACAACATAAATGCATAAAGCTATTTGATTCTAAAAGCTACTTGTTCGCTTATAGCATGTGATTTTGCTAGATGACTAGAATTACTTCCAAAAATTGCCTATACCTTTGAACATTAAGGTAGCAAATGAAGAGATAATTCGTTGAAAGTATTCATAGGAGTTGTTGCGAGAGATATACGTGGTTGTAAGTTATCAGAGATTTAATACCGATAAAGTTGGGAGAATTCGATGTAATTTCTAATGGATTGGTTGATTAACCATGGGGCAATTATAGATTGCCAAAAGAAATGTGTGAGCATCGTGACGTTAAAACAACCTCCGTAGTATTTTACAAGAATAAATCGCCGGACGCTCGTGTTGCCTTACGATGACACAAACTATAAAACTTTTAAGGAAGGGGTGTGTAGGTTATCTGTGCCATGTTGTTGATACCCAGCGAGTGGGAGCAACCATGGAACAAATACCTATAGTAAACTAATTCATGGATGTATTTCCAAGTGAGTTACCGGGGTTACCACCAGATCCGGAGATCGAATTTGTAATAGACATCGTGCCAGGAGCGGCACCAGTCTCAAGGGCACCATATCGTATGGCGCCTGTGGAAAATGAAGGAGTTAATGGTTCGCCATAAGAACTATGGATAGAAAGTACATTCAACCAAGTGTTTCATCTGGGGCAACCATGTTTTTTGTCAAGAAGAAAGACTGATCGTTAAGGCTTTCAGATCGACTATCGAGAGTTGAACAAATTAACGATAAAGAATAAATACCCATTGCCTGTGATCGATGATCTCTTTGATCAATTAAAAGGGCAAAAGTATTTTTCTAAAATAGATTTGTGGACGGGTATCACCGGTTGAAGGTTAGGAAGGAAGATGTACCAAAGCGGTGATTCGTAACTCGTTATGGTCATTACGAAGTTTCGGTGATGTCATTTGATCGATTTAATGCACCATGTGATTTATGGATATGATGAACAGAGTGTTCAAACCATATTTGGACAAGTTCATCTTTTCAGGTTTATCGATGATATTCTAGTCTATTCAAAGACGCCGTAAGATCATGTCGAACACTTAAGATTAGTGTTCGAGACACTAAGAAAGGAGAAGTTATATGTAAATTAACTAAGTGTGAATTTTGGCTAGAGAAAGTGCGCTTTTAGGTCATGTCATTGACCAAAGGGATTTCAAAGTGGATCCAAATAAAGGTAGAAGCAAGTGATGAACTCGGGAACAACCGAAAACGCCAATCGAGAAAGTGAGTTTCCTAGGTTAGCGGATACTATCAAGATTTATCCAAGATTTTTCAAGATAGCTATCCCGCTGACTAATTTGACAAGGAAGACGGTGAAATACGTATGGACGGATAAATGTGAAGACAATTTTCAAGAACTCAAGAAAAGATTAAGTGAAGCACTGCTTTGTCATCGCTGGATGACACAGAAATTTCAGTAGTATATAGTGATGCTTCAGACAGAAGACTTGGTTGTGTGCTCTGCAAAGATGGCAAAGTCATTGCAGATGATCATCACGGCAGTTGAAGGATTATGAGAAAGTTTATCCTACTCATGATCGGAACTAGTCATGCAGAGTAGTATTTGCCCTAAAGATATGGAGACATTATCTTTATGGGGAGAAATGTGAGATATATACGGACCATAAGAGTCTAAAGTATATCTTCACCGTAAGGAGTTGAATATGAGGCGAGAGAAGATGGCTGAGTTGATAAAGGATTACGATTGTGAAATCTGTATCATCCCGGAAAGCCAATTTAGTTGCCGACGCCTTAAAGTAGGAAGGGTCGGGAAAAGTTGTCTATGTTAATGTATTTCAAAATGAGTTAATAACAGAGATGGCTAGGATGGAAATAGAATTAAAGATGCCGAGTGAATCGGACAGATACTTTTTACGACGGAGATGCAATCTACCATCGTAGAGAGAGTCAAGGAGGTGCAACTCAAGTCTGACGAGTGTAACCAAATGAAGAAACGGTTATCCGAGAAGGAAGATGCTAAGTATAGTCTTGATAATGAAGGATTATTAAGATTTGAAGAAAGAATTTAGGTTCCGAATGAGACGAAATTAAAGGACGAAGTGTTACAAGAAGCTCATAGTTTGAGGTACTCAATACATCCTGGTAGTACTAAGATGTATCAAGACCTTCGACAAAGTTTTTGGTGGCCGAACATGAAGAGAGAAATAGCAGAGTATGTGAGTAAGTGCTTGACTTGTCAAAAAGTTAAGGCAGAACATCAACGACCCAGTGGCTTGTTACAATCATTAGAGATTCTAGAATGGAAGTGGGAGCATATCTCGATGGATTTGTGGTGGGACTTCCAACAACGGCAAAAGGGTAAGATTCAATTTGGGTAATAGTCGACCGATTGACAAAATTGGCTCACTTCTTACCAATTAGGGTCAAGTATAACTTAGACCAGTTAGCTAAACTTTATGTCAAGGAAATTATTTCCAGACATGGAGTACCGGTATCGATCGTGTTGGATCGTGATCCATGATTCACATCGAACTTCTGGAAAAGTTTGCAAGAACAGCTGGGAACACAGTTGAAGTTAAGCACAGCTTATCATCCACAAATTGGTGGGCAGAGCGAGAAAACAATTCAGACATTAGAAGACATGTTGAGGTCTTGCGTCATGGATTTCAAGGGTAGTTGGGATGATCACCTACCACTAGTAGAGTTTGCGATATAATAACAGCTTATCATGCAAGCATAGGAATGCCGCCTTTATGAAGCTTTTAGACGGAAGAAGGTGCGTAACACCATCAGGTTGGGATGAGGTGGGAGAACGCCGGATGCTAGGACCGTAATTGGTGCAAAGCAGACAATGGATGTGGTAAAGTTAATTTTGGATGTGTCTCGCCACAACTCGTGATGATAAAAGAAGTATGCAGACTCGCATAGATTAAACCGAGAGTTTGAAGTAGTTCAGATGTGTTTCTAAAGGTATCTCCTCGAAAGGAAAGATACACTTTGGAAAGAAAGGAAAGTTAAGTCCAAGGTTTATAGGACCTTTGAAGTATTAAAACGGGTGGGGAGGTAGCATATGTGATAGCATTACCTCCGCATCTAGAAAGAATACATAACTTTGTTTCACGATTCATATTACGTCCATATAAGCCGGATTATAAGCACGTAATCGAGTATGAGCCGATTCATATCGAGAAGGATTTAACCTATGAAGAATCGCCGATTCAAATAATTGATAGAAAAGAGCAAGTTCTGCGGAACAAAGTAATACTGTCGGTAAATGTATTATGGAAGAACCATGATGTCGAAGAAGCAACGTGGGAATTAGAAGAAAAGATGAAGAAAAATTTTCCTCATCTGTTTGATTAAAGTAAGATGAGATTCTGGGGACAGAATCTTTATAATGGGGGAAGAATGTAATGACCGAGAAATTCGAATTTTATTGTAAAATAATTTTATTAAATTAAATAATAATAAAATCATATTATTTGTGATATCAAGATGGTTCTCATTCTATTACATGTTGGTGTTGGAATGTTGTAGTATTTGAACTATGTGAAGGAATTAAAGTGTTTGAATTTCTAAGACGAAAATAAAAGTTTTCCGAGAAATTTTCCGAAAAACACTATTCATCAGTATTTGCTCGGGAATTATTTTTGAATTTCTGAGAAATACGTAATGATAGAATATTAAGGTAAGACGGATTATGTAATAATAATCTAGTTATAGAAAACGTAACATATCGCTTGAGGACTTAAGTTATAAACGTTAAGTAAAGCGAAGTGGGAATGAGTAAAGTAATAATTGTATGATACTTTGGTATTGTGCAAAGGAATGAAAACAAGTATAATAATAAGTATTATACGAAGTTTTATATGAAGGATGAATTATCGATATAAATTCTATATGAATTAGAATACGAGAATAATGCATAAACTATATGTATATGTATTATGTAATACTAATGGACTTGTAAGAATTGGTTAGGATTTTGTACAAGCCCAAGTCAATTAATGTTAAGGCCCAACTATTGAATTAATAAGCAAGTGAGTGATTGTTAAAGTAAAGCCCAAGGATTTATGTAATCCAAGCCCAAGCTAGAATCCATGAGTTGATAAAACCGTTGGGCAAACCATATTAATGTGATTAATGTGTGGTTATCAAGTATTGAAAGTGGTGACCAAGTTAAGTGGTAACCAAGATATATAAGTGGTAATAAAAGTACCATGTAATGATCAAGTAAAAGAAGTAATGGCCAAGCAAAGGATAAGATTATAGTTAGATAATTAATGAATAGTAAGGAGGTGGATTTGTGTAAAGACTAATCTACCCTAATCTTGGGAGTTCTATAAATAGAAGAGCTCATAGCCATTTTGCTATTGTTCAATTCAAAAACATATATCAATTTATAAAGTGATTAATTGTTAGAGAGTTTAAGTTACAAATAAGTTACTTCCATAAGTTAAGAAGAAGAAGAAGACTACTTACAAAGACTTCAAAAGTAAGATTCCTTCTCCAATTATCTTCTATCTCTATCATGATAGGTTGATAAGAAAAGCTTGGATTAAGGAACATGAATGATAAAAAGTAAGAAGTATGTGTAAGTAATGAACTTAAGCCACATAAGTTGGTAATAAGTCATTTTAAAGCTAGCATAAGTTATAAACTTATGTGAAGGTATTATGAATTATATTAGTTATAAGTAATATGAAAGTAAAAGAACTTGAATGATCATATGTATCATGTATACATAAGTAAAGCTATATGTTGAGAACATATATGTATGATGATTAAGAAACTTTAATTATCATAAGTCTTGAATGATAAGTTCATAAGTAGTTTATAATTTATCAAGTTATAAGCTTATGAAGAAATAAGTCAAAATCCAACCATGAGTATAAGTTATTGGAATAAGTATGTTAAGATGTTCACATAATGAATGGAATTCATTTGTAATGTTGAACAAATCATAAGAATGAAAGATTAGTGGAAATCGCAAGACGATTAGACGATAATCGTCAATTCATGAAATTCCGGATTAGAAGTCAAATTTTAAGTTTGAACTCGGAAATGTTATTTTCCAATAGAGTCAAGTCATGTTCGTTATTTAAGAGTTGTGGACTCGAGAATGGGCAAATTCTGACTTAGAACGAAGAAACGAGCGTTGAACGTTCACGAACGTTTATCGTTTTCGTTAAAAATGAACCAATAGGTGAATTTTTAGCAAACAAAGTCGAATAGATAAAATTATTACATGAACGCATAGATTACGTAATTTGTGAACCATGGTCTTTTTAACGAGCCAATTCGGACTTATAACGAAGGAGTTATGCATCCGGAAGTTAACAAAATTTCAAAAACTAAATTTTAATGGTGCATGAGTCAGCAGCTATGGCGCCAACCCTAGACCAAATTGGTCACGCCAAGAAGACCGAAAGCAAAGGTCGAAAGCTCATCGAAACTCACACCGCAGTCAATAAACCTAGTATAATTTATGGCACCGCAGCGCCATGAACAAAAGAGACTCACATAGAAACTCAAATGCAGTCACGACCCATTAAGTGAGGACTCGCATGCAATAGCAGCCAAGTTCGGGACTCCCATATCGCTAACTCACACCACAACGTGAGCTATAGTTATAAAAATTTGGTGCCAAAGCTAGCCTCAAGAGACATGGATAATGATGAATGATTATAAGTATAAAGAAAGAATGATAATTAATTTTTAAAGTAAACATACTTTAAGGAACGTAATGTAACATTGTAAAAACATTGTTAAACCTTAGAGATGTTGTATAAAGGTTTAAATAACCTAGTCGAATGAATGTAAACATAATGAAAAAAGGAATGAATAGTAAAGGAATCTAAAACACACAATTAAATTGAGATGAAGGGTAAGATATAGTCGAGATACATAATTGATTATATGTGACCTAATGTAAGGCATTATGTGATCATGTATTGTAGAGACTTGAAAGACTTGAATGTAAAGTAAATTACATCAGAAAGGTATATTAAAGGCAAGTATTCTAACTCTTGTCTCAGCTCAATCAACAAGTTTTTGAAGTTGATGTATCCTTACGCATGAATTGAAGTCTGATGAAGTTAAAGCCAATTTTTGGCTAGACTTGATATATTTGAGTGGATTATTGATAATCTCTTCATCTGTTATTAAATGTTATTATCTTTTGTCAACTACTTGATATGGTTTTCAAAAGAAGACTGAAATGTTAAACAAATATTTTGTCGGTAAAACGACAGGCACGTGAGGTTGCCAAATGATTAAACGTACATAAGTTTAATGAATGTAGTGTTGATCAACATAGAGTACAATAGGATGATCACCTAGAAGTGCTCATAAGTAATATCGGGCTTACGGACTTAGTTCCGGGTTATCCTTTTCAAAGAAAGAATGAATACTCGAGGTCTTTGACCGGAGTTTATGTTTTACTGAATATTATTCATTGTGAAACATTTTGAAAGAAAGATAAAGTTCTATTTTGAATCATCAATAGTACTTCATAACTATTGTTCAGTTATCGAAGATATATGATTCATATGTATCAAGCATGTTGTTATTGAAATTGTTATACTTGCTAAGCTAGTTATGCTCACTCTTGCTTGAACCATATGAATGCAGCTAAGACTGAACGTCCCGAAGGATCGAATAAGGATAAAGGAAAAGCTAAGGCAGAATATTAAGTTGTCTTATACTAGTATAGGGCTATTGTTGTAATGTAATGAATATTATGACAAAGAACCTTTGTAATGGGTTTATAATCTGGGAAATGTAAATATTAATTTGAATAATATAGAAGTTATGTTCGTTCTTTGAGACTTTTTAATTGAATGAATGTATGAATGTTTGTACAGTATAGCACCATTTGTCGGGTTGGAAGATACCCGAATTTGGTGGCTATTGTTGTAATGTAATGAATATTATGACAAAGAACCTTTGTAATGGGTTTAGAATCTGGGAAATGTAAATATTAATTTGAATAATATAGAAGTTATATTCGTTCTTTGAGACTTTTTAATTGATTGAATGTATAAATGTTTGTACAGTATAGCACCATTTGCCAGTGTTTGAGTTGGTATGTTTGACCATCATTTGATCCATGATCCTATGGTTTTCTGGCTGTCTAAAGTGTTATACATGTAGTATTCATGTCATGCTATACACACAAACTGATTTCCTAGCCAAACTATATCAGATCTGTTAGTTATAAGCCTCATAAAATGAAGAACAGTTCATGGGTCTCACTTTGAGCCCTTGAATCTTTAGGTTCCAGGCCTTCTTAATGTGATATAAAGGTACTAACTTGTAGTCATGATGTCAGGGAACAACAATATATCACCGGATCATTCTAATATCACCAAATATAAGAGATCAAAGACGGTCAAAGTAGTGGTCAAGAACTGCCTTTAGAGATATTTGGGTTACCCAGAATCTTCATCCGGTAGTTTCATCTACCCTACTTTGACCTTCTTTATTTTAGATCCTGATCGTGATATGGGTAACCTAATGGTATGAATATGTATTCCATATACCAGACTACAAATCCCAAGCAACAACATAAACTAAAACATTAAACACAGTAAGATCCATGGCCTGCAAGATGGTTGTCAGGTTTTCTGGGCAAATCTGGGTTACCCAGTAACAACCAATCAATGCCGGTCAATGCACTTTGACCCTTAATATCTTACAATCTACACATGATATGTGCTTGATTCAAGTTCCAAATCAAAGCCCTCACAACATACTACAACTACAAACCTTTAAAACACAAAAACAAATAATAGGTAATGATCTATGAGCCCTAACATTTGCTTGTTAGACAAATTTTCCAGTTTTTTCCAGATTTCTAAAAACTTTAATTTCGAGCATCTAGATGTTATGGATCCAAGTTATGACAACCCAGATCACTAACTAACACCTTAATACACAACTTAAAATAACAAATCCTAACATATAACATAAAACACATAGATTTCTAAGTTTAGGGTTTTTATACCTTTCTAGTTTGGATCTTGAATTTGATCTTTGATGTTTGTTATTGGCAAGCTAAAGTATAATCGTAGCTTTAATTTTTTCACTTTATCACTCTAAATTTTTGGATTTTAGAGAGAGAAGAGCTTTGGCAAAAATGAGAAATAAAGTGGGCATTTCTCTCTCTTTAATCATTATATGTTGATACAATGTATCTATATTTTGAAAGTTAATTTGTGATTCTTTGAGATATAATGCACATGGGAAGACTTTAGTTGGTCAACAACTCTCATTTTGGTAAGATTTGCACTCAACATAATAAAAAAATGTGACAAAAGGGCATTTAAGACATTTTCCTTCCAATTTTAATGACACAAATGACATTTGCTACAATCCTTAGGGTTTGACCTTAGGGTTTAATCCGTAGGGTTTAAACTTAAGGTTTTAAAAATTAATTCTAGGATTTCCAAATAGAGGTTTTAAAAATGAAAAAAATTAAGCTTTCTAATTTATAATTAATATTTTCTGATTACATTAAAATTTACTAACCTCATTCAAGCTCACTAATTAAGATTAATATTTCCTAATTAAAATTGCTAATTTAGCAATTAGGTTCCATAATTGTACATTAGGGTTTCTAACAAAATAATTAGGGTTTCAAACTTTAAAATTAGGGGTTTCTAACTAATTCGCTAGACTTTACCCTAATTAATCTTATAATCAATACACTTACGTCTCTGAGATCCCAAGTTAGGGTTTTTATAATCCGAATTAGGGTTTCAATTTCCCAAAATCTAAAATTAGGGTTTCTAAAGTCGGTATTAGGGTTTCTTATCAATCGCTAGGGTCTTCTAACTGAACTTTGACGTTCTTAATATAATATTAGGGTTTGACACTGAAAAAATTTATCTGGTCAACCCTTGACCCCTAACCACAAACTGTATATACACTTATATACTTAATCTTGAATAATTCACCACAAAAATTTTTAATTTCACAAAATTCATTCCTAGAAATGTCAAATCCATTCACTTATTTTATGTCTAGGTTTATTATTCAACCTTTAGTCCATCATTTAAGATTTAAATAATTTTCTAAATTCTCGGGTTGTCATATAAAGTGACTGCCATTTGACTCCAATGCACTAGATAGTCTTGATAGTTTGTTTACTTAGTGAACTTCCCGGACTCATAATTTGCTCATTTTAAGTCTGAATTGCCTCGTTCAAAAGCCATTAGCTCATAAATCACATAAACTAAGTTTTCATGTAAGAATTTCGCATTTTTGAATCTGTTAACATGGAATTCACCGTTTAAGTCCGTTTTTATAAAAACGATAAACGTTTGTGAACATTCATAGCTCTTTTTCTCCGTATTAAGTCGGAATTTGACCATTTTCAAGTCCGCAACTCTAAAATGCAAACTTTGACTATTCTCCATTAAAAACCAACATTTTCGAGTTCAATGTTAACTTTTAACTTCCATTCTGAGAATTTCACGATTTCGACGATTATCGTCTAATGTCATAAATTCTGCCATAACTTCGTTATTTAAGATTTTTACACCGTTCCAAATGGATTCATTCCATTATCACATGTATTACCTAAGCCTACAAATGATGCTTTTAAACTTGTCCATCAACAATAATATTACAATTTTTCAATAACTTTTAATGGTTTATAACTTTTATACTTATGATTTCGGGTTTCACATGGTTTATTAAGGTTTCATCCATTAATAACCATCCTTGTTTATAATACCCAAAAAATATATATATAATAAATAAATAAATATTAAATAATAAAAATTATTTTGTTTTAAAAATATATTAATTGGGACGTTGTCATTTATTTGGGTCAAACTAGTTATTTAATTTATGCTTGGGCTAATAAATATTAGTAAGTGATGGATGAATTAAATTGGGCTTTAAATTAAGTGGGTCAAATTTATAATTGTGTAATTTTAAAATTCTATTAAAATTAGGAGAGTTAGTAAAGCAAAATAAATAAATAAATAAATAAATAAAACCTAATTTAACTTGCATACTCTTTATACTGAATTGGAGAAAAGAGAAGCGATAGCAAGAGTAATTTGTGACTTTCACTATAATTGTTATCGGAGGAAGAGCAATTAACCAAGGTAAATTCTTTGTTCATATATATATATATATATATATATATATATATATATATATATATATATATATATTTAGTAGGATATGTAAAGATTTCAATTTTGGCTACATATGTCTTGTTAGTTAGTATATATAGTATTATTATTATATAAGGATTATATATTACTGTTGGTTCTTGAGCATGTAAGATATGTAGGATATGTTGTTTTTGCAGGCTGCTTCGCAGCGTTGGTTTTAATATATATATATATATATATATATATATATATACATAGTTATAAAAAATTTAATTGTATTATGTTATTAATGATTGGATTGTAATAAAATCTTATTAAATTATTTATATTGAACGGAGAGAGTCTAAACGATTTTTTTGTTATATACTTTGGGTATTACATTGCTTAATCCGGGTACGGATTCCGTACTCCTTCCACGATAATCCTTTAATTTTGATTTGTTCATTTTGCTTTTCGTTTAGAAATTTGTTATTGTTTCACATGTTTGTTCCTTCTTAAATTCGTGAGAATGTTTCATTATGGCATTAGTATTTGAAACTAGTATTTGTACTCTTTGGTCTAGTGTGTCATGGTTAATATTTATTTCACTCTTTGTAGAAAGTACATGTTAATATTTTTGGAGAATTTGTTTTGATATATCGTTTCAGTTTAACATGTACATGTTAGAACCCCTTTGTTGTGTCGCATGTGTTGTGACATTATATTTTGTTAAAATACCGTAGGGTATACCTGAGCTATAACCACGTGGGGGTACCATGCATGTCCTCTTAAATCGAGGCATGACACCTTCCATGGCGTTGTGATCAGTCCACGGCGTCTCCATTTTGTGCTCCGGTGGGAGTTGGCCATTTGGTGTTTTGTTGTGGGAGGCGTATGGGTCGACCCTTGTTTTCTGTTCTGTTTTGTTCTGCGGATTGGTTGATGTTTATGCCAAACACGCCTTCTGATTTTGCATACATCTGGATTGCGCAGTCCGATGTGTGATTGCCTGTGTGGCATTATTTTGTTTGAATGTGTGGCATTATTTGACTTGCCTGTGTAGCAAGGTATATTACTATTTGTTTTGAGCTCGGTATGAAATAACACCTAGCCATTTATTTCAGCCTATCTTTTCGTTATGTTAGTTTTGTTCATACAGTTCAGTTCATTTAATTATGTTAGTTATTTCGTTTCTTTATTCTTTTATTCTATATCCATACAAGGCATTTGGCTCATGTTGTGTTTTTCTTCCGGCAGGTTATCAAGGGGATCAAGGGCAAGTGTGACGAGAGCTTCCTTCATTCCAATGATTTATATATATTTTGTTAGGATTTGATAAATTGATCTATTTAGAGTTGTAATAATTAGTTCAGATTGTGGTTTGAGCCAGTGTGGCATTTATTATGGTTTGTCTTATGACATTTAATCATTATGAGATTATTCTTTTAAGATTTAGAGCCTTGTTATTTATATTCATTAGTTTTGTTATGTTTTGAGTAACCTCTCTTTCTATTTTGGAAAGGGGGTGTTACAGAGTTGGTATCAAAGCTTAGGTTCTTTATTGTAAAAAACCTATTTAGGTTTGACTTGTGAGTTATAGGTAGACATCTTGGTTATGTTTTGTTTTGTTTGATTTTCTGTTCAACTATCATATCAACTATATTCAAATTTGTCTCTAATCTGCTTTGTTATCTATTAGTGATCTCTTTCTTAGATGGCTCGTAGATCAGCTAGAGTTGCTGGGAGGCGAGGTAACAATAGGGGAAGAGGTGAGGGTCAGCCCAATGAGCAGCCTAATGATCAGATTAATGCTCAATTTGCTACCTTGGTGAATCAGGCGGTGAATCAGGCGTTACCTCAGGTTGTGGCATAGGTTGTACAAGCAATGCAGCAGCCGCCACCAAAAATTCCTGAACAGGAGAACCTGGGAAATAATGGTCCACAAGCAAACGAAGAGGAAGGGAATGTAGATGGTTATGGTCAGCAGGGGTTGCGATGTATGTATGGTTGGAGAGGTTCCAGAAGCAGAATCCACAGTCATTTAGCTGTGCTCCATCTCTAATTGATGCAGAGAATTGGATTTCCCACCTAGAGAAGATTTTTGATGTGTTGGGGTGCTCGGATAATCAGAAAGTGTTACTTGCTGCTTACAAGATGGAAGGGGATGCACATAGGTGGTGGAAGGTAGTGAAAGGAATAAAGGGTGATGGATATGTTGGGACACTTAGCTGGACAGAATTTTGTGAGGTCTTTTATCAACAGTATTTTCTTGTTGCTGATAAAGAGGCCTATGCTAGGGAGTATCTGTCGATTCGGCAGAAAGATGATGAGTCCATCATGGACTTCATGATGAGGTTCACTAGGTTGGCAGGATTTGTGGGAACCTCAGCAGGGACCGCAGTAGAACATGTAGAGAAATTCATGTGGATGATCCATTACAGGTATCGACAACATCTCATTAACACCAAGTTTGCAGATGTGTCAGCAGTGGCAAATGCTGCCAAGAATATTGAGATGGAGAGACAAGACTTTCGGTCTTCTAAACCGAAAGGGAGTCGAAAGAGGGACATAGATGACCAACAGGGTCAAACTTTGGGTCAGCACGGGAAGAATCAAGGTGGTCAGTGGAACAAGAACCATGGTGACCGGTGAGCGAGGGTGGCGTGGCGAGAATCGTAAGCGGGGGGTTATCAGCAGATGCCTCAGCAAAGGCGGAATCGTCAGCTTTAGCTACCCTGGCATGGTCAGAATCTTCAGCAGGGGCATAATCGTCAGCAAGAGAAGAATCAGGGTCGTTATTCAGAACCAACTGGTGGGGGTAACCCAAATCTAATTCTGATAGCTCTTTATGCTATATGCAGGGCTAATTATCTGAGGAGGCAATGTCATAGACTCACCGGTGCATGTTTCTTGTATGGACATATGAGTCATATGGCTAGAGATTCTATTGGGCCACGTGGAAATAGGGGAGGTGGTGATAATGGTGGCAATGGAGGTCAACATCAGGGTGGTCGAGTGTTTGCCTTGCCTTATAACCAGGCAGCAGGTGCACCAGGTAATGTTTCTGGCACTCTTTTAGTTAGCAATCACGAGGTTTTTGTTTTGTTTGATACGGGTTCTACTCATTCCGTTGTTGCTCAGTCTTTTGTTCGACATCTGGGTGTGCCATCTCAGTCATTAGATTCTGTTATGTCTATTGCTACCACGATGGGAACTTCTATTGTTATTTCTGATTTGTATCGTGGGTGTGTGATAAGTTTTTGGGATAAGATTCGTATGGCTAAACTTCTTTCAATGAGTACGCACGATTTCGATGTCATTCTTGGGACGGACTGGTTGGATAAACACTAGGGCATTATCGATTGTCAGGAGAAGAAGGCTATTTTTGGAGATTTGAAGTCTCCAGAGTTTGTATTTCAGGGTTCACAACCGAGTAGAGTAGTGAAGTTAATCTCAGCTTTGAAGGCTGGAAAGTTGGTGGCAAAGGGTTGTGAGGGGTATTTGGCATTTGTGAAAGATACCTTTAAGGGTGAGTCTCGTATTAAAGATTTTCCAATTGTTCGTGACTATTTGATGTGTTTCCTGAGGAGTTGTCAGGGTTTCCACCATAACGGGAAGTGGAGTTTGCTATTGAGCTTGTTCTTGGTGCGGAGCCTATCTCTAAGGCGCCGTATCGGATGGCACCATTGGAGTTGCATGAGCTAAAGGACCAGTTGCAGAAGCTTTTAGACCGTGGTGTGATTCGGCCGAGTGTTTCGCCGTGGGGTGCTCCAGTCGTGTTTGTGAAGAAGAAGGATGGGTCTATGAGGCTGTGTATAGACTATAGGGAGTTGAACAAGATTACCATCAGGAATCGAAATCCATTGCCGAGGATTGGTGACTTGTTTGACCAACTTCAAGGGGCGAAGTATTTTTTGAAGATACACTTGAGGTCGGGCTATCATCAGTTGAGGGTGAGGGATGAAGATATCCCTAAGATGACTTTTTGCACTCGATATGGGCATTACGAGTTTCTGGTGATACCATTCTGGTTGACAAACGCTCCGACGGTGATTATGGATTTGATGAATCGGGTGTTCAGGGAGTACTTAGACCAATTTGTTATTGTCTTTATTGATGACATTTTGGTTTACTCCAAGTCTAAGGAAGAGCATGAGGAGCATCTTCGCACGGTGTTGGGGATTTTGCAGAAAGAGAAGTTGTATGCTAAATTCTCTAAATGTGAGTTCTGGTTAGAGCAGGTTGCATTTTTGGGCCACGTTGTTTCTACTGAAGGCATTAAGGTGGATCCTGCGAAGGTTGAGGTTATCACTAAATGGCCGAGACCTACTACGGTGACAGAGATTAGGAGTTTCTTGGGTTTGGCAGGGTATTATAGGCAGTTTGTGGAAGGGTTTTCCTTGCTTGCCTTACCATTGACCCAGTTGATGAGAAAGGGCACGAAGTTTGTGTGGAATGAAAAGCGTGAGAAGAGTTTTAAGAAGTTGAAGAGACGACTTGCATTGCCGTCGGGGACTGTAGGTTACCAGATTTATAGTGATGCTTCTAAGAATGGTTTGGGGTGTGTTTTGATACAACACGGTAAGGTGATTGCTTATAATTATAGGCAGCTTAAACCTTACGAGGTGAATTACCCCACACATGATTTCGAGTTGGCAGCAGTGATATTTTCCTTAAAGATTTGGAGGCATTATTTATATGGAGAGACTTGTGATATCTTCACCAATCACAAAAGTCTTAAATACATTTTCACTCAGAAGGAGCTCCATATAAGGCAGAGGCTTTGGTTGGAGCTTCTAAAAGATTGTGATGCTAGAATTCAGT